>CM042009.1:75841025-76441025 GCA_023525715.1 Cichorium intybus | reverse complement strand
TCAAATTACTCTTCTCTGTTCTGGAGATCACCCATCTCGAATTGGGTCTTATCATGCGGTTAGGCGCGATTATTGATCAAAACCGTACCGCTAACTACAAATGCGGTTATTAAATTTTCAATAACCAAATGTTGCGGTTAATAGTGCGGTGCGGTTATGCGGTTGCGGTTATTAACCGCATATATTTGGTGCGGTTATTTTGTGCGGTTTCTTTAACCATATGGATTTGATACTTGTTTTGCGATTTAACCATCTAAATATTAAATTAAAGCAACCATATATTAAAACATTGTCTCAAACTTACAAATTACAACCACTAATTCATTTAAAAACTCTCCGTTAATTAATATAAAAATTATATAATTATATAATTATGCGGTTATCGGTGCGGTTATTGAATACGGTACGGTTGCGGTTATTCCGGTACGGTATATTTCATATAACCGCACCACACCGCAATTTTTCGGTTAATTCAAATTTGAAAACCTCACCATCGGTTATTTTTCTGGTTACAGTTAATCAGCTTCGATTTTTACGGGTTTTGCAGTTTTTTTACTATACGGTACGGTTTTTGCTTAACCCTATTTTTAGTGAAAATCCCCGCCCCTTCTTTCTTGTTGAGCTGATGTGGGGTCACATCTTTCCGCCAAAATGCTACGATAGAATTGCCCTCTTAAATTTTTATTCGGCTTCTTTCTTTCTTTTTTAAGTTATATTAATTATATTAAATATAAATATATTTTTAATTAGTTACCTACAAAAATATAAAAAGAGAGCATATCTTGTTATAAAACAATCTTGAGGTTTTTATGTGAAAGTCTCCCCCTCCTTTCTTAATGGACGAACTTTTTGTATATTTCATATTATTAGTAATTTTATATTTAGTTATACTATTATCTGATTTTTTAAGCCAATATAAACCATCGAACCAATAAGACGATGACTTTCAAAACAATATTGGTAAGTGTTAAATTACCCAATGGGTCGGGTATATTAAATATGGTCAAGTTTCAAATAAATTGGGCGTTGATGATAAAAGATTGGGGCAATCCAATAAGATACATACTCATTAATTTACAATATACTTATGGCCTAAATATTATTTGGTATAATAGAATTTGATAAACGAGGAGATGATGCCTATGCATGGACATTTTTAGACATGCAATACTGTGATGGTTTTACAGTTGATTTTTTGGTTTACGTTCATGTGAATACATATATTTTTGATAAAATAAAGTGTTTACTCTTATATGTTATACGTGTACCATGTTACCTATATGTAACTCTTTATATGATATTTATGTGGCACTTATGTGTGTAAAATCTATATTAAAAGTATTATTAAATTATTAAATGGGATCTATTGAAAGTGTTTTTTATTATAAAAATATATTTTGGTGAAAGTGTGCATATTATGTGATGTATTCATGTCATAAAGAAAAGGGTGTGTGATGACTTATAAGAGTGATTCAGGGTTTTAAGGAATTCAATGTTGGTAGTGGCGGATCCAGGAATTATCATTAGGGGTGTAAAAAATTTTTTCCCGGAATGTAAATGGTGCACTTATAGAAAAAAGGGTGCACTTTTGTGGGTAATTGATCAAAATCCAAAGTTTAAGTTAATTAGTGGGTGTCATTTTTTTTTCCGAGGAGGTGCAACGTACTAGAATTTTTTTTTTTTTTTTTTTTTTTTTACAAAGGCCCGCAAAAGTTGAGCCGGTGCACAGCCCCCTCCTTGCTCTATACTGGATCCGCCACTGAATGTTGGCATCAATATTCTAGACATTTATGTCATTATCACTAGGGTTAGTTACATATAGTGATTAGACAAGTGTCGTGTGGGAAAATTCCCATCTTAGTGACACTTAGAGCCCCACGAGACACATTAGGTGATTGATTAACAAACTGATATGTTCATTCCTCTTCATGCCATAGGTCATTAGTGAGTCCCACATGTGGTTTATGAGATATGAGTTCGGGGTAAGCTCGATGGTCGACAAAGAATGATGGCGGATCCGGGCAAGCCCGAGAGCCTGGTTGTTCGGGGCAAACCCGGAGACCAATATGAATGTGCTTTATATGATGGATCGTGTGGTATTTTGGGAAAGTTACTAAGCTTTTTGCTTACTCTTTCACCATAAATGTTTTTCAGGTAATTTTCAGATTGAGCTTTGGAACGCGACACGACTGTATCGCATTAGGCATCTTGGTGTTCAAGTCTTCCGCTGGTTAATGTTTTATACTCGATTTAATAATTATGGTTTTAAATGTTTTAAATACTGAACTTGGATCAAATGATTTTATTTTCCAACCCGTTTTATATAATCGCAAAGCCTCTAAAAATGAAAATTTTATGCTGGAATTTGGAATGTTACAGATAATATGATACTTGAAAGGAAGGTCTAATGTTTGTCTATTTTATGATGCTAGAAAATATGGTGATGGTTTAGTTGGCTATGTAAATTCTGATCACGATAGAGACCTGGTGAAGAGATGATCACTTACATGATATACTTTTAACTTGTTCAGATGTGCTATTAGTTGGTATGTGATATTACAACCAACAATTGCATTGTCCACAACTGAGGCACAATATATGGTAATGGTCGAAGGGATAAAGTAATGTATATGGTTACATGGCTTTGTTCAGAGTTTTCGGTTGAAGGTGAAGAAACCTACTCTATATTTTGACAGTTAGAGTGTACTGAGTCGGTAAATAGTCCAATTTATCATGAGAAGACTAAGTCGGTTGAAGGTGAAGAAACCTACTCTCTATGCTGTTTCTTTTATGTACTTCATTGTTTGCAAACATAACAACAATCTAATTCAGTACATTAATGAAGAATATTCCATATGGATTCATATTCGTTACATGAAGTAAAGGTGAGACTAAAGGTGATGATCTTGTGAAATTATTTGCATGTGCTAAAATGATTCCTACACATCGTATTAGAAAAAGGAATCGTCTTTATAGTACAGTTTTTGAATTCATATCATCTAATGTATTTTTTTTTTGAACAGCAGCAAATTTTATAAACACAAAGACTACTAGCAAAACACTAGCAAAACACAAACAAAAACCAGTTAATGCACAAGAGGGTTTAACATCCACCTATTCCACGAGATTTTAGCCTTACAATTTCTATACACAAACCAATTAAACGACCAATCACAAATTTTATCAAATATAAATTGCTTCTTGATTTCTTTTTGATTAAACACCACCGCATTCCGATAAGTCCATAAAACCCAAATGGCTGTAGAACAAACCGAATCAACAATACTTCTCTGCATATGAGCCATAGGCCTAGACTCAATCCAATCCACTAGCTCGGCTGCTGTAGCTAGATGGGGAATATCTAACTGCAACCAACGCGCCATCAACTTCCACACCACAGAAGCTGTCTCACACAAAAAAAAAGATATGCGAGACAGATTCCGGGGCCGTATTACACACAGGACACAAAACCGAGTCTAGATCAATTCCTCTATCCGCCAAAGAGACCCTGCAGGGGAGCCGCTCCAGCATCACACGCCACATAAAAACATTAATCTTTATAGGCAAGCACCTATTCCATCTAGTGGGACAGCCGCCTACAGGTAACCGATACTCATCAATAAATCGCCTGATGGACCTTACCGTAAACTCATCCGAAGTTCCCAGATTCCATCCCCAAGTATCCGGACGATCTATCAAAGAAACCGAATCCAATATGGCCATAAGGTTAACCAGTAGGTCATCCCCAAGTATCCGGACGATCTATCAAAGAAAACGATCTATCAAAGAAACCGGACGATCTATCATCTAATGTATTAATAATCTATATTCTTTAGAAAATATACATACATATGTTAATAGGTCATCTCGACTCAATCCTGTCTACTTGACGCATATAAGAAAACTGCTCATGTAACTTAAACCCGTTTTAACACGTTAAATAAATCTATCTTTCACCACCTCTCGTTTGGAAGAGGAGACATTTAAAACGCATTGAGATTAATAAGCCAACACATGCATGTGAATGTATGTACCCACCTACATAAACCAAACAATTCCAAAAGTAAATGACCAAAATACCCATGAACATGCCACATTCATGCATCATATGTACAATAATTGATCATGCATTCATTATAAACAAAAGCCCATGAATAGAAACATGCACATGCCCTTGTTCCCTCCCACCATCTATAATCCCATGCTTAATTATTTAACTAATTATTTCGTATTAAAATATAATTTAAAAGATATCCAGAATCTTCCGTATCAGAAAATAAATATAATAGAATTAAATTAATATTAACAGTTGTGTTTTTTCTAAAACATTTTTGGTATCATGAAATATGAACAATATTTAACTAGCGGTCGAACAAATAATTATATACAAAACCCTGTCGCAGAAAAAATAAATTATTAGCGGTTTTCTTATTAATATACGGCTAAAACATATTTGCACTATTAGTATTAGAGATCGATCATGGATGTGTGTATTGGAGCGTTACCCACCACAATGAATTAAAGAAAAGCATGATTACACAAACCAACTCATTGCTTATTGTTGATTACAAATGTCCCAAATCTTTTATGAAGTCTATATACTATCAAACTTTAAACAAAAGAAAACCAAAAAAGGAAATTCAGACACAATAATGAACATCTTGAATTAAGATCTGTTTTTTAGCACCTGCTCTTGCATTTCTCCATTGCTCTTGGTGCTGAAAATGGTAAATAAATAAACAAATAAACAAATTGTAGAATAAAAGTAAGAAGAAAATTAGCATTTCTGGTGTAATTACCAAGCCCGATCGCATCGGATCCTTTCATTATCCGGAGCCGTTTGCATGAATCCACAAACATCCTAGGAAGAATCATACAAGCAGAAGTTGGTGAGTACGTACGTAATTAATATTAGTGTACATATGTATAGGGTCCATTTGTCTTTTTGTATGTTATTTATGGATTTTTATTATGTTTTTCAAATCGTTTTTAAGGAGAGAATTAAAAAGAAATTGGAAAAAAAAAACCGTCTTCTATAATTTTTTAATGGAAAAAGTGGAAGGAGAAGAAATGAAGATTTTTTTTTTTTTTTTTTTTTAATTTTTCTTCTGGACTTTCATCCCAAAACGAGAGGATTTGGAGATAGATATAATGCAATCATTTTTTGATTTAATTTTAGAACCTAATATAAAAAAGATCACAAAGCATCTATAATCTTGATTTTTTTTCAACGTCTCTCTCATTTATGTTATGTTTTCCATAACCCGACGACTTCATATTTTACTATTGAAACTAATTTTTGTTAAATTTCTTCTGAACCTGAAAACACGAATATACTGTATATATTTTTCGTTTGCTCCTTTTTTTTTTTTTCCTGTCTTCTTATTTTCCTTTTTTTTCACTCAATTATTAAACTCGAAAACACAATGTTATGTGGATAGGGCCCATTTGTATGTTATCATGTTATTTATAGTCCGACCCATTGCTTTTCCATATCCTAAGAGATTCTCATTCTATACATTTATATTTTTATATGTTATGCACACTCCATCCCATCTATTGCAACTTTGATGCATATATATTTGTGACATGAAAATTTGTTAAGCTTCGATACCATCCGAATAAAAATGTATTCTTTCATAATTGAACTTATTCGCATTCCACAAAAAATACAATTATGTGGAATGAGATCGGTTCAGTTATCGAATAATACATGGGCCGACTGTACCTAACATATAAAAATCCTATGGGCCCTATACACATTTACACTAACGTTTAATGATTAGATCATGAATTTACTTATATATATATATATATATATATATATATATATATATATATATATATATATATATATATATATATATATATATATATATATATATATATATATATATATATATATATATATATATATATATATATATATATATATAACATTTATAAGATGGGTGGGTAAAGAACATACTGCCATGGAACATCGCCGACAAGCATCCAATCACCATCCTTATCTTCGTAGCTGGGAACATATTCAGAGCTGTTCAGCAGATCCATCAACTTGCTTTCGTTCATGAAGTCTATCATTCCTTGTCTCCCGTAATTACCTATAATAAATCACGTTACTCTTAAATACGGTAAACTAAATACGTTTTATCGCAATATTATATCAAAGCATATAGACTTTTTATGATCAAATCCGGCGGAGTTGGGTCGAATTTAATTATAAAAAACAAGTTAGAGTAATCTTTATATAACGTCACACATTAAATATGCATAAAAATTCCCATTTGCTTTGTAATGATTCCAAGATCCACTTTCCATCGAGTGCAGTAGTTATCATGTCCATAAACATGTATAGGCTTTTAAATATTTAATTAGTTTGTTCAAAGGACGAGACGAAGAACAACTCGACTGAAAGATATGTATTATCTTGATCATTATTGTGCCTTGTGATCAGTTGTTTAACATGAACATACAACTAATTAAGAAATCTTTTCGTTTAAATATTTACTAAAAAAATTACAAAAAATACAGCAAAAGGTTGCATCAATCATACCCATGGTGAAGGAACTAAACATTTTGGCCAAAGCATCGGCTAGTTCTTGATAGCTCGTGTACATCTTTAGGTCAACCTTCCGTAGATACGGTGCTCCATCCATGGAAACCTTCACAAACGTTGCACCGGTGGCTACCTTTTCCGGCTCATCTGTGTTGCTCTTGTGAGCCATTACATTTTTCCGGTAGTTCCTCACAGGTGGCCACCCGACCACTTGTGCCCTATTTGTTAACAACGAAGAAGAATTAACACCCGAATTGGTTCGAACAAAATATGTGCAACAAATTATCGTTTTATTATTGACATGTATGTGATATATACTTGAACGGCTAACAAAAAGTATCTGAGTTCAGAATCTTTAGATTGTCCTAATAAAGTTCTTATTAGAATTTTCGTTATCGAAACATAAAATAATAACAAAAAACTGCATTTTGCTTGGTTAAATTCTATCGTGAGAACGTAAAGGTCGTGACTTTAAATCTAGAAAAATATGTGTTAACAGGTAAAAAGCAAAACATTTTCATCATTTCATATATGTTTTCCTCATCTTCTTAAAACTAATAAAGTAAAAAGGGTTGGGAATTAATGAAGCACTTACTTGGTTGGTGGCTTGACATGGGTTGTGGTGGTGGTGCTGTCCTTGGATGATGACGACTCATTTGGTTGAAGATTAAGCTTGAGATCAATGGTTTCAGAGAAGCCACGTTTTCCGGTGGTTTTCAACGTCTCCGCCTCGTTGCCGCCGCCGCTGCCTCCACCGGGTAAGCCGAGGCAGAGCTCAGTCTCCTTGAGGTGCATCATAGCTCAAACAAGTGTTGTTCAGCACTACTTGTTGGTGATGGTGTTATCTAATGGCTGTGTTTCCTATTGGGTGAGAGAGAAAGAGTAAGAATAGTATGATTGAGAACAAAGTGGAGTGGTGTAGACGTTCATGTGGTTATATATTACTCTCTTCATGTAAATAAAACTTTATATAATCGGGTCTATTAAAAGATATATTGTAGGGTCTAGATATTTATGATTTATATTGTTTTTTTTTTTAACGACAAATCTATCCTACTCCTAAATTATTCCTTGTTATGTTAGTGTCAGGGTTTGAACCCTGGACCTCCTTGTTAGTAACACTCCTTGTTAACCAAGTGGGCTAGCCCCAACTTGTATGATTTATATTGTGAATATGATTTATGTTTTGAAAAGCAATTTATTTAAATTCCAAATGTATATTAAATGTTAACTTGTAAAGATGATAATGACATACAAATTCTAAGCTTTGTAAAAAAGTTAACTGTTAAAAATGATTTACCATGAATGTTTTTTATGGTGAAGCAGGCTTTGACGGGTCGTACGCAGACACATGGAAATGCTTGGCATTTAGATCTTCTTGGATCAAGGACGCTTTTACAATTACAGCACTATAAAATAATGCAAGTGTTTTTTTTTTCCTTTTATTTATTATTGTTAGATCATATTTAATTACAATGCATATATATACAACCAATAGAAGTTATTCATTAGAATAACCGTAAAGAATGACACATGTTCAAGATAATTATTATATGTTTTCAATATGAAAAATGGCCACATAGCGAGAAAATAAGCCTACACATTCGCGATAATTACTTTTTGTCACTTCTGACGGACGCTAAACATTCGCCTTATCAACAAAATTTTCCATAACAAAATTTTCGATTGTAAGAATGAACGAGTTTATATGGATAAGATCAAGAAATATTAATATTCATTCATTTACAAGCTCATATACATTAAAAACATTAACTTTTGATGTTTTTCCGATGTTTTCTTTTCATTTGCGAGAGTTATTTGGACTGTTTGAGATAGAAACTAATGTGTTGGGGTCTGATGATGGCGAGTTGATGGTGACGTAGGCAGTGCAAGTCTTAAGAAGATTGTTGTGTGATGATCAAAATAGGCTAAGGATTAACGACTAGAAATAAATCCTCATCTTATCATTAATTCAAACTAATTGAATTTAAACTTTTTAATAACTATGTAAGTTCCATCTTAATATAGCCCTATATCTAAAATTATTGATGGCTGAGATTTGTTCTCGCATTTTAAACATTTTTAGTGTCCTCAATTGAACTTACTTTTATAAATATATCATGTAGGTTTGAGGACCATGCTAAGCATAGCCCATAAAGGATAACTCATGTATTTCTTCATTATTGTCTAGAATGCAAGTATATAGCTATTATGGGTAAGGAATTTTAAATACATTGGTATGATTAACAAAGAAACAAGTTTATTGCTATTATCGGTTAGGAAATGAGAGTATGTTGCTATTATGACAAGTAATTGAAATAACATTACTATTATGGCTAGAAACTAAAATATATTACTATGCGAATGCAGCTACTTTGGCATCATTTTTTATTTTACATTTTACACAGATCTGCCTCTGATTCTGTCTCTATGTCACCGTCTTCATTTATATCAACTCCAGCAGGGTAGTTTCATCATTTTTTTTAAGTGTAAAGATAATGAAGAAATTTAAAAGCTCGAAGACAGAGCTGGCCTCAAACAATTTTGAAGCTTTTTGTGTTTGTTTCTAAAACATAGCAGATATGGTGGTTTATTATTCTGTAGATAGCTAGAGAGTATTGCAAATAAAAATACACATGGAAGCTATATAAAACATAGGGAAAACGGTATTATAGCAACTATATTTGGACCACTTTATAAACAAAACATTCTTCTTTTTTCTATTTTCGCCAAAATGATCGGTTAGACAATTACCAAGGAGCTCAATAAAAATGGCTGACTTGAGGAAATTTGTGTAGTCTAGCAAAATTTCTAAAAAACTCCATTTTTATGTTCTAATACTCTTGTACTTTGATAAAATTTATAGCACATACTTGTTCCATACATATAAATATGCTATAGAAAGTAAAATACGTACAAATGCTTCATATTATTAGGTTACAGAACTGGTACATATATAGGGATACAACATGATAAATAACAAAACCTCCTATACTATAGGAGTACACGATGACGTCTAACAAATTCTTATCTAAATCTCGAGTGCTCTCGTCCACACTCCCCCTCAAGATGGTGAATGAATATCCATCATTCCCAGCTTGTCCAAAGAGCTATTGAATACTCTTGCATGTACAGCCTTTGTTAACATGTCCGCTAATTGTTCCTTCGAATTCACGAACGGTAGCTCAATAGTTTTCTTCTCGAGGTAGTCTTTGATAAAGTGACGATCCACTTCAACATGTTTGGTTCTATCATGTTGAACCAGGTTGCTTGCAATTTTCACCGCCGCTTGATTGTCACAATACAAGTTCACGGTTTTATTCACACTAAAACCAAGATCTCTTAACACTCGTTTCACCCATAATAACTCGCACACTCCATGGACCATGCCTCGAAACTCAGCCTCGCCACTTGATCGAGCAACTAGCTTTTGTTTTATACTTCTCCAAGTCACCAAATTTCCTCCTACAAAAGTGAAGTATCCCGACGTTGACTTACCATCAGACTTGTCGCCGGCCCAATCTACATCGGTATACCCTTCTACTTCAAGATTTTCATTTTTTGCGAAAAACAGACCCTTTCCTGGTGATGACTTTAAGTATCGAAGGATTCTATACACAGCTTTCATATGGTTTTCATTTGGGGCATGCATAAATCTGCTCACTACACTGACTGCATATGCAATATCCGGTCGAGTGTGCGACAAATATATCAACTTACCAACAAGCTTTTGATACCTCTCCTTGTTAGTTGGTATTTGACCCGATAGGATGGTTAACCCGTGATTAACTTCAATAGGCGTATCAATTGGTTGACAATCTAGCATTCCAGTTTCAGCGAGAAGATCTAATACGTATTTTCGTTTATTCATTATGATTCCATTTTTCGACCTTGCCACTTTGATACCCAAGAAGTACATCAGATTTCCAAGATCTTTTAACTCGAACTCGTTACTTAATATGCCTTGTAGTTTTTCCATTTCGTCGGGGTCATTTCCAGTTACCACCATGTCGTCTACATATACTATAAGGGCCGTAATTTTTTCCTCCAACCTTCTTCACAAATAACATATGAACCACATCTGATTGTTGGTATCCAATCTTTCTCATGAACTTTGAAAATCTTCCAAACCACACCCTTGGAGATTGCTTCAGTCCATACAACGCCTTGTTTAACTTACACACCTTGTTACCACAATTCGTTTTAGGAGGAGGTTCCATGAATACTTCTTCTTCCAAGTAGCCGTTTAAGAATGCGTTTTGACGTCAAATTGTCTCAACGGCGAATCCTTATTCGCAGCGATCGAAACAAGAACAAATCGTGTTTATTTTTGCTACGGGTGCAAACGTATCTCTGTAGTCTATACCATATTTCTGTGTGTAGCCTTTTGCTACTAGTCTCACCTTGTATCTATCGATCTTTCCATTCAAATCCAGCTTAACTGTGAAGACCCATCTACAACCCACGGTTTCTTTCCTGACAGGAGTGCAACTTCGTCCATGTCTGATTCTGTTTCAACGCATTTAATTCTTCAGCTACCGCCTTCCTCCACCTTAGGTCTTCCATAGCTTCCTAAATAGTTTTAGGAATGACCACATAAGCTAATTCTTCCACCATACGCTGTTGTGGTTCTGCCAGCTTTTCGGTTGAGACGTAATGGTTGATCGGATACTTCGATTTCAACTTTAGGTCTGGTTGGTACTGTTTTCTTGGTACCCTTCTATTTTGTCTTATAGGATACCTTATCACAGTTGGTACCTGTACATCAATTGTACATCAATGACCTCAGGAGAACCATTAGTGTAATCGTTAGTTTGCGTACCTTGTGACGACGATGGATCCGGCTGGGTATTAGTTTGGCTTGGACTCGTTGTACTATCTAATTCGGGATGTGCTTCTGAGTTTTCTGGGCTCTCGTGGTCTCCCCCTGAGTTAGGTACCACTGGCCCATCTTCACTACTTGGTATCGCCGGCTCATTTTCATCATTTTCATTATCATCGAGTTCATCTCAGTCGCACCAAATTCATTATTTTTCGCATGCAAATTACCCTCGTGTGTCTTCTCCCCCCGAGGGAAATGGTCGTGTGAAAAATACGACGTGTGTTCATGAAAACTAACATCACGAATGACATACATTTTATTTTCTTTCGGATCGTAACCCTTTCTTGAAGTCCGCATAACCCAGAAAAATACATTTTATCGCTCGTGGTTCTAGCTTTCCCACATTGTGATGTACGTAGGCAACGCACCCAAACACCCGTGGCTCGAGGTTGGACCCGACTGGAAGTCCAAGTTTCTCGTGTACGAGTTGTAAGGGAGTTTTAAATTCAATAACCCGGGATGGTGTTCGGTTCATCAAATAGGTAGCATTGCGGACCGCTTCTTCCCAATATTTTCGTGGCAACTCCATATCAAACAACGAAGCACGTACAATTTCAAGGATTTGCTTATTTCTTCTTTTCGCGAGCCCGTTTTGTTGCGGTGTGTTCGCACACGAGGTCTGGTGTCGAATCGAGTGTTCCCTGCAAAATACTTCCATGTCATGGTTTACGTATTTGCCTCCATTATCGGATTAGAGGATTTTAATCTCACTATTGTAGTGAGTTTTAATGTGCAGATATAGTTCTTTAAAGGCTCGTGTCACTTCACTTTTATGCTTGAGCAGGGAAATCGAAATCATTCGAGAAAATTCATCAATAAACGTAACAATAAAACGATAACCACAAGGAGTTGTTATTCGTGCTGGCCCCATACGTCAGAGTGAATTTTTACGAACGGGATTGTGGTTTTATTGTCACTTGGGTAGTATGAAACCCGGTGACTTTTTGCCATCTCACACACATCACAACTAGAATCAAACAATTTATTACTCAAAAAAAGTTTAGGTTTCAGTTTTTGTAAATATCCAAAAGATAAGTGCCCTAATCTTCGATGCCATAATCGGGATAACGAATATCTTCCTTCTATGTTATTTGTTTCAGCCGGTCCTTCTTCCTCGAGATAGTACAACTTGCCCTTCCTAATACCATAGCCAAGAATCTGATCCGTCACGAGGTCCTGAAAAACACAGTTGGTTGGCCAAAATGTTACATATCAGTTAAGTTGATCAACATTCTGACTGGTAGATAGTAGGTTTGATGACAAAGATGGAACCACGAGGACTGTATCAAGATTCATAGTGTTCGACAATTTTGCAGATCCAGCACACGTTACTTTAGCCATGCCTCCATTTGCAGTTTTGACCATAGTTTGTTTTGGTTGGATTTTTAGCGAAAGTTTGGACGGATCATTTGTCATATGATCCATCGTGCCTGTATCAATAATCCAATTACTTGTAATAGACTTAGTTGTATTTGACATACCGTAATCGTCACTGGACTCCGCATGAGCTGCAATGGAGGTAACTTCATCGGTTGTAACGCCAAGATATGTTTTATTATATAATTATATTAAAAGGGCAAAATGGTCATTTTACCTTAGAAGGGTAAATTGGTCTTTTGGACAGAAAAGTATTTGGTTTGAAATAATATTTTGAGTTTTAGACTTAAAATGTTATAAAAACAGAATTTTTGGTCGTTTTACCACAAAAGGGTAATTTGGTCATTTGACCATGCGAGGGACCAAAAATGAAAAATATTGTTGGTTGTGGCAAAAATGTAAGAAATGAAAGTTTTATTGTAATAAAACTTGATTTTGTGGTCAAAGTTCAAGAAAATGAACTTTAGGACCAAAAATGTAATTTTAGAAGTATAAATACAAGAGAGTTGACTCTCTCTTTGACCAACCAAATGTGCAGCAACGGGAGGAGCTTGGAGGGTGCGATTTCTGCAGGAAATCATGAATTGAAGCAAGGAATTAGAACTATGGCTTGGAATTGATGATTCCTAGGCTTGAAAGGTTAGTAAACTTGATTTTAACCAAGTTCTAGAAATGTTCTTGGTTTGATTTTATAGAAACTGAAATTTGTACATTTCAGTTATGATTATGTGTTTATATTGATGTAATGTTTCCATTAAGTCATGCTAGAAAGGACTTAATCAAAGAATATGGAAGTAGGTTGCCATTTTTGATGAAATTGAGAATTTTGCCAAGAACCCTAAATCACGAATTTGTGTGATTAAGGTGTTTTTAATGGATAAAAACTTGTTATTAGACAAAGGTTTTAGTCCTAGAACAATCCCTGATCATTAAGTCGTGTATTAAGGGCTTAAAATGGGTGAAAATGGGGATTTGAAGCTGAAAAATCGTGATTCTGGTCTGTTCAGCAGAGATCGGGTCGCGATCTATTAAGGATCGGGTCGCGATCTAGATCGAGTCCCTATCTCTAAAGAGATCGGGTCGCGATCTCTGCCAGCAGCAAAAATCAGTCCCTATTAAGTTATTTTGAGTTTTGAAGTTGGAATTTGGGGTTACGCTTGTCCGTTTGACCTCAAATTTTAAACACAAGTCCAATATGCTATAAAACTTCATGGAAAATTGTCGGAATACGTATACGACCTCCCGAAAGTACTGTAGCAGAATACGCGTATTTCGGGACGTATATTGGAAATTTTATAAAAAATGGTTATTGCTTGGAATTGGTTCTATATTAGACTCGTATGCATTAGAATCAATTAAAATGAATATTAACCTATAATCATTGTGGAAATGAATGAATTATAGGTGTGGGACAAAATGGTTGTGGTGCACGCAAAGGCAAGAAACAACCGGAATTGAAACGCAGCTAGCATCCAGGTGAGTAATCTCACTGATATCATATGTGATATATGATGATTGATTTGTTACAGGTTGAAATGGCTTCGAGAGACGAAAATGACAAGTGTAAAAATATATGTAAATGACAAGACCGGAATCAGCCGTGAGTCAATAAAACTTATATGACAAGACCGGAATCAGCCGTGAGTCAATAAAACTTATATGACAAGACCGGAACCAGCCGTGAGTCAATAAAACTTATATAGACAAGACCGGAGCCAGCCGTGAGTCTAGGCAACAGTGGGATTTTCCTGTGAGCCACATATTACAGGCAACAGCGGGCTAACCCGTGAGCCATAACTAATTCTGGATTTTATATCCAATGGGTGCGGCCTTCGGGCTATGTCTCCGATGATTGGTGCGGCCTTCGGGCTATGACTCCGGTGCGGCCTTCGGGCTATGTCTCCGATGATTGGTGCGGCCTTCGGGCTATGATTCTGGCGCGGCCTTCGGGCTATGATATTTGGTGTGGCCTGTTGGCTATGATTTTGTTACAGGTACATGGTGCGGCCTTTTGGCTGTGATATCGGGTTATTAAACCCAGCTGGTGCGGCCTTCGGGCTATGAATTATATATATGGATAATGTTTTGGTGCAGCTTATATAGCTATGACACAGAGTGCGGCTTAAATAGCCAGGATATACGGTACGGTCCGATGTGACTAAGAGATATGGGACAGAAATAGTTGTATATGATTATATGTGCAAATAACTGATGTGGCTTGATAATTGCAGGTTATCATGTTATAGTCTGTAAGGCTATAATTTAGGATGTGAAATCCTAAGAGATATTTGGTCAGCTAGTAAGGCTAGGAGTTTGGTTTCGATATCCAAACAGTTATATGAATGTATTTCTAATACTCGTTATTTGCAGATACGATTACTCACTGAGCTTTATAGCTCACGATATTTGTTACTGTCCCTGCAGGTTAGCATGATACTGATAGGGGACAAGATAGAGTCCGTGACTCAAGAAGTGGACTTGTAGATGCTGTCTGTAGCAGCCCGGCTTCAAAGGAGACTATGGTATTCTATACTCTCCTTGATACACTTGTACCCGTGTTTATTAAAATATACCCCTTTGTTATGGTTTTTATATATTGAAACCTTGGTTTTAAATGAAAATTTTTTTTAGGGGTGTTTTGTTTTAAAAGCCGGGTGTTACAAGTTGGTATCAGAGCCGTGGTTTAAGTGAACTAGGTGTCTATAGAGTAGATTCCTGGACTTAAACCCTGAGATAGTAGACATGATACATAGTTAGGTGTATATTGATGTTATTATACATATATAACCTAACTGTTGCCGACTTCTGACATATAAGAAGTATGAACTGTGAATCTTCTTGGAAGATATTTAGGGCGCGAAGCTCTAGGTCATGGATCAACCCTTTCTTAAGACTCCGTTGTACGAGGAGCAAAAGGGGACGAAAAGCAGAAAAATCCACATGACGAGCAGTAGTAGCTGTTGTGGTCAGATAAAGAAATCGGTTGCTCACCTTGGTTGATAATCAAGGTGAAAGAACAGTAGTTGAGACTACAAGAAAAGCAGAAAATATTCGGGGACTTCTCAGCAGAAGTTAAAACGCATTAGGTCTAACATAAAAAGGAAGGGACCAGAACGGAAAGATGATATGATGTAAGAAGTGCAGGAAAAGCACTCAGAACACTGTGGAGCTGAGACTCTACCGTTGTATGGCTGAAATGTCAGGAAACATGAGCATGTTGCTCAAGCTTGTTGCATGGGACGGAAGTGGTTCCAGTGTGGAACTATAGATCACTTTCCTTATGAAATACTCACATACTAAATGTAGAGTAACGGGTAATGAACCCAGGATAAAAAGAAGAAATGAATGGTCAAAAAGGACCAGTGGTACCTTGAGCATTCCAGCAGATTGTGGAAGAAGCTCGTGAGGAGACTGATATGATCTCCGACAGAATGGTTTTGAATATAACCCGTGTAGATTATATTTGATCCATGAAGCTAAGCTTTGGATCGATGACGTGATGTTTGGTTGGAATATTTCATCAACGATTTTGGATGAAATTTTGGTAACAGCTATAGCAGATAGCAAGTATGTTCTAGATACAAAACACCTGAAAGGTAGTTTGACTAGGATTTACGGGACCATTCTCCCTATGAATCTAAAGCCGATGACTACCGATGAATTGGAAGCAATTGTGCTTAGAAATGGGTTAGCAAGGATTTATGCTAACATGAATTATAGAAATAAGAACATTATGGTTCTTAAATCAGAAATGAAATGGATGAAAATCCATGGTAGATGACCGTTGTCAAAGAATACCGGTTATTTTCTTTGTTTAAACTCGGAAAAAGTTAGTAAAAGAATGATGTTATAATTGGCATACGTGGTATGGGCCAAGATAAATAAAGCAGTGCTAGTAGTGTACTACTTTCGATAAATTCTCGGATGTTTCTTTTGAAAAGAACTTCCAAGATTTCTGCCAGATTGGCGAGAAGAGTTTATGATAAAGCTGATTTTGGGAGCCGTTCCTATTATTTAGGCTCTAGACTGATTTGCATCTGTAGAGAGGGCATAATTGGATAATAAAAAGAATAAATTCTTGAATTGGGGTCTCACATGACCGTATGTGTCATTGTATGGAGCCCTATCTTGTTTGAAAAGAAGAAAGACAAGTTGATGCAGATGTGCATTGACTAATGAGAATTTGATATTCTCGAAACCAGATCGAAAATGAGGTACAGTTGTACCAGAAATTGGAGTTAATTCACTGAGTTAAGTGATTTGTAAAATTCTCCAAGTATGAAAATTTGGCTAAAAGAAGCTTGATATTCTTTGGGCATGTTAACAATGCCAGAGATGATAAAGTATATCCAGTGGAAATGATACTGTGATAAAATGGGAACTGCCTTGGAATCTGACTGAAAGTAGTAGTTTCCTTGGATTGGCGGGTTAATTTAGGAGAGTTGTAGAAAGCTGCTCCTTGACAGATGTTCAGTTGACTAAGGTTGACTAATAAAAGTATAAAGTCTGAGTGGTAGAAAGACCACAGAAATCTTGTGAAGGTTTGAGATAAACCTTGCGTGAAACTCCGGTGTTAGCATTATGCTAAGCGGAGAAGATGAATTGGATCATAGAAATGCATCCAGATTCGATCGTAGATGCAAGATGTTGCAATAGCAACTATGATTTTGGTATTGAAGCTTTGGAGACACTATGTATATAGGGTAAAGCTTATTGTTGATATGGATCATAAAAGTTGGAAATACTTAGTTGATCAAAAAGAAGCCAGATATGAGATAAGTAAGATAGATGGGTTACTTAGAGATTTCGGGTATGAAATCTTGTACCATCTTAAATGGGCAGATGTGGCTATAGATGCCTTGAATTGAAAAGAATAACCTTTGAAGGGCTACATCCACATGTATGAGTGTGGCGAATTGATTACCTGAGTTGATTTGGGTAACACAGAAAGATGTGTGCACGTTTGAAAATGTGAATAATAAATAAATGATTGCATATTAGCAGAAGCTAGTTGGAAAATCACTGCGATTTAAACCTTTGGTGGTTGTGAATGTGGTTTCCAAAGCAAAGGGAAACATGAAAATCGTCTTGAAAATATGTATTTTGTACTAGATATGCAGTATACCCGGGGCAATACCATACTGGATAGGTCGATAAACCTATGTATTGGTAGCCGAGACAGAAGAAAGATATTGAAAGATGCATGAAAAGTATTTGACTTGTACGTAAAGTAAAGTCAAACCAGTGGAAACGTGCGAAGAAATTGACCCATGGTTGGCCCCAGAAAAGAAATGGGACAACATTGTTATAGACTTTGCAATAAAGTCTCTGCAAGTACCGTGTATTGGTGAATAAAATGACCTAATGATGTAGATTTTAGAAGATGTGCTTGAAAAGTGCACAGCAGACCTTAGTGGAAGATGAGGAAATTGTCTATCTCTGATAGAATTTGCAAGAAATAACAGCTTATATGCTAGTAGTTTGATGGTTTACATGAAGAATGGTATGGAATACCGTGTTAACCTCCAACTTATTGGGATTAAAGATGTGATAAAGCCGTTGGCTAGATCCTAGTTTGTTGTACAAACTGAAGAAAATACTTGCTGAGTACGAACGAGTTTGAAGAATGGTTAAGAAATTGTAAAAGTGGTATGTGGATCACTGAATATAAACCTTTGAAATTCCAAGTAAAGGAATATGTTAGTGTGAAGAGTAAACCTTTGGAAAGGTTAAAAATCTGTTTGGGACGAAAAGAAGGTTAAGTCCTTATTTATTATATCTTTTCATACGTCCCAGAGAGTAAGAATTTTGGTGTACTGATCAAAGTTTCGTGATGACCTTCAAGAAATTATAAAGTTTTCTATGGATCTCATTTCTGGAGAATATAGGATGATGAATTCTAACGTGTCCCTCATGTTGATATGAAGATTGATACGTAGATAAGGTATCCGGGACAACCGGAGGAATGATATGCAAGTTGTGAGGTGATCACTAGATAAGAAGATAGTATGGTTAAATGCTTAGGCAATACTATATAGATTCCGACATGATGTAGAAGACCGAAAGTGAAACGAAACGAGGATTACATACCCTTAACTCCTTGTATGATTTCGGGGACGAAATCTTTTGAAGGAGGGGAGAATTTGTAACGCCAAGATATGTTTTATTATATAATTATATTAAAAGGGCAAAATGGTCATTTTACCTTAGAAGGGTAAATTGGTCTTTTGGACAGAAAAGTATTTGGTTTGAAATAATATTTTGAGTTTTAGACTTAAAATGTTATAAAAACAGAATTTTTGGTCGTTTTACCACAAAAGGGTAATTTGGTCATTTGACCATGCGAGGGACCAAAAATGAAAAATATTGTTGGTTGTGGCAAAAATGTAAGAAATGAAAGTTTTATTGTAATAAAACTTGATTTTGTGGTCAAAGTTCAAGAAAATAAACTTTAGGACCAAAAATGTAATTTTAGAAGTATAAATACAAGAGAGTTGACTCTCTCTTTGACCAACCAAATGTGCAGCAACGGGAGGAGCTTGGAGGGTGCGATTTCTGCAGGAAATCATGAATTGAAGCAAGGAATTAGAACTATGGCTTGGAATTGATGATTCCTAGGCTTGAAAGGTTAGTAAACTTGATTTTAACCAAGTTCTAGAAATGTTCTTGGTTTGATTTTATAGAAACTGAAATTTGTACATTTCAGTTATGATTATGTGTTTATATTGATGTAATGTTTCCATTAAGTCATGCTAGAAAAGACTTAATCAAAGAATATGGAAGTAGGTTGCCATTTTTGATGAAATTGAGAATTTTGCCAAGAACCCTAAATCACGAATTTGTGTGATTAAGGTGTTTTTAATGGATAAAAACTTGTTATTAGACAAAGGTTTTAGTCCTAGAACAATCCCTGATCATTAAGTCGTGTATTAAGGGCTTAAAATGGGTGAAAATGGGGATTTGAAGCTGAAAAATCGTGATTCTGGTCTGTTCAGCAGAGATCGGGTCGCGATCTATTAAGGATCGGGTCGCGATCTAGATCGAGTCCCTATCTCTAAAGAGATCGGGTCGCGATCTCTGCCAGCAGCAAAAATCAGCCCCTATTAAGTTATTTTGAGTTTTGAAGTTGGAATTTGGGGTTACGCTTGTCCGTTTGACCTCAAATTTTAAACACAAGTCCAATATGCTATAAAACTTCATGGAAAATTGTCGGAATACGTATACGACCTCCCGAAAGTACTGTAGCAGAATACGCGTATTTCGGGACGTATATTGGAAATTTTATAAAAAATGGTTATTGCTTGGAATTGGTTCTATATTAGACTCGTATGCATTAGAATCAATTAAAATGAATATTAACCTATAATCATTGTGGAAATGAATGAATTATAGGTGTGGGACAAAATGGTTGTGGTGCACGCAAAGGCAAGAAACAACCGGAATTGAAACGCAGCTAGCATCCAGGTGAGTAATCTCACTGATATCATATGTGATATATGATGATTGATTTGTTACAAGTTGAAATGGCTTCGAGGGACGAAAATGACAAGTGTAAAAATATATGTAAATGACAAGACCGGAATCAGCCGTGAGTCAATAAAACTTATATGACAAGACCGGAATCAGCCGTGAGTCAATAAAACTTATATGACAAGACCGGAACCAGCCGTGAGTCAATAAAACTTATATAGACAAGACCGGAACCAGCCGTGAGTCTAGGCAACAGCGGGATTTTCCTGTGAGCCACATATTACAGGCAACAGCGGGCTAACCCGTGAGCCATAACTAATTCTGGATTTTATATCCAATGGGTGCGGCCTTCGGGCTATGTCTCCGATGATTGGTGCGGCCTTCGGGCTATGACTCCGGTGCGGCCTTCGGGCTATGTCTCCGATGATTGGTGCGGCCTTCGGGCTATGATTCTGGCGCGGCCTTCGGGCTATGATATTTGGTGTGGCCTGTTGGCTATGATTTTGTTACAGGTACATGGTGCGGCCTTTTGGCTGTGATATCGGGTTATTAAACCCAGCTGGTGCGGCCTTCGGGCTATGAATTATATATATGGATAATGTTTTGGTGCAGCTTATATAGCTATGACACAGAGTGCGGCTTAAATAGCCAGGATATACGGTACGGTCCGATGTGACTAAGAGATATGGGACAGAAATAGTTGTATATGATTATATGTGCAAATAACTGATGTGGCTTGATAATTGCAGGTTATCATGTTATAGTCTGTAAGGCTATAATTTAGGATGTGAAATCCTAAGAGATATTTGGTCAGCCAGTAAGGCTAGGAGTTTGGTTTCGATATCCAAACAGTTATATGAATGTATTTCTAATACTCGTTATTTGCAGATACGATTACTCACTGAGCTTTATAGCTCACGATATTTGTTACTGTCCCTGCAGGTTAGCATGATACTGATAGGGGACAAGATAGAGTCCGTGACTCAAGAAGTGGACTTGTAGATGCTGTCTGTAGCAGCCCGGCTTCAAAGGAGACTATGGTATTCTATACTCTCCTTGATACACTTGTACCCGTGTTTATTAAAATATACCCCTTTGTTATGGTTTTTATATATTGAAACCTTGGTTTTAAATGAAAATTTTTTTAGGGGTGTTTTGTTTTAAAAGCCGGGTGTTACATCGGTCTTTTCATTCTTTGTTGTAGCCATGGAGGCTTGTCCCACCTTCCTTCGAGGTCTTTTAGAAAAATCCCACCATTCGGGGTACCCTACTATCTCATAACATTTTTGTTTTGAATGCCCCTCTTCTCCACAGTGAGTGCAAACGAAAGTATTCTTTTTTCCATTCGAGTTCTTTTCTTTTGAAGGTCGGTTACGGGTTGTGAGATGAACAAGGCTATCGGGTTCAGTTTTTACATCTTCCATGGTGGTTCGCTGAGACAGATCTTTCCTTACGAATGCATAGCATGCCTCGAGGTTTAAGGGTGGATCTTTCCTTAGTATTTCTCCCCGTGCCTGATTGAATTCCGTATCTAGCCCGGCAAGGAAAATATGTACCCTGAGACGTCCCAATATATTATTCAAGGAAACTACAGTACTTACATTATCTTCGTGAAAATTCAGCATGGTATATATCTCCTGGAAGATCCCTAGCAGTTCGTTGTAGTATGTTGCGAGTGGTCGTCCGTTTTGCCTTGTACTAAACGACCTCCGATTTAACTCGAATAGTTGTGTCTCGTCTGTCCCATCGTAGAATGTTTTTGCCATAGCATCCCAGATCTCTTTCGCCGTCTTCAACTGGATGAACCTGGGGATCAAGGTTGGACTCATCGAGTCAATGAGCCAACTCTTGACCCTAGTATTATCCACGATCCAAGCTTCGATTTGTTTATCACCAGAGTCGGGTTTCTTGGAGGTTCCCGTTATGAACCCCAGTTTGTTTCTTGCTCCAATCCTCATCTCCATCAGTTAAGACCATAACTGGTAATTGGTGTCATCCAGGATAATCCCAGTTGGAAAATGAGGATCTTGAACGACGAAGCGGGGCTCTTGAGGAGTTGAGGAATCCTTGTCGGCCATTGTGATTCGAGGGAGGTTTCAGATTTGGGAGAGATTACGATCGGTATGCTCTGATACCATATAGAAAGTAAAATACGTACAAATGCTTCATATTATTAGGTTACAGGTTACAGAACTGGTACATATATAGGGATACAATATGATAATAACAAAACCTCCTATACTATAGGAGTACACGATAACGTCTAACAAATTCTTATCTAAATCTCGAGTGCTCTCGTCCACATATACAATATACATATTTTGTAACAAGGCATATTTAAAAAACTAGCAAAAAATAGAAGGTTTAACATACGAAAAAAATGTAGAGGACTAAATGAGTAACAATATCCGTGTTGAATATATATATATATATATATATATATATATATATATATATATATATATATATATATATATATATATATATATATATATATATATATATATATATATACTAGTTGTAAGACCCGTGTATTACACGGGATAATATAAATAAAATGTTTAATAACAAAATATAAACACTAATTTTTTTAAAAACAAATTTCACATGATATGACGAAATTGATGAGTATGTAGGTACCTCAAACACATATATAGTAGAAATGTAGGAGTACATACCCAAAAATTTGTGTAATAGACCGGCTACACAACTACATTCAATTGCATTTTTAAAAGCATTATTTGAGAATCTGATCCAATTTGAAAAATACAATCTAATCCGACTAACTGAAAAACCGAACTGTAGTTTTTTGGATGTCAAAAATTACAAAATCAATGCTATATGTGTCATTTTAAATTTTTTTCCATTGCACCTATGTTCTGAATTTTGAAACTGGCTTCGCTTCGCTTTGCTTTGCAGCTCGGTTTTTCTAAAGCACGACTAACCAAACACCCAAAATTAATTTCTTTTGGATGTCACAATAACAAACATCAATGTTATATAAATTATTTTTTCCATTGCACCTCTTATCCTAAATTTGTGATGGTCTTCGCTTCACACAACAGCTTGATTCGCTTCGCAAATACAATTCACGGTTTTTTATAAAGTACAACTAACTGAAAAGCTTATTATTAAAAAAGGTTTAATTTGAGTCTTTAACTAAACTCAATTTATTTTAAGATTATTTTAGTAATTAAATAAAAATATTATTAAATAGGAAAAAATGGTCCAAATATCGCTTCCTCAAAGCCACTTAAGTGATATGTGAATAATTGTTGAATGGGCAAATGATAATTAGAATAAATGGGCTTATTTAACTCTGCAAAGTATAAATTTGATCAACTACCCTCTATTTTTTAAACCTGTAATGAGGACATCATCATCTCTTTCATCGCATATAACCAGTTCGGCAGTTCTTCATCAGCATCTTTGTTACTCGACTTTTATTCCATCCAACATTGACAACTACGCTCTTATCTTTTAATATATTTTTTGAAGCAAAATAATATAAAAACTAAAACATGAAAAATAAAATAATTATATCGTATACTTTAGTTTTTCCATGAGCAACTGCAAGTCCAGGTTCTCGACCTAGCATCCAAATTGAGAAAACAAAAATAATGAACTGTAAGAAAGAGGTAAAACAAAAGGTCTTAATTACCATTCACTGACAGCAAAATAAGGGAATTTGGTTGGCCAATGTTGCAAACAATCATATAAGTAACCATGAATTGAAAGATGCCAAAATGGAAAAACCGTTACCTCATATTCCTATCCATGTACTTTTTGTTCTCAAGAAACAGGACAACAGCAAGAGCCCTACAAAACTTTCTGCAATCACACAAGGCTAAATTAAAACCACTTGCTAATTTATGATTTTGCCATTGAATTAGCAAACAAAATACGTGGGACCGAGAAGTAATAGATGATCTTGTCATTCATCTCGTGATGCTTCGATAAGTAAGCCACTCAACCCATATATGAAAGTGTGAGTGTCGAGTAAACCAGAAATGTGAACGCAATCTGCAAGGAAAATTGAAAAAAATACAAAATACCAATAAATATTAAAATGCTGATATAATTAAAAGTTGTTTCAATGGCAGAACAAATATACCTAAATTGCAGCATAAGAGAAGTGACCAAAAGCGACAAACATAGCTTCCAACCCTGCAAGTGCACTTGATGAGTGAGTTCGTCACATAACTTTGGCTTCCGGAAACTTATTCCTATATTGATTGATATTGACTTTTCAGTCCATGAAAAAAGTTTCAAGAATTTAAAGAAGTTGTTTTGATTTTCAAATTTATAACTAAGTGCATTTGTCCTACAAAGGTGGGAAATGTAGAATGTAAATAGATACAAGTTGTTTCAAAGGCATACTTATGTTGCGTATTTCTTGTCCATCTTGTTCTCACCATGGCTTCGTCTTTTGCTAACCTTGCTCTCCAACCATGATCCTACTGTAAATATCTTATGAGTATGTAGACGCAAAGCTTCACCCAATGGTCCACCGAGTGTGGTACCAAGGTTCAAACCGACCCAAACCACAAAGAGTAGCCATTAGTGCTGCAGTCTAAAACCAAAGCCACGGGTAAATATGTGTAATAGTGCAGAAAGCCGACCCGATTAGAAATTTTCACATAATTAATCATGTTTCACTTTCTGAGCCATCGTCTAGAAGAAATATGCCAGCAATAGGAAAAGGGCTATTAAAATGTGATCCCGGTTCTATGACCTACATTTTTTGTGTTTCATATATAATTTTAAGCTAAGAAAAGTTTTACCTCCGAGTATCACATAAATATTGGTTAAGAAGAGTAAAAAGAAAGCATTCAATTATTGTATCCATTCTTTCCCTGTTTCAACAAAAACCAAAATCAACATCTTAAAGTTCCCGATAAAATTCAAGAAATTTAAATGATAGAAGCTTTAATGTTACATCCAAAAATATAAAAATTCCAGATTAGTTTAATTGCTCAGATTTCAATACTATAAATCAAACGATAAATGGTTGATAATTGATAAAATTAGGATTTTCCTCTATGATACTCATACTCACAACAAAGCGGTATTTGTAGCTTCATTATCACGAAGCAAAATTGAATCACGTTACCTTTCCCATCGTCTCTCTTCATCTTGAGTTTGACGAAAAATTTATTATCTCTCTCAAAAAACTTTGTCGAACACTTGGTGTGCGTACACCTACACGTTTTCGTGCCAACCAGTTCCCCTAGATGTTGGAGTAGCAGTCGGAGCAAGTGGTGGCCATCGTCGATGGAGGTGGTGACCGACGTAGGAGGCGGAGAAGGGATACGAAGCCGATGAAGACAAGAACTTTAGTGAACCATTAGCCCTCGTCGGTATGCTATAATTCCTACTGGTTAGGTTGCAAATTGAGAAGAACTTTAGAGAAGATATACAAATTGAGGAGAAAGGAAAGTGGAAACGGAGGGAGAAAACCCAGCTAACATTTGAATTGTAATTAAACAGATTATTAAGGAAATTAGAGTAACCGTCAAACAAAATTTATTTTTTAAGAAAATCAGAAATTCTATTAAAATGACATGTGGCTAAATAGCTATGGTGATGACAAGTGTCCTCTAGATACTTATTTATTAGGGTAAGAGATATATATATATATATATATATATATATATATATATATATATATATATATATATATATATATATATATATATTAGTTTAAAACTCATGTGTTACACGGGTTGAAATTTTTAAAAACAACACTAACAATCATTATAATATTTTAGTGGTAGAATGATGTTTTATAAACAAAAATCTCAAAAAAAAAAATAAGGTAGTCAAACATATGTACGCGTACATAAACTAAAAAGACAATTCATAAGTCAAAATAATATAAAATAGCTAAAAATAAAACAGATCGGGTAAACTTTATTGGTAATTAGACAAAATGGTAAATTTTTATGCTAAGCATTAAAGCCGACTCTTATTTATTGTACTTTGCAAAAAAGTTTAAACAGCACAAATCTTCTGGATCATCTAAAAAGAAATAGAAAAAATCATATTTCAAAGTATGATGCTATAAAGGAAACTTTTTTTTTGCAAATTTCCATCCCAAAAATTTAAATTACTAACACCAGGTCGGCCATCATTTTCTTTTAAAAATTAGACAATGCTTAAATAATTCAGGTCACCCAATGTGAAGGTAGTTGTAAAGCATAGGTCAAATTTTATATAAATCTTGAAGCAGCCATTCCAACTTGAGCAAAAATTATAGATAAATCCCAGATAAAGGTAAAATTTTGAATCAATATAGCAACTATCCAATCTATCTTTTATACCCTTCATGCTCATTAATAAAAAACCACCATCAAAAAGTCCTCAGAACCAGGTCTTCACTCTCATAGACTTCTACATAAAACTGGAAAAAGAATAAAATACCCTTCCAACACAAAGATTGGGATCTCTTTCATTTTATCAGTTTGTTTATACTGACTTATACTTGCGTTCATGAATTAAGACAAGCAAGCGACCCTTTCTTATTCACATGTTAGCTGATAATAAGGTGCTTTATGAAACAACCGAAAGATCTCTTCTTTAATAATATTTTGAAAACAAATCATTTTTCAAAGTATTTTGAAAAAAAAATCATTTTTCAAAAAAATGTCTTATAAATGAACTTTAATTTAAAAGAGATGAAACTTATTCAGATCATCATAAAATATTTTGGAAAAAAAATCATTTTTTCAAAGTACGATGCTATTATTGAACTTTTTTGCAAAATTCAATGCTAAAACCGATATTTTTTTCAAAAAATGTCTTATAAATGAACTTTAATGTAGAGATGAAGCTTTTTTAGATCATCTAAAAATATTTTGAAAAAAAATCATTTTTTCAAAGTACGATGTTATTAATGAACTTTTTTGCAAAGTTCAATGCTAAAACCGATATATTTTTCAAAAAAATATAATATAAATGAACTTTAATGTAAAGGAGATGAAACCTTTTTAGATCATCTAAAGAGATTTAAAAAAAGTCATTTTTTCAAAGTACAATGTTATTAATGAACTTGTTTGCAAAGTTCAATATTAGCATCGTACTTTAAAGAAATGTCATTTTTTCGAAATTTTTTATATGATCTAAAAATTTATATTTCTTTACAAAGCCAAATTCACCATAAATGTGTAACTTGGACATTACCACTATTCTCTTTTGTCATGATCCAGTTTACTGATTTCTTATGCTCTCTTCTAATTTTAACGGAATGAGAGAGGCGGTGAGTGACGTGGTTAGATCCAGTATTTCACGAAAACGGTGTTAATCCCCTCTTACAGATCTTCAACTAAATACCAAAAAAATGCATTATAGTTGCAAAGAAAGGTTATATCTAATACCATGACAGAAAAATGAAACACGACAAATTATGTGAGTGTCAATGAAATAGATTAATTGCTTGTTTATATATTTGTGGTGGAGAGGACTTCAAAATGAATGCGAGAAATAGGACGGATTAAGTGATTTATGACAATCGTGAACTAATAATACCCAAGGAAGAAAAGATCGCAACTTTGGAATTATACCTGTATGAAATTTGAAAATAATAAAAATTACCAATTTGGTTTTAATTGTTATAAACTTTCCTCATTAGAGTTTTTAATTTTAAAAATGAGTTGATTATATAGAAGATCTTAAGGCGTTCGGTTCATAGAATGACAACTGGATAGATGCAAAATTTATAAGATTCACAAAAGGAGTTTCGAATAGTTGAACCACCTGGAAAACGAAAACAAAAATAGCATATAAAGATTCAATCTTTTTGTCCGGATGTTTCCAAAACTGCCCTCCATAATAAAATGAAACGGTATATAAAACTCACCTTCATTGCTCATCAGGGATACTTTAGGAAATACGACGGTGCAATCAAGAGCAGAACAATCAATTCTGTCAAGATAGTCAAAGGAACTATCCTACACTCAAGATCAAAAAAAGTTAGTTAATGACCCTTTTACCCTTCAACTGAAAATAAGAACTATTTGGGTGAGCTCCTTAAAGTGTACCCCATTCACTCCACAAATTGAAACAAATTCCATATAGGTCAGATCATTAGCCAAAAAGATCGAAGCTGAAGTGACCTATTTCACTATTTTTCCATATGTTGAAAAATGTTTTTGTATGTGACCATCATTGAAATAAGACGAACTATTTTATTTTGTCTAACAAATATTATCAGTTTATTTCAGGTTGCGTGGATTCGAGATTAAAAACGAGAAAAATAAGAAAAAGAATTTTAAAGCCAAAACAAAGAAAAATATAAAAGAAAATTAAATTAAATCTATTTAAAATGAATTTTTGGAAAAATATTTTCTAAATAACTTATTTTATTAGACTTAATTAATTTTATAAATAAAAAATAAAATTTCCTAATTTATTTGAATTTATTTCAGATTTTAAATGAATTAAATTTTTAAAGAAAAACAAAAAAACAGCACAAGCCCAAAGCTCCGGCCCAAGCCTGATCGGCCCACTCCGCCAACATTGCTCCAGGCCCAATCTCCAATCCAGTCCAACTCCCGCAACCCGCGTACCAGCTCCGGATCCGAACCTGACCCGCCCCGGCATCCGTTTCTCCTCACACGCTGCTCCGCGTGTTGACCCGCCTAGCCGACCCGGTCCGAACCGCCTCCCAGATCCGGCCTCCCTCACAATTCTCGCGGACCATCCCGACCCAAGACCCGCACCCGAACCGATCCGTTTACACTCACGTACAACCCGCGCCGTGACCCGGCGGCGACCCGACTCCGACCCAACCGACCAAACCGCGTGTTTCAGCTCCAAAACTTACATTTTAGCCCCCTAAACTTCCGAAAACTATCTAAAAACCGCCAAAAATCATTTTACACCCTTTATAACCATTTTTTACACAATTTTTTTCATAACAACACATTTATAACACCAAAAATCCACCAAATCCTTTCCAACTTCCACCATCTTATTTTCCAAACCTTAAACCTTCACCAAGAACACCAAGAACACCAAGATCAACACCAAGAACACGAAGAACACCAAGAACACCAAGATCAACACCAAGAACACCTAGAACACAGTCTATTAAGATCCAGTCTAACCCTAAACCAGTTCAGTCAATTCATTTGACGAACCTACTTGATAGACCAGTCGTTCCATCAGTCCAGTTAAAAACCAGTTCAGTCAATTCATTTGACGAACCTACTTGATATATATATTTATATAATTATTGTTATTTATATTATTTATCGTTTATGTCTTTTAATTATAAGTCATTTACATTATTTATCGTTTTATGTCTTTTAATTATAGTCATTTACATTATTTATTGTTTTATGTCTTTTAATTATAGTCATTTATTTTATTTGTAGCTTTCAGTCGTTTATAGCTTTCGAGTTTATTTTTATTCCACAACTTTTATTATTTATTTCGCATATTATAGTTAATTTATATATATGTCACACAGTAAACGGTTTCAAAGCCTTTATTTGTGGTGATCAGTCTTTTTATTTTTATCAATTGGTATCAGAGCTTGTGTGATTTATTTTTAAATTTTCGTCGAAAACTTTTGTTTAGCATTTATATAAACCTTCCATAAGCTTTTCTTTGAATATTTCATTTTAATATCACTTGTTCAAAATCCTTTCAAAAAAAATTATTAAAAAATCTTTAAAAAAATTAAAACAAAATGCCTTCCGCGAACAACTCAAGAGCTCCCAATGTCATAACAGGTACGGTCTATGATCTCTGAACTTGGATTTTCAAAAACAATTTTTGAGTCCCACATAACCAAAATTGAGAAAAGTCTAGAAGCTGATCTCAAAACATACCACACAATGGTCAATTATGATATTTGCAAATCTGAGTTACAAACCCTGCAACTCAAATTTGGAGAATCAACAATAACAAAAACCAAATTAGAAAGAGACGTTGAAAGAAAATCGGAAGATTATAATCACGTCTTAGAACAATTAAATGAAGCTCTAAAACAAATAAAGGACTTAGAAATACAAAATCAATCTGTTTTTCCATCTGAAATAAAAGATACCTTAGAAATAGAAGTCCTTCAATTAAAAATAAAAATTCAAGATTTAACTGACAGAAACACTAGTTTGATTCTAAAACTAGATGATTCTTCAAAACAAATCAAACTTCTTGAATCCGAAAATCAAAGATTTCAAGGAAAACTGAATTCTATCAATATTGCTAGAAAATTGAGTGATGATATTTTCACTAAGGCAAACACCTTAGGAACTGGCAAAATTGATACAAATTACAGACCAGGAATTGGAAGAGAATCCTTTGAAATTGAACAAGCAAAATCCATTCAAGTCACCAAAACCCCACTTGTCAAGCCAAATGTTTTTTGAAAACCAACTAAAGAAACCAGTTAAACCCTACGTTATACCTCATAAACAGGTTTCCAAACAAAAACCAAAACATTATCAAAAACCTTTTCAAAACCGCTCATCATATCCCAAATATGAAGAAAAATTTTCAAACAAATCTTCACATCTAAGATATCTTTCACCAAATCACAGATCTTATCAACCCACAGGATATCAAAAACAAATCATGTTTTGGGTAAATTTGATAAATCAAATCAAACCTCAACCATTCCATCCTCATAAACCAAACAATTACAGCAACATGAAATTAAATGCTACAAGAACTTCATTAAGCAAAGCACCTAAAATAATAACAACTGACAAACCAGGACCCATTCAAATTTAGGTACCTAAACTTTCTGTCTTATTGCAGGTACTTAATGCTGGAGAACCCAATGATGATACAGGATATATTGATAGTGGCTGCTCCAAGCATATGACAAGAAACCAGAGTTTTCTACGAGACTTCAAATCCACGGTACCTCCGATGCAGAAACTTCACAATCAAACCAAGAAAATGCAGATCAAATCGAGGGGGAACCACCAACACTAAATCCCTCTTTAAACACTCCCAATCCACCTGTCCAAAATGATCCCAGTGCATCATCTATGGGGGAACTTTCATTACATCATTCTCACCATACAATTAAAAAAAATACCAAAACATTCAAATAACCAAAATTTCCAAAAAAATTCAAAATTTTTTTTTTCAAAAATACAATAAAAGACTTGCCATAATAAGCTTTTATAGAACCTTGTGATTAATCGTCTCTTGACTTAATTTTTCAGATGCTTATGCGTGATGAAGATTTTAAGTCATATTGATTCTCAATTGGAGTGAATGTTCAAATCTCCTACTTTTCATAATGTATATAACTTTATTTCTTTCGATTTTATTTCATTATTGACGATTTTAAACAATTAAGGGACATAAGGTTAGGAGGTTCAGATGAAAACAAAAACCCAGGTGAGAATTTGTTCCTCGTCGATCTAAATCATTGTGGAATTCAATTCTTGTGAGCTTAGGTGTGTCACTATTGCTAATAAGGTATACCCGATTATACCTTGTCACGGTCTCATTTTTGCTTAGATATCAAAATGACCAGGGACGATACATTCATTTGTTACATACTAGACAAAATGTCTTTTATGCCACCTATCCCTACCTAGATAAAAGCCAACCAAAAATGAAGATAGTCGCAAAATTGGAAAGACTCCAAACAACAACATATTCTTACAAGAAAACTCAAGGAGAAACAAATATCTATCAACATCCAATCCTCAAAGACGAATCAACAAGCAAGCCAAATCACTTAGCGAAGAAATACCAAACAAAACAAACTTTCAACCAAATTGTTATTTCAAAACAAACATCATAAAATCCCGCGATTTGTTTTTAACCATTTTTTCATAAAAACAGATATCTCAATCATTCAAGACATACTATTTCAAAAAAAAAACAACAAAAACAAAAAAAAATTATTCTCAATTGTAGCAACTTCTCAATGATAAAACAAAATATCTTTTTACAATAAATCGATATTGATCAACAAACAGGATACCATCAAAGAAGAAGCTGCAACAATAATGGATTTCTCGGGATACTGTAGCCTTCATCACTGAAGATTTCTTAGTTGCAAACTGCACTATGAAAATTGCTAAACCCCTCTACATATATTTCCTGACGGAGAGAGTGTGAACATTAATGGCATGAATGAAGAAACCCGTTGAGTAATGCCGAAACCAGTCTTATGTGATTGATTATCTAATAATGAGACTAAGTGACTTTACAGGAAAAGCATAGATGAACACCTCCAATATGAGTGTGAGTCGTCAGAAAGAGATATCACTCATTTTTAGTGATCATTAACTTGTTCTGCTGCCAGAACAACCAAACACCAAAGTGAAATGTGAGTTATATCTATGAGCATTCATCTGAATCGACCTGTTAGACCACTTGTCGTCATAAATAATGCTATAAAATCTTAAGAAATTTATTTAGATACATATATGGCTACCCTTTGATAACCGAACCCAAGACTTTGATTCGGAAACAAACATTCTTCAAAATCTTTTTCAAAACATAAGATATGTAAAACCAAGTCACAAACTTTCAAAATGATTACAATGGTTTTATATATATCTTATCATTGACAAAACTCTTATCCCAAATCTTCAATGTTAAAACTGTTAATGTGATTATATCTGTCCTTATTTCATCAATGATTACATAGGGGGAAATTGTTGAAAAATATTTTTGTATGTGACCATCATTGAAATAAGACGAACTGTTTTATTTTTTCTAGCAAATATTATCAGTTTATTTCAGGTTGCATGGATTCGAGATTAAAAACGAGAAAAATAAGAAAAAGAATTTTAAAGCCAAAACAAAGAAAAATATAAAAGAAAATTAAATTAAATCTATTTAAAATGAATTTTTGAAAATATATTTTCTAAATAACTTATTTTATTTGACTTAATTAGTTTTATAAATAAAAAATAAATTTTCCTAATTTATTTGAATTTATTTCAGATTTTAAATGAATTAAATTTTTAAAGAAAAACAAAAAAACAGCACAAGCCCAAAGCTCCGGCCTAAGCCTGATCGGCCCACTCCGCCAACAGTGCTCCAGGCCCAATCTCCAATCCAGTCCAACTCCGGCGACCCGCGTACCAGCTCCGGATCCGAACCCGACCCGCCCCGACATCCGTTTCTCCTCACACGCTGCTCCGCGTGTTGACCCGCCTAGCCGACTCGGTCCGAACCGCCTCCCAGATCCAGCCTCCCTCACAATTCTCGCGGACCATCCCGACCCAAGACCCGCACCCGAACCGATCCGTTTACACTCACGTACAACCCGCGCCTTGACCCGGCCGCGACCCGACTCCGACCCAACCGACCAAACCGCGTGTTTCAGCTCCAAAACTTACAATTTAGCCCCCTAAACTTCCGAAAACTATCTAAAAACCGCCCAAAATCATTTTACACCCTTTATAACTATTTTTTACACCATTTTTTCATAACAACCCATTTATAACACCAAAAATCCACCAAATCCTTTCCAACTTCCACCATCTTATTTTCCAAACCTTAAACCTTCACCAAGAACACCAAGATCAACACCAAGAACACGAAGAACACGAAGAACACCAAGAACACCAAGAACACCAAGATCAACACCAAGAACACCTAGAACACAGTCTATTAAGATCCAATCCAACCCTAAGCCAGTTCAGTCAATTCATTTGACGAACCTACTTGATAGACCAGTCGTTCCATCAGTCCAGTTACAAACCAGTTCAGTCAATTCATTTGACGAACCTACTTGATATATATATATATATATATATATATATATATATATATATATATATATATATATATATATTTATATAATTATTGTTATTTATATTATTTATCGTTTATGTCTTTTAATTATAAGTCATTTACATTATTTATCGTTTTATGTCTTTTAATTATAGTCATTTACATTATTTATTGTTTTATGTCTTTTAATTATAGTCATTTATTTTATTTGTAGGTTTCAGTCGTTTATAGCTTTCGAGTTTATTTTTATTCCACAACTTTTATTATTTATTCCGCATATTATAGTTAATTTATATATCTGTCACACAGTAAACAGTTTCAAAGCCTTTATTTGTGGTGATTAGTCTTTTTATTTTCATCACCATAATCGTTAATTGATCTCAGCGAATTTGGTGCATAATATTGCACCGATTAGTTAATAAAAAGATAAAGTGATAATCTAGTATAAAATTTCAAGAATCAACTTACAGCTCATGAAATATTTAGTAGTGTGAAAATCACAATCTTTTAGTGCCTTTGCCTTCATTTTGCTTCGTAAAACTACAAACAATGGACAACAAAGCATACGTAAAGAGGATTAAGGATAGAAAACTCAGGCTAAACTCGCAAAAACAAAGTTCTTCATTGTTAGCATATACTTTTTGATCATGGAAAAGATAACGAAAATGATAAGTTGACTCACATGGCGGTTTATGGCTCCGGGAAGACCGCCATAGAACGTCGGCCAGCCACAACCGGAGTTAAACTTTGTGGTGGACTTGTAAAGAGGAGTGTTACACAGTGCACAAGTGTACGAGAAGGGTGACGGTTGTTTGTACACCCTTTTACCTCCTTCCACATCAAATCTGAACTGGAAACTGAGAATGTGTATCCAATGACTCACTTGGTCTCAAATTAGAAAGTTATGATGTTATTTACCTCCTGCTCTCAAGAGAAACCTTCTGTAAACATGAGGCGGATCGACATCTTGGGTCGGTGTATAACTTGCTCTCAAGAGAAACCTTCTGTAAACATGAGGCGGATCGACATCTTGGGTCGGTGTATAACTCCAGCTTCAACTCCAAATCCTCCTCTCCTGATAACATTTAAAAGCAAAAATCAGAAATTTCCAATACCACGCATTAACCCGTTGAACACATATTTTGATTGAGAAGCAAACGATGATTTTTTTTCTTGCCATATGATAGGTTTCGTAGTTACGATTGTGGACAGCAGTTCACCTAATCAAACATGGGAGTAGAATCGTCAAACATTTGATCGTGGATAGGAGAAAGCAGAACGTGGGAAGACGAAGCGGTGAGGGGTTATGTGTTGGTAGAGGAGCGATTGTAGGGTGCGGTGGTTGTGTCGTTATGTACAATAGAGCGAGATGTGAGGAAAGCTACGAGATTTAGGGGCGGATAATTAGGAATTCAAAATTGAAATCGTTGAAACCGACTAAAAGAATTCAATTTCAGATTTTTTTTTTGAAAAATCAGAAAAAATAAGAAAATGCCATGTGTCAAGTATGACTTAAAAAGATGCCATGTGGCACTAAGTGCCTTGCTTTATTAGTATGTGTATATATATATATATATATATATATATATATATATATATATATATATATATATATATGTATATATATATATATATATATATATATATATATATATATATATATATATATATATATATATATATATATATATATATATATATATATATATAGGGGTGGGTTCAATGCAGAACCAAATTAAATCACCTAACTGCAGAACCATGTTCATCAATGAACAAATGTTCATCAATGAACATAAATCCCAAAAATATAGTGTCATCTTAGTTACGTATTTGAAATCCGATTTAGACCTAACATTCACAGTTTTCACATCCAAGAACTTCAACAAGTTTTTTTTTAACAGCAAAACATTATATTATTAAAGCACTACCCCAGCGAGAAGCTGGAAAAGAAAAGAGTACAACCGGAAAAAGCAACGTACAATACAAACAAAAGAAGGCCACTAAGGTAATAGCAACAACACAATCACAGACCCCGAGTCAACTAGAAACATGAGATCAGAAAACCAATCAGCAACCAAACCTCCTGAAAAAGCCAAATTCCAAAAAAAGAGCAAGGGGTAGAATCGTCCAGAATTAGGGGTGGCAAATCGGGCAGTCGTTTCGTGTATTTGCCTAACACGACACGACACGAATTTGTTTTTCTTAACCCGAACACGACACGACACGACGTCGTGCTTTTTTTTGCTAACACGAACACGACTATATTAAAACACGAAAAACCCGAAAAAACCGAAAACACGACAAAAAACATAAAATAGTCATTTGCATAATAATATAATATCATCCATAAAATTAATACACGACAAAATGAAAAACACGAAAACACGATCATAAACACGACAACACGATAAACATAATATAAAATGGTACTAGAATGCTTCAAAATAATAATATCAAAAAATTCTCTAAAGTTTATGCCTCCATCGATTCATTTTTAGTATTGCTATTCACTTCCATAATATCATCGGTAAGATCTTGTAAACACAACTCCTCATCACCTACAACACAATAAACAAAAATATTAGAAGTAGTTAAACACTAAATACAAATTTTCAAAAAGTAGTGAACTCAATTACCTTTAATTCCAAAAAGCCAATCTTTTGAACAAATTAGAGCCTCAACAACTTCGTGCTTCAATGAACTTCGATATTGATCAAGAACACGACCACCATTGCTAAAGGCGGATTCCGATGCTACAGTAGAAACCGGGATGCTTAAAATATCTCGAGCCATTGAAGCAAGTTCCGGATGACGATATTGATGGGCTTTCCAAAAAGAAAGAACATCTAAGTCTTCACCTATGTCACTTCTAGGCTCCTCTAAGTATATCTCCAATTGTGATTTTTGAGATAGGGCAAACTCTTTACTTTCATAATTCTTGAATTCCTATAAAAAAATTAGACAAAGTTATTAATATTAAATAATAAGGATAATATACTTTTTAATAAAAAAGTTCTTACTTGAAACATGTCTCTTGTGCCTTTACTTAGCACCGTGTCATTCTTCTTTTCAAGCTCATCTTTATTTGAATCATCTTTTGATGTTCTACAAGACATAGGTGTTTCGGTAATGTACTCGCTGAAAAGATCATGTAGCTTCTCCCGGATACAATCGCTGTGAACAAAAAAACTGCTTCCATAGAGTTTTTTATAAGTAAACTCAACATATTGCAGCTTATAACGTGGGTCCAAAACTGCTGCCATGGCCAAAACCGTACTATACTCGGACCAATATTTTGAAAACTTCTCATACATCTTACAAGCCATATCCTTCATAAACTTATCTGAACTTTCCATTTCTTCTCTTAAAGTTTTTTCGACCATAGAAACCGAGGGAAAATACAAGTTTGCTGTGGGATATTTGTTCCCCGAAAATATGCATGTAACTTCATAAAAGACTTCCAAAAATCTGAAAATCTTTTCTATCTTATTCCATTCATCGTTACTTGGACAATCCAAATAATTAGAATCACCTAGTGCTAAACGAAAAAAAGCACGACGATAAAATATAGCACTTTCAATCATAAGATACGTCGCATTCCATCTCGTAGGAACATCTTGCCTTAAGCCTTTTTTGGGATTCAAATTAACAAATTTTACACAATCGATAAACCTTTGTTTCCTTACTTGAGAACCCTTCACATACTTGACAGATTCTCGCACTTTAGCTATCCCTTCGTCGATACCTTTCAACCCATCTTGCACAATTAAATTTAACACATGAGCACAACATCGAATATGAAAATAATCTCCATTGCTAAGAAGTGCACCTTCATTGCATAGTTGACCTTTTAGTAAGTTGACAAATGTATCATTACTTGAAGCATTATCTAATGTGATAGTAAACAATTTTTTTTCAATCCCCCACTCGGACAACAAAGAAGAAATTTTTTCGGTTAAACATACGCCATTATGTGGAGGTGGCATATGTTGAAAATTTAAAATTCTTTTTTGCAATTTCCATTCATCGTCAATGAAGTGGCAAGTAACACATATGAACCCATCTGTGTTAATTGAGGTCCACAAATCTGAGGTTAAAGAAACTCTACCAGGAATAACCTCTAACAAACTTTTCAGTCTCACTTTTTCTCTTTTATATAAGTTCAAAACATCCGATTTGGCTGTGTTTCTACAAATGGTAATCACATTTTCATTTAAGTATTGAAATATTTTCCTAATTCCCTCGTACTCCACAAACTTAAAAGGCAAGTCATGTTTGATAATAGCTTCACTAACAAGTTCACGAAATCTTTCGGGTTTAAAAACCATGGAATTTAATGACATGGAACCACCCGATTTTGAAAGAAGCAATTGTGCAACATCAGTTGTATCCCTTCTAGGACACTTTCTTATGTGATTTCTCAAACTACCTGTCCCATTTTTAGTTTCACATATATATTTCTTTGAGCACCTTTTACATTGTGCTCTTTCCCTTCCATCGGAACCAATTGGGAGTCTTTCAAAAAAGCTCCATACCTGAGACCATCGTTCTCTTTCACTTTTTACATTAGCTTCACCACCTTCTACTTTTACATCTACTTCCACAACATCAATGTCATCAAACTCTTCTTCAAGTTCAACATCCTAAAATACAAATGGAACTAAAAAATCAGAAATCTTGAAGCAGAAAAATTGGTAAAATAAAGGACTACCTGAGGAGCAACATCTACAGAAGGTGTGTGTGTCTTATCAAGCCTTGCCCTCTTCATATTAGATGATTGAAACTCAGAAATCTGTAACATTAACAGATTCAATCAGAAACCCAAAAGTATTAGACACTACATATTCAATCAGATGCAATTACATATTAGACATTACATATTCATATTCAATCAGATGCAATTACCCAAAAGTATTAGACATTACATATTCTATCAGATTCATAACAGAGAACCGAATTATAGATTCATAACAGATTAGAGATTCATAACAGATTATCCTAACAGAAAGAGAACCAATATAAACAACCAATATAAAGAACAAAAGAGAACCAATTCGAGATACAAAAGAGAACCAATTCGAGATTCAATACAAGTTATCGGAACTGATTATACAAGAGAACCAATATAAAGAACAAAATAGAACCGAATTAGAGATTCATAACAGATTATCCTAACAGAAAGAGAACCAATATAAAGAACCAATATAAAGAACAAAAGAGAACCAATTCGAGATACAAAAGAGAACCAATTCGAGATTCAATACAAGTTATCGGAACTGATTATACAAGAGAACCAATATAAAGAACAAAATAGAACCGAATTAGAGATTCATAACAGATTATCCTAACAGAAAGAGAACCGAAAGAACTTACTATGTATACGATCGATCGAATTAGAGATTCATAAAAGAGAACCGAATTAGAGATTCATAACCAATACAAGTGATTTTATGTGGATTGATTCAACACAGGTTAATGAGAACCAAAAGAGCATACAGAACTTACTATCAATACGATCGATCGATTGCCTATGCTGGATGGCGATTACTGTATCATCGATGCTTTGTCTTTGTGGATTAGGGTTCCGATTGATCAATTGAGACTCCAATCGCCTGAGAAGTGAGAATCGATCATCCATTATTGCACGCCTCCTATTAATAATGCTCATGTCGAGTTGTCGACCTTGATACGTGAGAGACTGAAACTCGAAAGTCGATCAGTCGAGTGGTGGTGGAACTGGAGTGGAGACGAGTGAGTCTGGGAAAGAGAGAAACGTTTGAGTTTTCAAAGGCGTGTTTTCAATATTATTTATTTAGTTTAATATTTTAAGATTAATATTTATTATTTATCATTTAATGGTGTATATAATTTCGAATTAATATAATGTTATTATCAGTTAGTATCGTGTTATTATCGGTTTAATATCGTGCTATTATCGGTTTAATTTCGTGTCATTATCGTTTCACTATCGTGTTATTATCGTGTTATTAACGTGTGTGATTTTAAACACGAACACGACACGACACGAATTCGGGTTTTTTTTCATGACACGAACACGACACGAACACGAATCTTTTAGTGCCTTTGCCTTCATTTTGCTTCGTAAAACTACAAACAATGGACAACAAAGCATACGTAAAGAGGATTAAGGATAGAAAACTCAGGCTAAACTCGCAAAAACAAAGTTCTTCATTGTTAGCATATACTTTTTGATCATGGAAAAGATAACGAAAATGATAAGTTGACTCACATGGCGGTTTATGGCTCCGGGAAGACCGCCATAGAACGTCGGCCAGCCACAACCGGAGTTAAACTTTGTGGTGGACTTGTAAAGAGGAGTGTTACACAGTGCACAAGTGTACGAGAAGGGTGACGGTTGTTTGTACACCCTTTTACCTCCTTCCACATCAAATCTGAACTGGAAACTGAGAATGTGTATCCAATGACTCACTTGGTCTCAAATTAGAAAGTTATGATGTTATTTACCTCCTGCTCTCAAGAGAAACCTTCTGTAAACATGAGGCGGATCGACATCTTGGGTCGGTGTATAACTTGCTCTCAAGAGAAACCTTCTGTAAACATGAGGCGGATCGACATCTTGGGTCGGTGTATAACTCCAGCTTCAACTCCAAATCCTCCTCTCCTGATAACATTTAAAAGCAAAAATCAGAAATTTCCAATACCACGCATTAACCCGTTGAACACATATTTTGATTGAGAAGCAAACGATGATTTTTTTTCTTGCCATATGATAGGTTTCGTAGTTACGATTGTGGACAGCAGTTCACCTAATCAAACATGGGAGTAGAATCGTCAAACATTTGATCGTGGATAGGAGAAAGCAGAACGTGGGAAGACGAAGCGGTGAGGGGTTATGTGTTGGTAGAGGAGCGATTGTAGGGTGCGGTGGTTGTGTCGTTATGTACAATAGAGCGAGATGTGAGGAAAGCTACGAGATTTAGGGGCGGATAATTAGGAATTCAAAATTGAAATCGTTGAAACCGACTAAAAGAATTCAATTTCAGATTTTTTTTTTGAAAAATCAGAAAAAATAAGAAAATGCCATGTGTCAAGTATGACTTAAAAAGATGCCATGTGGCACTAAGTGCCTTGCTTTATTAGTATGTGTATATATATATATATATATATATATATATATATATATATATATATATATATATATATATATGTATATATATATATATATATATATATATATATATATATATATATATATATATATATATATATATATATATATATATATATATATATATATATATATATATATATATATATATATATAGGGGTGGGTTCAATGCAGAACCAAATTAAATCACCTAACTGCAGAACCATGTTCATCAATGAACAAATGTTCATCAATGAACATAAATCCCAAAAATATAGTGTCATCTTAGTTACGTATTTGAAATCCGATTTAGACCTAACATTCACAGTTTTCACATCCAAGAACTTCAACAAGTTTTTTTTTAACAGCAAAACATTATATTATTAAAGCACTACCCCAGCGAGAAGCTGGAAAAGAAAAGAGTACAACCGGAAAAAGCAACGTACAATACAAACAAAAGAAGGCCACTAAGGTAATAGCAACAACACAATCACAGACCCCGAGTCAACTAGAAACATGAGATCAGAAAACCAATCAGCAACCAAACCTCCTGAAAAAGCCAAATTCCAAAAAAAGAGCAAGGGGTAGAATCGTCCAGAATGCCAATATTCCGCAGCAACCAGGAAAATAGCACCAAAGGGGCAAAAAACGCAACTGAATGAGAGGAATCAGCCAGGGAAAAAACTCTAAGGGACAAAACCGTCAAGACCTGTCTAACACCAGAGAACTTCATGCATTTGGTAAAAAAGTACCAAGAACTTCTGAATGTAAGCTCAACTGAATCCAAGAATAGCAGCAAATCAATGGCACATCCGACGAACACACAATCACCAGAACCACAACAACTCCACAACTTTGTACCAATCGACCCAGAAAGCGGCAGCAGTAACAGAAACATCAACAAGTAATTAAACCATTGTTCTCAGTTACATATCTGAAACAATTGTTATAGAATATGTTCATTGATGAACAAATGTTCATTGGTGAACATATGTTCATTGGTGAACATATCAAACCACAAGTGAATGATTGAGCACGTAATTGAATTCCAATTGAAATAAACCACATTACTAAGAACTACGTGAATAATTGAGCATGTATATTGAATTCCAATTGAAATAAACCATATTATTAAGAACTGTATATTGAAACCAGTTTGTACAAAATGTTCATCAGTGAACATATATTCATTAATGAACATATGTTCATTAGTGAACATATATTCATTAATGAACATATGTTCATTAGTGAACATATGTTCATTAGTGAACAACACAACTTACAAGCGAGAATCACAAAAATTGCCCTTGTTGACATTTTAACAAGCACCTGGTGTGCACCTTAAGTATTCACATGTTGTAGTCCTGATACAAGATGTAAAAACAATCTATTTCAGTGTTATAAGATCAAACTATCTGTAATTGGAAATTTAAGAAGAAAACCTGGAAGTTGTATATGCCCTGATAATCAACTCTATTGAGATCTACAGTTATGGAGGATCGAGCAGTTGCACAATAGATGATCTTACTGCAACCTTCTACAGTGACTCTGAGAGTTGTAGGATCTCCAACGTCCCCGATCACTATTTTGACGGAAGTTGGTAGCATGGCCACAACTTCTTCATCCGCATTCCTTACTAGAGCCTAATTGGAAGAGTAATCACGTTAGAATATACTGAATTTGGGAAATACTGTTAGCGAAATGTAAGATTGGTTCAATTTTGAGTAAGGCAAAGAAAAACCTTGACGGAGTAGCCCATGAGCATGAGCTTGTGGACGACGATACGGCCAACACGGCTGGTAGCACCAACCACTAGGACTGTGGTGTTAGAACCCCCGGGATTGCGAATTCGCACATCGGACCACCCTCCTGAATCAATAGACTGCTCTCGTCGTTTGTGCGGGTGGTTCTAGAGATCTGTCCCAATTCCAAGAACGAGAAAGTTATAATCGCAAATTTGCACATGCATGATTTGAATAATCGAAAAAGCTAAGGGATTGGTAAGAAGGAATTAGCCCGACACCGGTTAACGATGGCGGATTTGAGAGCGAGTTTAGGGATGACAGTGGTTTTGTGGTTTTTGGGATTTATGTTCATTGATGAACATGGTTCTGCAGTTAGGTGATTTAATTTGGTTCTGCATTGAACCCATCTATATATATATATATATATATATATATATATATATATATATATATATATATATATATAGAGTTAGTATTAAATGAAATTAGTATATATTGTGCAAATGTAGGACTTAATATGGACCATCAGATTCAAATAATCAATGGCTGTGATGAGAATGACATTTTTGTAATAAAGATAAAGAATGTACGCGTGTTTAATGAGAATCAAACGACAGAGGGCAAATCGGTCAAATTGAATTAGAAAACCAGAACTAAACATATTTGTAATCGGTTACAATAACACACAATCATCAGAATTCAATTACACGATCAAAAAAATTACAATCCGATATTCCGATTCAACTCAGACAAGAACAATTCTTCCGCGTCTGCATTCTTCAAGAGGTGCATGCATCAGAAATCAACAATGGAAGGAAGACGCAGTAGTTCATGACTTCGAGATTGAGGATTTTTCATGATGCAAGATTGAGAATGTGTACAGAGAATATGTAAAAAAAATAAGAAACTGGGTTAATATGAACCATTCTCTGAGAATATGTACAGAGAATACGTAAAAAATATAAGAAACTAGGTTAATATGAACCATTCTCTGAGAATATGTATAGAGAATATGTAAAAAAAAAAAAATAAGAAACTGGGTTAATGTGAACTATTCTCAAAGAATGGTTTGTAAAATGGTTGTTGACGTAAAAAAATAGTTACGTAAGAATATTTATACCATTCTCGGAGAATGGAGTGATTATATATGTTTACAGAGGACTGGGAAATACTATATGGAAAGCCTCATTCTCTGAGAATGCCATATTCTCTGAGAATGCCCTATTCTCTAAGAATGAACGTGAACCATTCTGTGAAGGAATGCTACTGCATTCTTGTAGATATTCATCCCCATTCTCTGAGAATGCATTTCCGTAACCCAGAGGAAAAAAATGCAGAGATCGATTTTTTTAAACCTGCAAATTAGACCGATTGCTTCAAAACCGACTTGATCGTGCTTCAATTTGCTTCAATCCACAGACTATTGTTCTCAAAACTTGCAGTTTTCACTGTTTCGTCTGCGTTTGCATGGCCGGAGGACAGGTGGTCGGTCTGCGTGGTCGGAGAAGGAACGGCCGACATCTGCTACGACCGGAGGCGATGAAGTTGACCGGTGAGGTGTTGTCGTTGCGTAGAGTCAGGGCTGCTGGTGCTGATTTTGTTCTTGCGTGGAAGACCGCCGCCGTCGGCGGTGGTGAGCACCGGCCTGTAATTGGGCATCGGCTTTGCGCAGGGTTCCGGTGTTCGATTTGGGGTTAGGGTTTTGAGAGAGAGAGAGAGAGAATAATGGTGGAGGGTATATTTAATGGTGGAGGGTATATTAACTGAGCGTATAATAAGGTTTTATTTTACTAAAGTGTCCCTCACAAATGATTGGTCCAGAATCAGTCCTACAATCACACAATATTTAGAAAATGTATTTGAACCTACATCTATATATATATATATATATATATATATATATATATATATATATATATATATATATATATATATATATATATATATATATAGAGTTAGGATCTTTTGAGAACCACAAGTCCCCCGAGAACCCGAGAACTCCCAAACCGATTTTTTTTTCAAAAAACCGACCCCATAGGCCTCTAAAACGCACACTTTTAAGACTTTTCGAAAAAAAAATTTCCGAAAAAAAACGACTTTTTTTTTTAAAAAACTTTGCACATGTACACAAAAAAAATTTTGCACATGTGCAAACTTTTTTATACGTACACTTTTTTTGAAAATTTTTTTACAGAACGCCTTAAATATATGTTAGAAAGACATCCATAAAAAAAACTTGAAAAAAAATGTACGTATAAAAAACTTTGCACATGTGCAAAGTTTTTTTTTTTGTACATGTGCAAATTTTTTTCAAAAAAAAAAAAAAAAAAAAAGTCGTTTTTTCGGAAATTTTTTTCAGCGCCCCGGCACCTATTTGAGCGTTTTAGAGGCCTATGTGGTCGGTTTTTTGAAAAAAATATCGGTTTGGGAGTTCTCGGGTTCTCGGGGTAAAGTTGGTTCTCAAAAGATCTTAAATCTATATATATATATATATATATATATATATATATATATATATATATATATATATATATATATATATATATATATATATATATATATATATATATATATATATATATATATATATATATATATATATATATATATATATATATATATGGTAATGTGAATGTACGGCTGTTGTGTAGCCAACTTGGGTATAGAACCCTTCAAAACTACATCGTTTTATGATATCGAATCTAATATGGTCCCTTATTTCATGCATGTCGTTTGTTTCCTTCTTTGCCTCTGATTTTTTCCGTTGATCGATCAACTTAAACCCTAAACCTATCTTCAATCTTTACTCTGAAATCTCCAATCAGTTGTCGACTATTCAAACAGTTCCAATCGGTTTGTGGAATATTCAAACAGTTTGATTTACGGTAAAAAGTCCAAGTTTTATGAGTTAGTGCATCAATTCCATCTGCAATCAGATTCATTCCAGGTAAACTTAATTCAGGTATCGTTCAGTACATCAAATTGAATAGAATTAGTTCTGTTTATTATTGAGTGATAGACTACAATCGAATTCATATGTTTAGACGAAACCCCTGATCAAGAAACGATTAATGCAATTAAATGAAATTAAGATTGTATCGAATTGCTGGAAACATTAATAATGCAATTAAATCAAATTGAGATTGTATCGAATTGCTGGAAATGCATTAATTGCAGGAAAACTCATTGATTCATGAGTTTTTTTTGTAGAAACGTAGAATTGAAATGCATTAATTGTTGGGAAAAAAACTCAAGGTGGATAAAGAAAACGGAAACTTGTAGTAATTAATGCAAATTATAATAAATCGTCCTTACATTTGGTGTATTGCACGTATGTATCACATATTAATCTTCATGTAATTGGATTGTAAAAGAAGCACATTAGGACATTTAATTCAGTGAGCAAGAGCTTGTTCTCACTGCAAGGGATTGGGTAATTACGCCACTGGTTGTCCGAGTAAAAAGGTTACCATTTTTTCAATAATTTTAATGCTTCATATTTTTAATAGTCTAATCGTTTAATTGTTTTATCAGGCAGAGGAGGCATTAGAGGAAAAATGATGATGTTATTTTTGAAGTTATTTTAGAGGTCGCAAAGAAAAAGTGAACCAGTGGGACCAGTGACATTTCTCTTTTAATTTTAGTTGTTTCATCTTGCATTATGCACTTTGGGATTTGAGATGGAACTTGGAAGTCTGCTGTTCTTTTAAGTTTTTACCTGCTGGAAAAATGACCCACTGTTGGGGTAGATTTAAGAAAATGCTGCAATTGTTCGGGTTGACAACTGTTCTGGTGCTGTTCTGCAAATGGGCGGATTTCCCCCCAAGTTTGTCCTAAAATTCAACCAGATGCCAGTGAGGTTGTAGCTATACAGGTGATCATCTGAAAATGGACGAAAATACCCTCAAGTTTTCTCAGGTTTTCTTAGTTTTCGGTGGTTTTGAAGATACTTCTGGTGCTGTAGCGAAATTGGACGAAAATACCCTTCTGGTGCTGTAGCGAAATTGGACGAAATTGGTGGCTGCTGATGTGCAGTTTGTCCCATTTATTCTTTAGTTGGTTAAGTTCGGTGCCAATTTTGGCTGATTGTATTATGGTATTTAAACGTGGGCTTTTGTTTGTTGCTTCAGTTACCCGCTGGAGTTCCTTTATTTTAATAAATTTTTATCGTCGTTCAAAAAAAAATCGATGGAAGGAAGAGCAGTGATATTATAAGAGAAACAGAAACTCATTAATATGATGAAACAACTGTGACTGTATGATGTTATTCTCAATGGACTGGATGGTTACAGACTGTATGATATTATTCTCAATGGACTGAATGGTTACAGACTCAAACCTTTGGCTTTTGAGAGGCCAATCTCTCCCAAGTGATCTCTTACAATATACAACATCAGATCCCTTCCCTAACAAACTTGACTCAGTATTTATAGACTTTGATGCCAAAAGACTCAATTGGTTTATTGACCCACTAACAACAACAAGGTAACAAGTCAAACAATCAAAAAGTAATGCTAAGTCTTCTTGTTCCTTCTTGCTTATGTAAACCTTAATGGAGTTTTACCACCTTGTTGGTATTTTATCTTGATTGAATTTGTTGTTGATGATAAAGTTGGCTTTACTGTTGCTAGTGTAGTTCTTGATGACTGAGTTGTTGCTGGTTGTGTGCACGTAGATGGTTCTGATTGGAGGTTGAATTCTTTGACTTCTGGTCCGATTTTCACTTTGCAGAAGAAGGGAGATAAAATAAGAAAACAGATACTTGGAATGCAATAAAAAGGGAGATAAAATAAGAAAACAGATACTTGTTTAAATGTTCCTTTGACTTGAATGCGTGTTAACAGAAAAAAAAAAACAAAGAATGCCAATAATAGCAATGTACTTTCATTCAGTTGCCAATATTAGCAATGTACTTTCATTCATTTGCCAATAATAGTATCTTTAATTGCTAAAGCCAGAAATTACAATCAAGAGTGACCATTTTTATTGTATGCCAAAAAGAAACCCTTATCTAGATTACCGGTATAAGTCTTTTCTCGAACCAGATATGCCCTTGTATCAGTTTCCTGAAATGACTAAACTAATGAATAAAAATCTCTTTAAAATACAATCTAAACAACTATAACTCTTGTTAGATTTCTTATTCCAAAGAAGTGAAATTGTACTAATTCTTATGACAAACTCCTTCATAAATTTCCTGTTACATCTTTCGTGTAAACCTTTGTTAGATTTCACCAACTTCCATGGCGAGAACACATGGAAAAGAGGAAAATCACACATATCTGAGAAACAAGCTTGTGGTAGAAGTTCTTGAAAGCTGAAAAACTCCAAACAAAAGACATTTTTCTTAAACATTATAGGTCACAAAAAGGTAAGAATTACCTGAATACCCACCCACTTGCTATCGGTCATTCATCATACGAATAAGTAAATTTCAATGTTAAAATGCGAATTTCAATTTCAAAAAAGGTTTACCATCAGACCTAGCTGTCAAAACGCTTTACAAACTCACATGTCTGATATGATACGGAGGTGTGCCATTTCTTCGAACAGCTTGTGGGCGGAGAAGGAGGGAAGGAGAGTAACAGCCATAGACAACGACAATTGCAGAGGGATCGAGAATGGGAGAAATGAAGAAGAACCTTGGAGGCGGAGATCGATCAAACGGTGAAGAAGAACAAGTCAATTTCATGTGAACTTGAGAAAACGGTGACAGAGGGAAGGATAGTAACAACCATCGACAAATGACACAGCGGGATCGAGAATGGGAGAATAACACAGAGGAAGCTTGGAGGTGGAGGTCGATCAAAGGAGAAGAAGCACACGATCATTTATTGCTGACCCCAAAATCGGAAGTTATTCTTTATTTTTGAAAAAAAAAAACAAATGGGGGAAGTTCTATACCTAGTGTTGGCTACACAACAGCCGTATATTCACATTACCTATATATATATATATATATATATATATATATATATATATATATATATATATATATATATATATATATATATATATATATATATATATATATATATATATATATATATATATATATATATATATATATATAAACTTTTTGAATCTTGAGTAAAATTTCTATTCTACAATTCTATTTTGAAATGACATAAGCATGAGTACGAGACAACAAATATACTCGGATCTAGACATACCATGAAACAAGGATCCTAACAATGGTCTTCAAAGTTCCTACAACCACACCAACAATCATTATAGCCGAGGTACCAGCCCCATAATGCAAATAAAATTCGTATAATTAAAATAAATGAGGCTTTCAAAATACACCTACTAGTTAACTTAAATGAATAACTTAAACCTAGGATTCATTATTAACAAAAAAATGGACGAAGGCGAATGGACGAAGGTGGGCCGGCGATTGAAGCATCGGCCGGAAAGAAGGAAAATCACCTCTTTGTTTGTCTCTGATCTACCGGAGAAGGTCAGGAAAGAAGAGATTTGGAAGGTTTTTGTCAGATTTGGTAGAGTCGTGGATGTATATATAGCCTCCAAAAGGGATGTGAACAAGAAGACCTTTGCTTTTGTCAGATTTGCTGAGGTAAGAGATGATCGAAGACTTGAGGCTGATTTACAGGGTATCAAAATTAGAGGTAAAGTTGCGTCTGTGAATATCTCTAAGTTCCAAAGGAAGGACCCCATTATTGAATCGGCGGCACGTCCTGTTACTCGTTCGAATCCTCCTTCTAAGACCCCTTTTCCTCCATCTCTTAGACGCTCTCACCGCGACAGAAGAACCTTTGCCTCTGTGGCGGCGGACCCTCCTCATCCCCCGAAAAACCATTCTTCTTCTCCCCCGCCACCCCCCTCCCCCTCCTCTCTCCCACCCTCCTATTAACCTTAAACCAGATGCAGATATGGCCAAATGGCTTCATAACGATTTCACTCTTATAGGTGATGCACATTCCATTGAGAAGTTGAAATGTTTTATGGGCGAAGGTTTTTCATGTTCGGTTAAATACTTGGGGGGTCTCCGATTAGCTCTTAGATTCTGCTCAAGGTTTGATGCCTCCATCTTTCTTAGCAACAAAAACCTCTGGAGTTCCTGGTTTATTCGTTTGGTTAAAGGCGACAGCTCATGGACCCAGTTCCACATAATTGCTTGGATTCATGTTCGGGGTCTACCCTTATCCCTGTGGAACTGCCAAAACTTTGAATTGGTGGCAGGCAAATTTGGCAAAATTTTATCTCCCCCGGAGATAGACTTGGAATCGTCTGATCTTTCTTACGTTAAGCATTGTATTCTTACTGAGTCTCGTACGTTCATCAACGAAGAGGTCCTTATTGTGGTTAATGGTAATATTAGCAGAATTGGAGTTGTGGAACCCAGGGATTCCCTGGTCCCCTTTTGTCTTTTCTGATGTGGAAGGAATTTCGGACTCAGATTCGGAGGTTTCGTCTGAAGAGATGGAAGAAGGTGAATTCATTCATAATGATTCGGATGAAAATGTCCCGGAATCGGTGATTGATCCCCCGGGTGGAACAGACGAAGATGGGGTGGATGCTACCTCCTCTCCGGCGATGGCCGTGTTCGCTAACGCCGGCGTCATTAATGACGATAGAGGTGAATTGCAGGGGAAAACGGGAGAGACGCTTTGGGTTTTTGAGAATGTGCATGGGGAATCCCAAAGGTCGCTAAATTCCCTCTCCCCTGATGTTTTGAATAAGAATTTGGAGGATAATGGACATGGAAAAAATAATGATGATCCGGGGTAAACCGACCCGTCCTTGGAGTCCAATGACTTTGGGCCCTTGAGAAGCCTGGTGAAAGATAGATGTTTTGGACCCTTCATTTTTTCTGCTGGGGCAAGAATTGTACCGGAGCCCAATGTGACACATCCAATTGAATATGCAGATACCTCCGACAAAAGGCGTAGAATTAAAAACCTGGGAAATTGTCTCTCCCTTCCTGCAAACTTTACTTTCCCATTGTCTCTCCCCCCTTCCTCTTTCGATCTTAATAACCTGCCACCTCTTCCCCCAACCCCCCTCCATCCCCTCCTGTAAAACCTTTATCTGAGATCAAGCTTACGGCTGAAATAGGGCAAATGATTGGATTCGAGGTTGACAAGGATAATGCGATCCTTAAAGAAATTATGGTCGAGGCTGGAGAGATTATCGGTTCCAAATGAATGTTCTTTCCTTTAATTCGCGAGGTTTGGGTTTGGCCCCTAAGATTGAAGGTGTTTGTAATCTCAAGAAGAAACATAGGTGTGTTATGATGTGTCTCCAGGAAACACACTTACAGGATCCCCTTCAACCCGATTTGGTGTCCCAATGTTGGGGGGGGGGCATAATTTTGATTTCGCCTGTATGGAAGCTAGTGGTAGATCTGGAGGTTTGGTTACTATATGGGATTCGGATTTTTTAAGGTCAATGAGATAATCAAATCCAGTTCTTTCATTCTCACTATTGGCGTGAGCCCAAGCATTCCAGGGTGCACTGCAATTATGAACGTTTATGGGCCACAGCCAATTAGTGAAAAGGCGAGTCTTTGGGATAATATCCGCAACATCATGCTCAATAGAAGTACCTGTACATGGATTATTTTGGGAGACTTCAATGTAGTTAGACGGAAAGAGGAGAGAATAAATTCTCTCTTTTGTGCGGCGAGTGCGAGATCGTTTAACCAATTTATCTCTTCCTCGGGGTTAATTGATCTCAAGATGGGGGGTTATAGATTCACTTATTTCCAGCTTGCGGGTGCCAAATTAAGTAAGTTTGACCGTATTTTGGTGTGCTCCAAATTTTCTGATTTATTTCCTAATGCCTCTTGCCTTGCCCTCGAGAGAAATATCTCTGATCATAATCCAATTCTTCTCATCCCTTTTAACGCCGACTTTGGTCCTGCTTCGTTTAAGCTGTTTAATTCTTGGCTCCTGTTGGAGGGTTTCGACGACACATTGAAGAGGGCTTGTGCTGAGTTCAAAGGTTTTGGTGCGCCTGACTCATTCCTCCTTTGCAAACTCAAATTCATCAAAAAAGCTATTAGAAACTGGAGAGCTATTAAACATCCATCTGAATTGGCGGAAATCTCTAATCTTAGAAATCAGATTATTACTCTTGACAGGAAGGCGGAGGACGGTAATATTTCCTCATCTGAAATCGAAGATAGACAGTCAATGTTGGCTAGAATTATGGAGCTGGAGAGTATCGAGAGATTAAACTTGAAACAAAAATCACGGATCAAATGGTTAATTGATGGCGACGAGAATACTAGTTACTTTCATGGAATCGTTCGTAGTAGAAACATAAAAAATTGGATGCATGGTCTTTTGATCAATGGAGAATGGGTTAATCAGCCTGAAAGAATGAAGAAAGAAATGCTTCTCTTTTACAAGTCGAAATTCCTTGAAAAGTGGCGCATCAGACCTGACTTCAAAAGTTCTCTCTTTAAATCTTTGTCTGGTGATAGTAGTCGTTTCCTGGAGAGCCCCTTCACTGTGGATGAGATAAAAAATGCCATCTGGGCTTGCGGCTCGGACAAGGCTCCTGGGTCGGACGGCTTTTCCTTCAAAATTTTTAAATGCTATTGGGATACCCTGAAAGATGACATTGTGGCTTTTGTAAAATTTTTTGAAGCTCATGGGAATTTCTCTAATGGATGTAATGTTTCATTTATTACGTTGGTGGCTAAAATTAAAGACCCTATTTCCCTTGGTGATTATCGGCCTATAAGCCTTATTGGGGCCCTTTACAAAATTATTTCTAAGTTACTCGCTTCTAGAATCAAGGTGGTTATTGGAGAATGTATTAATGATGTCCAAACAGCCTTTGTGGAGGGTAGAAACATTCTTGAAGGTCCTCTTATCGTTATTGAATTGTGCTCTTGGGGGAAAGCTAAAGCTAGAAAGTTTTTTCTTTTTAAAGCGGATTTTAATAAAGCTTTCGACTCGGTTAATTGGGGGTTCTTAGATTCAATGATGTCTCAAATGAATTTCGGTACCAAATGGAGATCTTGGATTAGAGGTTGTTTGGAGTCAGCTAGATCTTCGGTTCTTATTAATGGTAGCCCAACTTTGGAGTTCTCTATGCAAAAAGGTGTTCGACAAAAGGTGTTCGACAGGGTGACCCTCTTTCCCCATTTCTTTTTATTATGGTGATGGAAGGTTTAAATGTTGCTATGAAAGAGGCTACTAGCAAAGGCATTTTTAATGGTATTTCTATCCCGGCATCTAACTCGGTTATTTCTCATTTGTTCTACGCCGACGATGCTATTTTCATTGGCGAGTGGTCTAGAAGTAACATCGCCAATCTCGCGCGGATCCTTAGATGCTTTTATGTTTCTTCCGGACTCAAGGTTAATTTTGTAAAATCCAAGGTGGTTGGCATTGGTGTGGATAGTAATGAGGTGGATTGTTGGGCCACCCCCCTTGGTTGTGAACCGGCTAAACTTCCTTTTACCTACCTTGGTGTTCCCGTGGGCGCGAATATGAATCTTAAAGCCTCTTGGAAACCTATTTTGGATAAATTTAAAGCTAAATTGTCCTCTTGGAAAGTTAAAACGCTTAGCTTTGGTGGGCGTCTCACTCTTGCCAAATCGGTGCTTGGAAGTCTCCCAACATATTTCCTGTCTATTTTTGCAGCCCCTTCAGGTGTTTTGGAAGACCTAGAAAAATTACGAAGGAAATTCCTATAGGGAGGATCAGATGGTAGAGCTTGCATCAATTGGGTTTCCTGGGATCGGGTGATTGCTCCGAAGGAGGTGGGAGGCTTGGGCCTTGGGTCTATTAGGGCTCTTAATCTCGCCCTCTTATCTAAATGGAAATGGAGATTTTATACCGAGTCCAACTCTTTTTGGGCCCGAATTATTATGGGTCCATGATTGTGCGCATACCAGGAACGGGGGAATGGCCTCTAAGTCTATGAATGGGTTATGGAAGGCGATCGTTAGGAGCGGCAAGGCATTAATCAAAATTGGAATCCAAGAGGCGGAGGTTATCAAGAGAAATTCGGTTGACGACTCTTGGGAGTCTTGCTTTATGTCTAATGGCGAGTTTTGTGTGAATAGCCTCCGGTCTAGGATTGATCGTGCGCCTCATTGGTGCTGTGATGGTCCGTTTCTTTGGACTAAGGCGATCCCTGTAAAGGTTCTGGGTTTCGTATGGAAGGCAAGACTTAACCGCATTCCCTCAGCCATTGCTTTGGACCGAAGGGGTGTTTTGAAGGGCTCAAAATCTTGCAGCTCATGTATTAATTCTGATGAATCTGGGGACCACCTTCTTATCCGATGCCCTTATGATTGGTATATTTGGAGTCGGCTGTTTCATTGGATGGGGCTTACTTTGCAGGAGTTCAATACAGTGAGAGATTTCATTGATTTTGCTGCTTCCTGGGGACGAGGTTCAAAGAAAAAAAACCACCATCATTACCTCAATTATTTATGGTGCTTTTTGGTGCATTTGGCGAGCGAGGAACGACCGTATTTTCAAAAATTTGATGGCTACCCCGGATAAGGTGGTTGATTGTATTATGTCTTTGGTGTTCTGTTGGCTCATTCATAGATGGGATAAGGGTAGTTTTAGCTGGTCTGATTGGGTTATTTCCCCCTTCTCCTGCTTGTAATTTTCTTTTCTTTGTTGAATGTTTGTTCCTTTCTGCTTGCTCGTTTCTAGCTCCTTGCTAGTCGAGTTTTTCTTTTCTAATAATATTTGCCGGTTCCAAAAAAAAATGAATAACTTATGCTTGTTTGGATAACTAAATCCGTGGACAATAATATAATTCAAAATGAATATTTTTGTTGGAAATTGGAGGTAGTACTTATTGTTCACAAATAGTACATTACACCTATTGTACACCTAAACCCTCTAATCTCCAAGTGGGATTTGAACCCGAGACGTCAAGGAGGCCGGATATACTCCTGTGCCGCTGAACCATTAGGTCTTTGGCTAGTACTTCTTGTTCATGGTCATACCATTTTCACAACCATTTTTTTCAGGTGAATTGATATAACTTCCGGCATCATGGCGGCATCTACGTGTATTCTTGATGATGAATCCCAGTTGATAGAATTTGTATGAGTGACATTTTTAGAATCATTTAATATGTAATAAAAGGCATTTGATCATCATATCTATTATAATAAATTTAAATCTGTTATGTGCCGGAAGGATGGCATATTTTTTTAGAGGCTTTCCATGTTCCAATTCAATTGCAACATCTTCTATTGAATGTATTTACTAACCAGGATCTTCTAGACTACTTGCTCATAATTGGGGAATCAGTTCAACTTTTTTTTTTTGAACGACAAATCTATCATACTCCTACTCCTAAACTACTCCTTGTTATGTTAGTGCCAGGGTTTGAACCCATGACCTCCTTGTTAGTATATCACCTTGTTAGCCAAGTGAGCTAGCCCCAACTTGTATCAGTTCAACTATCTCGCAAATTTAAAGTTGAATAACTAAAGAATTACTAAAGGAAAGATCTTGAAAAATAATAGCAGTATATGTTTAGGCGATCTTTTTAATCTAAAGTATTATAAATTGTGAAAATGAAAATTACACCTAAAATAGAAGCGAAAAAGAGCAATGTAGGTATGTAGGGAGAAGAATTGTTGCTTGCATCGTGAATGTGAAGGTGTGGTGGTTCAATTTAAGTACAATCAATGATAAAACACCATTAATACTCTAAAAAGAGAACAAATTTACAAACACCTATTATAAACATGAAAGTTTCACGTTAAAAGATGGAAACTTTCTATTAAAAGATACATAAATATAATGAAATGCCAATAAATGAAGAAGGAGATATAGTTCTAACATTGGTGGTCATATTTAGTACTTATCAATTTCAAAACGATAATGCACATTTTGTACGCAAACTTGACTTAATTAATTAAAATAATATTTATGACAGATTTAAATAGCAAAGCCACCAGAGGTGTATTCCAATCACCAATTCTAATATTGATCATATAAATATGTTCATGCACAAAGATGTATTTCAGTAGAGCAATTTAGCAACCAATTAGTGTGTATATAACATTCTGTAAGCAGTTGACATCTTTATGCTTCTTAATACTAATCCAAAATGTAATCTTAAAAAATCATGTTATAATAAATGAAATTAATATGAGAAAAAGAGCTAGTGTATGTTATATGGTGTGTGCTTACTCTATCAATATAGAAAAGAGAAAGATAAATGTTTAGAGACCATATGCTACCTCGCCACAAAAAGCAATTATATCTTCATGCTAGATGTAGCTTATATCTTCACCAAACTTGCTGAATATATCAAAATCATAGAAAACAAAGACAATTTATGAATAGTTTGAAATTTTTATGCATAAACATCAGAGGGGGGAATCCAGAAAAATAATTAATGGAGATTCCTATCTACCACCAATGTTCGAATATTAGGAAGACAACCATCTAAAAGGTGAATAGAGAAAGTCTCATAGGGAGTGCAATAATCATAAGAAGTCAATATGTTGGCAACTAAAGGGAAAACTAAATAAATAAAAAGAAACCTTAAAAACATGTTGGTGCACTGTTAGACCTTGAAGTGACCATCCATAGCAAAGAGTCTTTCTAAGGTTAATATTTAAAGATCAAGTGTTCCCGAGAAGTGAAGACATCCGAGGAGTTAGCCATCTGAGGACTTGTGAATCTGAAGGTTTTGTTGTGTATGTATCAGCGGGTACAAATGAAGATGATCAGAGATGATTAGGTATTATGGGACATATCTTGGGATATCTTTCTTGTCAGTGTACTTTTGGTGTTTATGTATCCTTAAGATGTAACCACTTTTACTTATAAATAGTTAACTTCTTAGTAGGTTCAAGTGTGTGAATTGTAAACATATTACAAGTGATTAAAAGATCAATACCATTCAAACCTTTATTCTCTCATTTGCATATTGTTCTTATTATTTGCTTTTAGATCTTTACGTTTATCACATATATCGTTGTATAAATTCTATGATTTTATATTCTGCACTTCTAGTCCTGAAGATATTTTCCTATATCAACAATTGGTATAAGAGGCAAAGTGATTGGTTACTTGTGATATACTCATATTATCATTGCTAGGTTAACACGAGTTGCTTGCATTTTTGGGTTCGAACTAAGGATCTTGCATATATACCATTGTCGGTTATTAAAACTTCAAAACCTGAAATACTAGTTAGAGTTTAACTCGGATGTATTCCATAACATTTCAAAGAGTGTAGGATCTTGCATATATACCACTGTCGGTTATAATATTGAACAACCTTGGAAGCTTTACTTGAAGGAACTGACAACGCAAAAGAGAAAAAGTTGACCTTTGTACTTAATGATTTCAAAAAAAAAATTATCGTTTTACTAGGAAAATATTAAAATCTCCTGAAATCCATTTTACTCTCATTCTAAACCAACTCTCAAGTGGAAAAAATGTTAAATAAAACCTTGAAAATTAGATGGTCTGGGTGAAAGTTGGGAATGGTTAAAAATCCTTTTGCAAGCCAATAATGATATTGTTAGAGTTAATTCAGAATTGGTCTTATGGTTTACCGGGTCCAGTGGAGAATAATGTGGCTTCACGTGCCACTTCTTTGGTTCCAGATTTCTAGATTTTTCTGTTATTTCTTAGTAGTATAAGTATTTGCATTTTATTTGGCATTTTGTATCCGTTAATAATCTTCAATAAAACTACAGTAAGCATTCAGCTCCATATCTCTGTGTATGTTCTGTTTTGCAAGTTTACTGTGATAGTTTGATAGAGTGTGAGTGAACCCAACACTGTGGTATTAGAGCCACGTTTCATGCCCAAATACATTCTATACGAATCAATGTCGGCCTCCAAGGAGATTGTTGTGAAAGAGAACGGTGGAGTACCGTTGCAATGCCCGATGCTAACCTCGACGAACTACATCACGTGGGCAATAAGAGTCGAGGCCATAATGGATGCCCAAGGGGTTTGGGAATCCATCGAACCAGAGGCCGGAGTGGCTGTGGATGAGAAGAAGAACAAGATGGCTCGGGCGTTTCTGTTTCAGGCAATACCGGAGGACATTTTGCTGCAGGTAGCAAAAAAGAAGACGGCAAAGGAAGTTTGGGAATCCTTGAAAACGAGATACCTCGGGGCAGACAGGGTTCAAAAGGCAAGACTCCACACACTCAAGAGTGAATTTGAAGCTTTGTGGATGAAAGATGGAGAGTCAATAGATGATTTCGTAGGAAAGCTAAGCGGGATGTCCTCGAAGTACAACAGCCCTGGAGCTACCCTTGATGACAGTTTACTCGTGAGAAAATTGCTCGATTCGGTACCCGAAAAGTATCTCCAACTGGTGGCTTCAATAGAACAGTACTCAGATATAGATGCAATGCCATTCGATGAAGCAATTGGCAGACTCAAAGCTTATGAAGACCAGTTGAGACTTCGAAACGGAACCACCGATGGTGAGAGTAACCTACTATTCGCCAAAACTAAAGACTAGAATAACCAGAACAACTCGGGAAGAGGTTCTTCTTTTCCTTGGAATGGACAAGGTCGGGGTTCAACACATCCTGATAGAGGAGGTCGGGGTGGTGGTCGAGGAAGATGGAGCACACGGGGTAGAGGAGGTCGTGGTGATTCTGGAGGACGAGGTTGGGGAAACAATTACCAGAGAGGGAGAGACAAGAGCCACATAAAATGTTTTAATTGTGAATATTACGGCCATTACGCCTCAGAGTGCAAAGAACCCAAGAAAAATAATGACGAAGCGAAGTTAGTTGAGACAGAAGAGGAGGAGTCGGCGTTACTGTTAATAGTAGAAGGAGAAAAGTCGGACAACATGGTGCTCTTGAATGAAGACAAGGTATTCCCGTCATCAAAGAGCAATGAAGAGAACACTTGGTACCTGGATAACGGTGCTTCAAATCACATGAAAGGAGTGCGAGATTACTTTGCTGAGCTAGACGAGAACGTGACGGGTTTGGTATGGTTCGGAGATGGGTCAAAGGTCCAGATTAAAGGCAAAGGAACGATGCTACTGGAGTGCAAAAATGGAGAGCAACTAATTGTACCAAAGGTATACTTTATTCCTGCTCTTCGTAGTAATATAATCAGTCTAGGACAGATGACCGAAGAAGGGTATAAGGTGGAAATGTTACACGAATTTTTACGGGTGCATGATGAAAATATAAGGCTGATAATGAAAGTACAATGATCAAAGAATCATTTGTACAAGATAGTCCTTCATACCTACAAACCAGTTTGTTTGCACACAAACTTGGATGATACCGCGTGGCTATGGCATGCCAGGTTGGGGCATGTAAACTTCAGGATAATAGAATCAATGGTGCAGAGAAATTTGGTACATGGAGTACCACATATACATCATCCAACACAGGTGTTCGAAGGATGCTTAGTCTCATAACAAACCCATCAGACATTCCCAAAGGAGACCCAGTGGCGAGCAAGTTGTCCTTTGGAGCTGTTACATGCAGATTTATGTGGTCCGATAACACCACATACCTTAGGAGGCAACCATTACTTCTTTCTGATAGTTGATGACTACAGCAGATATATGTGGGTTTTTATCATCAAATCGAAAAATGAAGCTTTGCAGTCATTCAAATGGTTCAAGGTTAAAGTTGAAAACGAAACCTCCTTTAAGGTGAAAGCATTACGGACAGATCGAGGAGGAGAATTCGTGTCTAACGAATTCAAAAATTTCTGTGATAAAGAAGGGATAAGAAGGCAACTAACGGCGCCTTACACCCCTCAACAAAACGGGGTTGTAGAACGCCGAAACCGGACGATTCTGGGAGTAACTCGATCATTATTGAAAACAATGAACATGCCAGAAGAATTGTGGGGTGAAGCTGTCCGACATGCAGTATATATTCTTAATCGGGTTCCAACAAAAGGAGTGAAAGACATGACTCCGTTTGAAGCCATGCGTGGGAGAAAGCCAACAATGGAACACATCAGAGTGTTTGGGTGTGTCGCATACGCAAAATGACCAGCAAACCAACTCACGAAACTAAGCGACAGAAGTATTGCTCTATTCCACTTGGGTGTCAAACCAGGGAGCAAGGCGTATCGGTTGTACAACCCTAATCAAATGCGGATATGTGTGGCCAGGGATGTCGTATTCGATGAAAAGGTGAAATAGAGATGGGTCGAGACCCAAAGCGAAGGTCTAATATTTGGACAGGAATGGGTTGTATTACCTGGTGAAAACTCAACAGAAGAATCACACGAGAACTCGTACGAATTTGATCAGGGAAACTGGAGCCCTACACCCACAGGTAGCCCACTCACACCTTCACCATTAATTAATAATGTTAGCAGGTCATCTGAACAGGAGTTGAGTGGGTCGTCTAGTTCTCAACCAACATTGGGAACAAGTGCATCAGGTGCTGCACTTGACATCGATAGATCAACATATAATGATACACCGGTCCAGGGATTTCGCTCCTTACAAGATGTTCTTTCTAGAATACAACAGATGGAGGACTACCAAGACGATGAACTTATGTTTGCTGGGGAAGAACCAATGACGTTTATAGAGGTGGAAAGGCATCAAGATTGGAAGGATGCAATGAAGAGGGAACTTGATTCAATTGAAAGAAACCATACGTGGGTTTTGACTGATTTGCCGAAGGGACACAAACCCATTGGGTTAAAATGGGTGTTTAAATTGAAAAAAGATGCAAGTGTAAAGGTTACAACTCACAAAGCACGGATCGTTGCGAAAGGCTATGTGCAGCGGAAGGGAATTGACTTCGATGAGGTTTTAGCTCCAGTGGCCCGGTTAAAAACAGTCAGATTGATGCTAGCATTAGCTGCCAAAGAAGGTTGGACCGTTCACCATTTAGACGTAAAGTCTGCATTTTTAAATGGCAAGCTAGAAGAACACATGGTGTATCGATTAAGCAAGGCACTCTATGGGTTGCGACAAGCCCCTAAAGCCTGGAATGCCAAGCTAGACAAAACACTTAAAGAATTGGGTTTTCTGAGGTGCCCACAAGAACGGGTAGTTTACAAGCTCCAAAGACCCAACTCAATACTACTGGTTGCGGTATATGTGGATGATCTAATTGTGATGGGCACGAGTGAAGAACAGGTGGCGACTTTCAAGTAACAAATGAAGAATGTGTTTGAAATGACTGATATGGGAAAACTGTCATACTACCTCGAAATTGAGGTACATCAAAGAAAGGGCGAAGTTGCAATAGCACAAACATGTTATGCAAAAAAGGTGTTGAAATTGGCGGGAATGGCTGACTGCAATCCGACCAAATACCCGATGGAATCCAAGCTCAGCTTAACTAAAGATGAAGGTGGGGTAGAAGTAAATTCAACTGATTAGCGAAGACTCGTTGGAAGCTTGAGGTACCTGACTCATACAAGACCCGATCTTGCCTACTCAGTCGGTGTAGTAAGTAGGTTCATGGAGTCCCCAAGAGAAAGTCATTGTAAGGCAGTAAAGCAAATTTTGAGGTATATAAAAGGAACACAAAGCCATGGATTAGTGTATGCAAAGGAGGGGACGGGAAGCTAATTGGATTTAGTGACAGTAGCTACAGAATGGATCCGGTTGACGGAAAAGGAACAACATGAATGGTGTTTTATTATTCTAACAGTCCAATCATGTGGTCCTCTCAAAAGAAACATACTATGGCATTGTCATCTTGTGAGGCGGAATTTATGGCGGCAACCATCGCGGCGTGCCAAGCTCTATGGCTGAGGAGTTTGTTAAAGGAGCTAACGGGATCAAAGGCAGAAAGTATCAAGCTATATGTGGACAACAAGTTTGCAATAGCTCTCATGAAAAACCCAGTGTTCCACGGACGAAGCAAACATATCGATACCAGATTTCACTTTATACATGAATGTGTCGAGAAGAAGCAGATTATTGTGGAACATGTAAGCGGAGAGGAACAAAAGGCGGACATTTTAACCAAGGCATTGCCTCGAGTCAAGTTTATTGAGATGCGATATCTTCTGGGAATGGAAGATCTTGAAGACACAACTCAGAATTAATGGGGGAAATGTGTTAGAGTTAATTCAGAATTGGTCTTATGGTTTACCGGGTCCAGTGGAGAATAAATGTGGCTTCACGTGCCATTTCTTTGGTTCCAGATTTCTAGCTTTTTCTGTTATTTCTTAGTAGTATAAGTATTTGCATTTTATTTGGCATTTTGTATCCGTTAATAATCTTCAATAAAACTACAGTAAGCATTCAGCTCCATACCTCTGTGTATGTTCTATTTTGCAAGTTCATTGTGATAGTTTGATAGAGTGTGAGTGAACCCAACAGATATAACAAAGTGAACCTCATTCAGCTTTGTGGGGAGCTACAGACTCAAGAGTCCACCATGCTTATACAACCACATAAACTTGGTGGACCCCTTGCCTTGATTGCTAATAATCCCCAGACCCTTACAGTTTCTCTTATGGATCAAGTATCAAATAAATATGTCTGTAGATGATGGCTATTCATTTGAAGCAGATGATGACGAGGCATTCCAACACGAATACGCCCTTCTTGTTCTACGATTTAAAATAAATTCATTTAACAACCATCAACATTTGGTCTAACTGGGACTACTCTTAATTCAGAAGTTATCATTTCAAGTAAGGTTCAATAGCAAACGCTTATTCTCGGACCTCCCATAATTGTCAAATCATCAAACATTGGAACCCTTATCGGGTTGAGGGGTGAGCAATTCCACTTTCTTAACCTCTGTGCAAATTATGGGTCTAATACTTGCTAAGCATTTTGTACCAAACTTTCATAACAATCTTGGACAAGAGAATCTAAGTGAATCTTCTGCTGCTGCCAACATTCCTATTCTCGTTACTACTTCTGAAGCACATACCGATACTCCTTATAATTCAGTTATCGAGGGGGAGCTTGATTTGGACATTCAAGATGTTTAAAGGGATCAAAATGGAGCAATTCAAGACATTGTCTCCACATCTTCCACCGATCACATAGCTCCAAGGTTACATATCCAGACAAGAGACCACCCACCAATTCAAGATATTATAAATCTCAATTTTGGTGTGTAGACTCATTCAACTAAAGAAGTTTAAGAAGAATGCCACTATGTTGCTTTTATATCTCTGGTTGAGCCAGAGAAGATTCAAGATACTTTGGAACACTCAGACTGGATTGAATCTATGCAAGAAGAGTTAACTGAATTCAAGAGGAACAATGTATGGATATCGGTTCCTCCTCCAAAGGGTCAGATGATTATAGGTACACATTGGGTTTTCTAGAACAAAGCTGATGAGTACAGAATCGTCATCAGAAACAAAGCAAGACTAGTCACAATAGTTTATAAGCAACTAGAATGCATCAATTACGATGAGACCTTCACACTAATTGATTGACTCGAGGCTATATGCATGTTTCGTGTGTGTGTGTGTGTGTGTTTGTGTGTGTGTCCATCAAATGGACGACAAGAGTGCCTTCTTTGTAACACCCCATCTTTTATACACCAAAAGCGGTGTAATATTTTTTAAGAATGTTATGGAACAAAACCTCAACTTTTAAAAAAAATCTCATTACATTAGGTCATGTCTTAGAACTATTGTCCTAACAAAAACCAATTAAGTTTTAAAAATGTTTAAACAACTTTAGGGGTTACAACTTCATATCAAAATAAACCATAGGAAGCATAAGCAATTACATGCATACATGCATACATGCCCCAAAATATTCTAACAATTCTACTGAAATTTCTGCATGTCCTTTAGGCTATTGGATAAAATCCATGCTGACTCAAATCTAATACAAAATCCCAAAATGAAACTTGGACATGGCACAACATAACATCATAACTAAAAAGGTAATACTAAATCATCAAACAACTTCCCCTCAATATAATGCAATACCACAATAACTAAGGAGATAACTATCACCTAATCATCACTTGTATCTATGGAATCCCATGAAACCTCTAAATCCTTCCATCCTTCTACCTAATTCTAGACCACCTATTCCTGATATACATGGCATTAAAACAAACATACGTAATACTAATACAAACCCGTCTCATGAGATACATGGGTTTGGACTCGAAACCTTTTCATAAACAATTGATAAAACATTACTTGAAGTTTGTTATAAGCAATTGATAGATACATTACTTTAACAATATATTAATATGATGCAATGAATGTATGCATGAACATACATAATGCAGTTCTAGTACGGTTTACCTGGCATCATAGGTCTATTTGAGACCCTGTCAATATATGTGACTATTTAATATAGTTTACACCACATGATTCTTAGTACCAATATTGAAAGAACAAATCAATCTATAATGGCATCATTCTTGACATATATTCACGAAGAGAGGTATCGAACCAAGTAGAACCATTTGAATCCCATTGTAGGGATATTATCCAGACCATACTTGACTCTTATGCAATTCACATTTTATGTATGCATCATACACCACTTTTATTTTCTCAATATTCACACACATATGCCATGTTATGCAATGCAGTAATTTAGTCTTAATATTAAAAGATATATATAAGTGATTCATATCACAGAACAATACCATTTGGCTCATAAACATTTCTTTTAAAAACATGCATTGTCATTTTCAAATCAGTTTATGAACATAACATATTCTTGCTAGAAAATTCCATTTGGCTCTTAACACATTAAGTCATCATGTCATTTCAAAACAAATATTAGTGAAAACATTTCATTTCTTATTATAAAGCATTTAACTTTATGCCATCTCACCCATTCAAAAATCCACATGTATTCACCTTAGTATCTATGTATGTCTAGCTATACTAATCCACATAAGTCTAGACTTTCATTGCTTCCAAGAACCCTTCAACCTGTATTGACCTAATAAGAATTTAGAACATATTACACAACTAAGCATACAACATTTGTATAATCATTTTTAATTTCCTTATAATCATTATGGAATCCCATTTCAATGATTAAATGTGTTTCATAAAGGTATAATAATCATTTTGGACACTTTTACCCTTTTTGTCTCACTTTGATCGATTATGGTATTTTCGAGTTCTAGAAAGTATTTTAGCAACATTATTATTTTTATTTCTCTATAAGCTCAGTTCAATGGTTAGATGTCAAACTATCATTCATTTTACTCATCTATGCCACTTTAAAAAAGTTCTAACCGATAAGTTTCTAAAAATAGAAATTGTTTCAAAACATGTTATTTCCATTCACTTGACTCCAATATATTCCCAATACGACCCAACAATACATATTTGTTGTCCTTGTTTCTTTATTTCATGTCTTATTTTTTATTCTACACCTAATAAACCTTGTATGAACAAACATTCGCAAATAACCTTATTTCATGTATAATTTTCTTTTACCAATAATAATCCTTTTGCAAATATCTGGAATCCATACATATATATGTTGGATTAGGTGTCTAAGCCATGACTTATAATTTGTATTTACCTAATTAATAGAAGCAAAGTCCATTTGGGTTGCCCTCATAGCTGGAGGTTTGGTAGAAAGTTCGGTAGAGAGAAAGGTTGGTTTATTATGGGATTAATAAATCAATAGAAATAAAAGATATGGTTTGTTAATATATTAAAGTGATAATATATTAATTAGAAACTATATTGATTGATTAATAATTAATCAGGAATTAATTGGATTAATTTCTGTGGCATTAATTAGATTAATCAGGAAGTCAGGGATTAAAGTCGTACAAATTCAATAGTTGAATTGCGGCGCGCGGCGCGCCAATGTAAAGGCCGCGACGCGCGTACGTATAATCCGGAAAATGACTGACGGCTAGGGTTTCTTGTTTCCCTATAAATAGGGAACCCTAGACCTCATTATAAGTGCTCATTCTATACTTCTCTCTGGAATTTTCGTGGCCTTCCTCTGGCTCCCTGGGTGTGATCTCATTTGAGGCAGGACACTTGTGCTGCTTAGCTTCAAGATTAAAACTAGAGGTTAGTTTTTCTGATTTATTCTTTTAGTTATTTTTGTTTGGCCTTTAGGAATTAGTTACATGTTCAAAGTAAGAAAACATAGATCTTTTCTAGGTTGCATGTGAACTTAGGTTATTTAGTTCATGGTTGCGGAAAACCTTTCAGTGGTATCAGAGCATTTGGTTGTTTTCTTATTGAATGGCTGTAATAGTTTTCCTAAAATTTAGGGTTTATTGTTTATAAATCCTTTTGGCCTAAATTTTGATTTTGGGGTTTAGGGTTTTTGAAACTCTAGCCCCTCCCCCCTTCTTTTTCGATTTTCCTGGTTAGGGATTTAGGAGGTTTTCTATTTTTGGTAACTTTAATTGGTTAATTAAATGGATAACCTTAAACCCTGTTTGTTTGAATTCAATAATTAGGGGTTTAAGATAGGTTTAAATTGATTTGATTAATTTGGAAAAACTCATCTACATTTGAATTAATTTAATTAATTGTTTAATTAAAAGATAATTCAAGGGATTTAATTTAATTTAATTTAATGGATAAATTTCGAAAATTAAAGGATAAATCCTAAATATTTTAAAAGGTTTAAAATATCTAGATTTAATTAATTTAATTAATAGTTTAATTAAGATGAATTAAATCGAATTTAAAGGTTTAATTTAATTTGAAATTTAATAGTTAAATTTCAGCAAATTAAAAGATAAACCAGAAATATTTTAAAAGGGTTTAAAATACATCTTATATATATTATTAAAAGTTAATACTATATGTATAAGATAAATTGGTTAGTCAAATCATTAGTAGGCCTCATTCAAGAAGCTGGTCTATAAAGTGGGTATAAGGAGACTGCCTATAAAATGGCGGTCTAATAGGTGTTCACTCTCACCCACCGCTCGCCTGATCAGTGGAGGGTCGTTAGCCGAACAGTTTTGATAGGACCGCTTAATCATTAAAGTATAATGATCAAAGTACTAGAACCCGTACAACAATTCCCAATCTAGTTACTTTAGAAAAAATGTGAATTTGATGCTAACCCATGAAATTGCACATTGCACTTTATGAAACGTTGGTGGAGCGTGTGTGGGTTACCGGCACACCAATAGGGGTTCATAAAAGTGGCAATGGGTTTCTCGGGTGTTATCATTGTTGATGGAGCGTGTGTGGTTAACCGGTACATCAATTTGAGATGATAATGGACCCCGAGAGTACCAAGCTAATTTGCATGGTTATTCACACCCGGTTTGTGATCCTCGGCATCCCAGTCACAAACGGTGGGGTATATCCGAGCTATGCAGTTATCGCGGTCAAAACCGTAATCGCGGTAACCTACCGATATTTAATTTTGCGGTTCTCGCGGTGGTATAGCGGTGATATAGCGGTTTTTTAATAATATGTAGAATTTATATATTAGACTATTACTAGTAGAATTAATATCATAAAAGTCATTCAAAAAACATCACATAATGCTTACTTTAAGAAATAAGTCACATAATATAACATTCTAATATAGAAAATGTCAAAGTATCAAAAAAGAAATTTTTTTTCCTCCACCCGGATAATAGCGGTAAATCGCGGTCATTATCGCGGTAAATCGCGGTGAATCGCGGTAAATCGCGGCGGTATACCGACGCTATACCGGTACCGCTATTTTCCACCGCTAAACTGAACCGCGATTATGCTGACCACCGCGAACCGCTATACCGGCGCTATACCGGCGCGATTAACTACATAGTATCCGAGATTAAACATGCCATTGAACAGTTCAATGAATCTCATAGATCTAGGAATTTCATAAGACTGAAATTGATAAAAGTTATCTACCTTAATGACCACTGTGTTGTGACTACGGCATCCCTCTTCACAGCATAGTTAGGGTATTTTGGATCCTAGCCTTGTTAAATAATATATATTGGGTAATTATTTAAAAGGATTAATTGAACGAATAAATTCAAATTTTATATATGTCTGAAAAAAATGTCATTCTCCTCCTTATCCTCCTTCACCCATTTATGAGAGCTTCAGAAAGCACCTGTTTAGTATGGTAAGGCTGACTGGCCTGAACTATGTGATATGGTTTTGCAATTAAAGAATAGTTCTTAGTTTTGCTGGCGAACCATATCCGACTGAGTGTCCGCTCCCAAACATGGCATCACACAGCAGCTTGTGATGAGCATGACTCCTTGACTATTGAGTCCAAGGAAGTTCGTTGCCTTATGCTATTGATCATTAACCCCGAGTTCCGCAGGGATTTAGAATTCCTGGGGTCTGATAAGTTAGCACAGCTAGTTCAGGAAAGGTTCCGTGAACTGGTTGAATAAAGTGAACGAACTAGGATCTTCAAAGAGCTTGAAGTTGCAAGCTAGAAGGAAGTAGCACCAGTTTGCGTGTTCCCGAGATTGAGGGATACATAGGCAAACAGTATAAAACTGGTTTCCCTTTGTGATCAGGAGTTAAGCATTAGCTCAACTCGCTGATCTGTTCATCCAGATGAACAGAAAGGGTAACCGGATAAGACAATCGTGGAAGTGCATTCAATGTCGACTCTGTATGAGTCGTTCATGGAGAAGCATAGTTCCATTAATTCAACCGCTTTAGGATTGAGTCCAGTATTAAGGTGCATCAACAAATGATCCAGATCGTCTGGACCGATTGTTCGATGTTTCAAACTGGGAATCCACAAGGTGGGACACACTCACGGAAAGATTGGAAAAATGCTCCAAAGCCAAACCGTTTGGTAAACTCATAAATATCTTAGAATTCAGAACACCTGATCCTCATTTCCTTGATACAGGATGTGTTTCACACATTTGCTCTGTATGCACGAACTCTGGAGGATGCGGGAGGGTGTCGCACAGGAGCATATTCGGATTGGATCTGGAGCTCGTGCTGTTTTTGAGTTAAGCTAGATATTTGTTCTTGTTATTAGTTTATAGATACATATGACATGGATTCGTATAGTACATTGTTCTAAGGATAATTCTGGTTTAATGAAATATTTTTTTTGAAAATGATTGTTTTAATTGTCCTCGAAATGTTGTGTGAATGTGTTGATGACGTATGGTAATAACTTGAATGTTGATACATCCAATGGGATTGGATTTGTAAATTGTGTTCTTTATGATTGTTAAAGTGAATTTTATGAGAATCACTTCAACCAAAGGTCCAGTTGGACAGGACTTTGGAATCATTTGACTTAGAGTCACATGATGAATTGAGTGCTTAATAAAATTAATTGTGGCAAGAAAGGAATCACCCAAAGATCCAATGGATAGGATTTTGGAATCAGTTGACTTGGAGTCAGGTGATGATTGCATGTCTTGAACAATATTAACAAAGTCATAAATTTACATGGAGATGTGAAGGTATTAAGATTTTGAGCGACAGACACAAAAGTTACTTTGTATTGCTCGAATCTTCGAACAGAACACAATTAGTTATGCTTCAAAATATTTGCCAAATAGTTTGACAAATATGGCTTCGTTTATCGGAATAAGCGATTGATTGGAACCTTGAAGTGTTCAAGGATTTCAAAAGAAGTATAAGATCAACAGAACCTGAGTAACAACATAGACTGAGAAAATGTTTCACAGTTTATCCTCTTCCAAGAACACTAATGGTTATAATGTGTCTTAGGGAAGATAATGGAGCATTGATCGAAATAGTTTTGATCCTCGGTGTATAAGATACATTGGATACATTTCCGACTAATATTTCAATGAATTGAATATTCAACCAGTCAGACCGCAGAAGCCATATTCCGACCACATCTTAGACTAAGTAGGTTATGTTGACACTGTCTGAAATGTAAAGCTGGGATCGTCCCACTAGTACATAGAAAGTCCAGGGTCATGTAGCATTCGTCTGAATCTCATGACAAGCCTGAAACTGATCAGCAATGTCGTTTCATTGGCCACTCCGGTTATCCTTTGAAAGAAGAGTACTTTTAGAAAGAACTCAAGTTCTAAGGAAACGGTAGGAGTAAGAATAATCCTGAAGGAGTTCAGGGATTAGCCAAGTGAAAGAACCTTTAGTCACCACTGGGACTTGACCAGGAATTAGATTCCTGTTAAACCTGACATACCCTCTCTTCGCTTGACCAGTAGTTATTGTCACTGTCATAAGGAGTTATGATTTGGGTGATATACCGGGTAGTGGTAAAACACTAAAGATGGTACGGATAAGTAATCCGACCACTGGAAGCATTGGTGAGCCCGGTTGCTGCCAAATAAGAGAACCTTACCGCGAGACACAGTCTATGTGACAGTTTGATTGATCTTTACAACTGGTCTAGGAACCAGTGGGAGTAACTGAATCATCAAAAGAAAGGAACATAGAAATGTACTTACAGAACATCTGGTTGAATGAGTCATCACTTGGAGTCAATCAATTGATTCTGAGAGAAGCACTCTCAATAGAAGATGTAATCCAAGAGGATTCTGCGTGGCATAGTGTGAGTCGTTAGTGGAGCGTGTGTGGTTTACCGGCACACTAATATGGACTTACATAGAGCATGCCATTATAAAAGGTACATGGGCCCGAGATTCGTCCCATGGGCATCTCGCAAGAAAGGATATTCAGATTCTCAAAATAGGTCAAAAGGTTTGGATTTTGTGAATAGCCTGAAAGATTTCCTTTAATATGTCAGAAAGGTTTGGATTTCAGTTTCGCAAAATGTGCCATAAGTTCTGGATTTTGTGAATAGTCTGAAAGAGTCATATAACGGTGTCAAAGCCAGTAGGAGTATCGTTGTTATCTTCTATCATTTTATGTGGGTTACATACTTGTTCTAGGAAACGTCTCTTATCATTACAAAGTGTAATGACTTGGTGTTAAGAAACGGTTCGCTATGAAAGACTTTAAGAGATACAACATACTCAGGTGGTTGTGAACATCTATTAGATAGATCAGAATTCTGCCAATATGATTTTGATGAGATTCAAGATGCATAACCCCAGGAATGGAGTTTCCTGTCATTGCAAAGTGTAATGAATTGGCATGAAAGAAACAAAGAAGGTGTAGCATACTCACGTAGTTCATAGACGTCTATCAGATAGATGAGACTGACAGTATTGACTTAGCCGTTGAGAATATGATCTTGATGGGATTCAAGATGCATAAGAAAGAGTCCCCGAAAGAAAATGGTTTCCGGAAATCATGACACAAGGATTATTGGTAATCTCAGGATTCCGAAAGGGCTTGGAATGAGATTACATCAGGTTCCTTGAGCCTCTTAGACAAATCAGAAGTGTTATGAACATATCCTGATGACTTAATGCTTAGAGCATTGTAAGTTGGATTCAGGATATTGCCTGGCTGAGAATACTGAATGGATTATTTGAACAGACGTGAGAAATCAGTGGGAAATGATTAGGGTGATTGATTTGAAAGATTTTCAAATCGGTAATTGTTTACACCAGAACGTGGTGCTGTAGGACTTCATGGTTAAAGAATTTCGTTGGTTTCTGATGGAGCGCGTGTGGTTCACCGGCACATCATGACACCTCGAAATTGTCTTAGGGTGTAGTCATGTAGACTAAAGACCCGAGAACCATGGGCAGTCACGGTACACATCACCGGAATGGAGTTGTGAAAGAGAATGACAAAATGACAAATTGAGATATCATCGGAAGAGTATCCGATAGGATCATCTGCAATAAAGTGTATAAGTGTTAGACACTTGGATACACAGAAAAAATGAAAAGGTCATAGACATAGATATAAAAGGCTTGAATTGAAAGTTTAAAAGAATAAGAAACCGATAATAGTTATGATAAATCCGACTTGGTGATTACCTCGTGGAGACTTGGTAATAAGCAGGAGTAGCTGCCAGTCAGATTTTATGTTTCACTTTTGCATGTTTACATCCTGAATAATTGGATTATTCAAATATCCACAGTCGTTCATACTCTTAGGGAGTAAGTATGAAGGAAGACTGTCATGAATTGGTTTGTAGATTGTCTAAGGAGTTAGACATTGCAATAAGATTGCTGCAACGTTCATGAGTACTTGGAAATGGAGATTTGAGTATTGGATAAACCCACGCTCAATGGATTGCTTCATGGATTATATCACGAGCAATGTTGAGACGATAATATCTTATGGTCTTAAAGTGGAGAGATATGAGTTATAATTTGCAAGGCGGTTGTTCATTGATAGTACGAAAACGCATCGGTAACTCGGTGTCATAAAACGTGCTGTTGTGAGTGATTTGTTGGGTAAAAGATATAACATATTAGTCGAAGCTTATTTGTCCCTTGACCCAGAGGGGAAACAAATATCTGTTGGCCACTCGATGATTTTGAAGTTGACTGAAGTGCTGGCCAGCCAGGACTGAATTGATTCGTTCAATTAGAAGTCTAAAAGTCATAAGCAAAATCGGAAATCGGGAAACAGTGTGTCAGACAGATATTGATCTCAATCCATGTCTCATGTCTGAAAATATCTTGTTGGACGGAGGATCATCTGATCACTTATCTATGGACAGAACTGACTAGGTCAGAGTTCGGCAGCAGTTTCTAGGAAGCTACAGTTTACTGATTAATTAGAGGTTAAATTGGCAATTATAGTCATAGACTTATCCAAGTGGGAGACTGTTGGATTAGGTGTCTAAGCCATGACTTATAATTTGTATTTACCTAATTAATAGAAGAAAAGTCCATTTGGGTTGCCCTCATAGCTGGAGGTTTGGTAGAAAGTTCGGTAGAGAGAAAGGTTGGTTTATTATGGGATTAATAAATCAATAGAAATAAAAGATATGGTTTGTTAATATATTAAAGTGATAATATATTAATTAGAAACTATATTGATTGATTAATAATTAATCAGGAATTAATTGGATTAATTTCTGTGGCATTAATTAGATTAATCAGGAAGTCAGGGATTAAAGTCGTACAAATTCAATAGTTGAATTGCGGCGCGCCAATGTAAAGGCCGCGACGCGCGTACGTATAATCCGGAAAATGACTGACGGCTAGGGTTTCTTGTTTCCCTATAAATAGGGAACCCTAGACCTCATTATAAGTGCTTATTATATTCTTCTCTCTGGAATTTTCGTGGCCTTCCTCTGGCTCCCTGAGTGTGATCTCATTTGAGGCAGGACACTTGTGCTGCTTAGCTTCAAGATTAAAACTAGAGGTTAGTTTTTCTGATTTATTCTTTTAGTTATTTTTGTTTGGCCTTTAGGAATTAGTTACATGTTCAAAGTAAGAAAACATAGATCTTTTCTAGGTTGCATGTGAACTTAGGTTAATTAGTTCATAGTTGCGGAAAACCTTTCAATATAGTCATGTAAAAATGGTAAAAGGAGGATCCAAGTAACCACTTTCAAGTTTTCTTTTATGTATAAACATGCCAACATATTCCAAGCATCAAAATCAAGTAATAATTCCATTCTATGGTCAAGTTTGACCAAATAAAAAAAATCCAACCATACTATTCATCATCTTCAACAATTCCCAAAACTTACATTTTTGTACTTTAAATAACTTAAACTCCATATGATGCAAACATCAAAATTCTAACATCAAAAAAATTCCCATTTGTCTAATTTTTATCGTCTCAAGTGTAAGTCATGTTTTTAATCACAATAATATCACCTCGTTCATCATATGCTTTCAAACATTACTTAGGAACATCAAGGTTTGACCATGACAGAAAAGTCAGCCCTTTAAATCAATTAACCCATTACAAACCAAATATTCATCCATGAGTTAAACCAATTTCCACTTGTTACACTTTCATTCCCTATTAATTCTAAGCTAAGCTCTTCAAATTCTAATAAATTTTGCACATGCAAGAATATTCCAAGTAATCTCATGTATTGGAAACTAATTTATCTAGGAATTGAGATAGTTTCTTTGTTATGTGTCCAAAATCAAGGAATTGGAGGCTTACATGTTGAAGGATCCATTTTTTCAATCACTCACAGGTACCGTCGGTCACCATTGACGTCAGAATCACCGATCACCGCCCCAACGTCGTCGCCGGCTGCTCTGCTGTCGTCCTTCCTGCCTCCAGCATCATCATTGTCGTATGATCTCTCATTTTATTCGAATCAAACTTTTTCTTAATTGTTTGTTCCCAATCTATCTTCCCGTCCTTCAAATCGCACACACATGTACACTCAAACACACATATACACACACACACACACACCGGAATTTGGGGGGGTGTGTGTGTTTGTTTGTTTCATCTCATTCTCGTCTCTAGTTTTCAAACACAAACCACGATCATGTTTAATTCCCTAGTGACCAGGTCAATGTTGGTGGAATTACCAAATTCCCCTGGTCCAAAGCCTTAGGAATATTTTCAACATATACACCTGATTTTTCTCATACTTTAAACTGACATAACTTCCACATATCAAATCTTCTTCTTACAAACTTATATCTTTGGAAAGGTAGGAATGAGATTCGCAATGTCTCTTCGTTTACTTTAGTCTGAATCTAGTTAGATTTTCTGATACATTCCCTCAAACATGAGCATTTTGCCATTTTTATCACTTTTTGGCCTTAAACCTAATAACTTCTTCGTTATAACTTCAAATGACTTGAATATTTTTAATATATTTTCTTATCTCAAATATTACAAAAGTCACATTGATGACTTTTTCCCAATACCTTTTATATTTTGAGATAATAATTTTCAAAGATTGACAAATATTTTCTTCACTTCTTGTCCCCAAACTCTCATTTTGCCCTTATGTTTTCAAGACTAAATTGTAATTGAAGTAACATCTCATAATAACGTAATAAAAGATCTTAACACATACTTTTCCATATTTAGCACTTTTGACTATTTTCCCTTTCCTAATACATTTATTTTATTTAAGCAACAATACTTGTATTTAATTCTTATCTTATATACCAAATTTGTAGGTTATCATAATTATCTACCCCTTAAAAGGATTTCGTCCTCGGAATCACTAATATGGGAAGGGGATTAACTTACAACTACATAATCTCACACGAGTTAGCACTTCTTACCAACTATTTAATAAAATTCTTACTTCAAGTTCTCATTGCTTTATGAAGTACTTATGGTAACCATTCCTTGATATTATCCACTTTTGTTTCTCATGATTCCTTCACTAAACTCACAATCACTAATATGTGTTCCATTTGAAACCTTGACAACTTCCTTACTTACATGTGATAGTAAGTTTGGCATTTCAAAGTCAACATGTGTTCTAATTACTTTCCATAATTACATGGCAAAGAAGCATGTTTGCTTTCATAACATAATTATTCTCCAATGATGGAGTTTACTATCATTCACATAATATAACTTTGACCGTTTACCTAAAGTAGTCTTCTACCTTGGAATTTATACTCAACTTTCAGTAATTAGATTTTATCTCCATTAGTCTTTCTTTCTTTTATATTTCTTTCATTTTATTTGATTTTGACTAATAAATTAGTCATTCCATAATAGGAATTCACCCTTATACAGTTATTAGCTAGATATATTCATTGTTATCTTTAAAAACTTACAATATCTGAATCATTACAATAAACTAGTATTCTTCTTCACCATTTTCTCTCTTTGCAACTCGAAACCCTAGTTTTGTTACTCTTCAAACACAATATTTCACATTTTCTTTCCTTTTCAAATCAACATTTTGAAATCCCATATTTCATCCAAGTCTTAGAAAAATCAAGTGGAGCTTCGCCTTGCATTTTGCAACTACTAGGCTATTTTGAATCCCTCTTTTTACAATTCATCAGTCTCTATCATCATTGACGTTCTACAAAACCACATTCTAAAAACTCTGTTCAAAAAGACGGCAACATTTGTTCCACTTTGCTATATCAATAGCCTTACGAAATAGCCTATGTGGATCAAAATACAGTCCTTTCAGAAAGACGACAAAATTTGTTCCACTTTGCTATATCAATTGCCTTACAAAATAGCCTATATGGATCAAAATACAAACCAAGTGCAGTTTGAATTGATCAGCAATAAAGTTGCATTTCTCATAAAGTCCACTCTTCTCTCGTCAATCAGTCTACCTCAACCCAATAGGGATGAGCATATAGACCAAAAAAACCTGAATCAACCCGAAAACTGGGTCGAATCGAACCACACCAGAACCGAATTATCCTTTAAGGTTCGGTTTTCAGTGTTGGATTAGTTGGTATTCGGTCCTTGGTTCACCCGGATTCAGCTAAAACCCGAACCAAACCGAGAATATCAAAAGTCACCTCCAAAATATTTGATTACAGCCAACTCCAAGACTCCAACACTACAGTAACGTATCTGAATCAGACAAAGAGCACCAATTACAAACAAACCAAAACCGATTGTAGCGATGCGTATCTCCAATCCCGTTTCACGTATTGCGTATTACATACATTCAATCATATTCCCGAATTGCTTATATTTAATAGTAAACTCGAATCAATGGAAAATTGGGTAGCTTTTAGATGACGAAACACAAGTAAGTCACATGTTGTTTAGTTCCTAATTGATTATTTCAGAGTGTTTTTCCGATTTCAGAGTTTTTTAGTTCTAAATTGCTTATATTCAACAGTAAACTCGAATCTTTGGTTACCGATTTCAGGGTTGTTTAATTCCTGACTGCTGATTTTAGAGTATTTTTCTATATTTGCATATTTGCTTAATGTTCTGTACTTCTATATTTGCGTATTTGCTTATTTGCGTATTGTTCTTTAGTTGCTGATTTCAGAGTATTTTTCGTATTTATTGCTGATTGCTTAATTATTCAGAGTTCTTTAGTTGCTGATTGCTGATTGTCGATTCATCAATTGTTGAATTTTGCTGATTCCACTCATTAATTGCTAAATTTTGCCGATCCATTCATCAAAGTATTCTTCTGAATTGCTTATTCCATTTGTCAATTGATAGTATTCATTCTTCAATTTGCAGACGTATATTGGATCCATATAGAACTAAATTGTCAACCCCGATGATAATCGAAGCCTTGATTTGCACCCAAGATTACGTAATAAAGTCACGAAAACCGATCATAGACGGTGTTGAAGATATTCTAAATGATGATAACATAGCAAAGGCAGTGATTAACAACATAATTGTTGTTTTATTTGTAACAATTTATAAAATTATATAATTTCATTTCTTTTTGGGGTTTTAAATAGAAATTGAAGAGCAATACATGCATGTAACGGAAAAGGAAAAGGGAAGATGCCTATAGAGTGAAGGAAACGGATAATTTGTTACGTTTATTTTTTGCTTTACACTTGTTACAACTTGGCTCGGAAATGATTTTTTGGGTTACGTTTGTTTTTGGGTTACTTTATGTTTGTTTTTTGTTAGAATTTGTTAACGCAAAACTTCAAAATTATTGGCGATTTAAGTAATCAGTTGTATGAACTTCAAAACACCTCTCCACAATGTGGTAGGCGATGGAGATATTTGTTTAAAAATAATGATATAAAACAACTACCAACTGCCCTACAAAAAAATAAGGTGACAAAATATTAGTATCTTTCACTCATATTTTATAAAAAATTGGCAATTGGGTTTTTGATCTGGCCCATGTATTACTGGCATACATATATGAATGACCCATATAATTTCAAACTGGTAGGATCCGGCGGATCGGATTGGAAACCGGATCGGATTTTGGAAAACCGGATTGAAACCGGATCGGATTCGGATCGGATACCGGATTCGGATCGGAATCCGGTTTTTTTGTGCACCTCTACCCATATTGCCCTTTTACTTCAATACTTGTTTGGGTCCTAATTAAAATCAAATTTGACATTTGATTTAGGTTACTTTTATTTTATAAATTATGATCTTATAGTAGAAAATATGTAGGAGATGCATAATTCGTTTTTTTTACTTTGGTCCAAATTAGAAACCTTCAATTTCAAATGATAGCGAAAGCGAAAGCGAAAGACGACAAGAAATCGGTTTGAACGCAATCTCAATTATAAATAAGAAATTGAAAATGTGGTTTTCAATGAAATTATAAGTATCTTATATTTCATCCATATTTATGAAAATTAAAACGGTTCAGTCCCAAATAAAATTGGTCCTAAACTAATAAGTTGGTTCGGTCCTAAATTAAAAAGGCGGTTCGGTCCTAAACTATTGGTTCAGCCCTAAACGAATAAATCAGTCCTAGGCTATCGGTTCGGTCCTAACCAACTTCATCGGTCCTCTTCGGTTTTAGCCACGAAGTCCCGTTCCCAAACCGAAACCGAACCAAAACTGTATACACATTTCTGGTTCGGTTTTCGGGTTTTAAAATGTGGCGATTTCGGTTCACTCCTAATTCGCTTCAGTCAGGTTCAGTTCGGTTTTCAGACCAAGCTCATCCCTACGACCCAGCAAAGAATTCATTTTTAGCATCCCTCGCAGAACCCTATCATCAAGGTTCTTGCGAAGATAGGATATAGGGTTCAAATTATCACGATGAAGGAGTTTAAGAAGTCGAAAATGTCACTTGTTTGTTGTATGCCTTTCTGTAAAGACACGAGGAACATACTCCCTGAGTCTACAATGGCTACAAATTATTTAGGGATTTTATTACTACAAGCTAGTGGATTACGCCAATATTCTTTGGACCAAATTCAAAGATTATTGTTTCGAATCTAACGAGGCGATCCCTAGTGCCAACTTTTGGGCACTATGTCTGGAGGAAATGTACTTAGGAACCGGAGTCTTGGGACGAAGGATATAAGCCCTTTGTAGCAAATCAGATCAAGAAATATATGACTAGTGGAAAAATTAGAGTTTAGACCCCTCAAACATTTAGCGCAACCGATGCTCGAATTAGTAAAAAACGATTCTATACACCTGGCTCGCCATCTCAAGGATACAAAACTTTTAGATCCAAAGGTTCCTACCCCATCCTCAGCTAGGGTCGCAAAAAATCTTTCTTTAGGGTCCTCTATAATTCCTTAATCTTTAATACACTTTGAGTGGTATAATATTTAATAAACTTCATGTTATTAAATCTCATCTTTCAAAAACTTTGTTCATCGTTAAGTCATGTATTACAATTTCGGTCCCAAACAAAATCAACTATGCTTTTAGAAGTATTTAAAGAACTTTGGCGGTTACAACTTCGTACTAAACATAAACCATAGAAACCATTAGGAAAATCTTAATCAAGTATCCTAAACACATCCAAACATTTGTACCGAAATGATGGCAGGACCTTTGGGTAGCCGGATAAAAATATATACTTACTCGACTCTAACATAGCAACCTAAAATGAAGCTCGAGACATACCAAGACATTTCACATAACTACAAGGGTATTGCTAAACCATTAAATAAACTCTCCCTCAACATATTGCAATACTACATCCATAAAGGATGCAACTACCATCCATTCATCAACTTTATCTATAAAGTCCAAAAAGTTACCTTTCAACTCTTCTATGCAATGCTAGACCACCTGTTCCTGGGATACATGACATTAAAAACAAACATACGTAAGAAAAACTTCTATCGTCAGTTATGCGGGTTTAGACACAAATTTTTTTCCATAAAAGTTTAATAAATCATCAATTCAACATAATTCGTAAACAGTTAATAAAGCTTTCCTTAACATATCGTTTTTCATGATGTAATGCATGTATGCTTGATCACATACAAAATACAGGTCATCACGAGTCCGCCCCGTCTCTTGGCTTTATATAAGACCGTGTCACTACATGTGACTTTTGCTGTTGGATCTTCTCTAAGACCGAATCTCTCGTTATGGATCTTCTCTGAGACCGAGCCACCTCTTTATAGATGCTCTTTTTTGAGAGCGAGCTATTTGCTATTGTGCCTTTCACGACCAAGTCGCTCTTTATAGATGCTCTTTGGACCGAGCGGCTTCCACTATAGATAGAACAAATCAATCTATAATGGTTTCTGTTGGGATAATCAACGAAATCCATACTAGGGATTTTTTAGTTTTTTTGTACCATGTATGCATGCTTCACACTTTCCTTTTGTCAAATTTCGCACACGTATGCCATGCTATGTCATGCATCATATATGTATTAATAGATAAGGACATTCATATTTTATACATATCACAAAGCTATATAATTTGATATCATAAACGATGGTTCAAAACATGTTTTATCTTTCATAGTCAAATCATAGTAATAAAACATATCATTTGCTAGAAGTAGCATATACGACTTAACACATTAATAGATTTCGTCATTTCATTCAAAACATACTCATGGTAAGGAAAACATTACATTTCATGTCTTATCATTTTGATTTTCATGCCATCTATATCCTATTTGAAAAATCCATGTAACTCACCTTAGTAGCTAGGTATGTCTAGCTACACAAATCCCCTAGTTCTTGACTTTAATTGCGTCCAAGTACCCTTTTATCTCTATTGATTTAATAAGCGATTAGAAACATACTACATATTAAACATAACACACGAGTCTACTAATTCTAATTTCATACTGGCATCATACATCTTGATATACCAATATTTGTCCCATAAAGGTTGGAATTCATAATTCAATTTCACTTTGCCAAATTTTGTCCCAATAGAAATATATAGTACATAACTCTATTATTTTTCCTTTTAACGATGGAATTACCGATTTATCCCATGATTATTTATAACATCTATTAGAAGCTTCCAAGTCACATTTACATGTAAAATAATCATAAATACTCATGCTTCATATATATTAGAACTTCAAGTAACCATACTTCCAATTTACCAGGTTTTTATCATCTTTACATAACATAACTAATGGGCGTAATTCTAGTGTTCTTTTTTTTCATACATGTAATCCATTCTTTCAGTTGTTCTTTGGTTGCATACTATTTTCCAAATAATAGGTTTTAAGCATTCTTTTTTATATAAATAAAGTAACAGATATCAACATCAAACATATTTGCAAAAATCCCTTTTCATGGTTAAGTTTGACCAAAATAGAAAAGTCAACAACACTATTCATCATCTTCAACAACCTCAAGTAGGGCTGTAAACGAACCGAATGTTCAGTGAACTGTCCGTAAATTGTTCGGCGGGAAGTTCGTTTATGTTCGTTTAGTTAATAAATGAACGAACATGAACACAAATTCTCGTTCATTTAGTTAAACTAAACGGACATGAACAATGGTTTTGTTCGTTCAATTATGTTCGTGAATGTTCGTTTATGTTCATTTATGTTTGTTCATTTAAGTTTGTTTTATATTCATATATGTTCAATTGTATTCGAGTACGTTACAATATTATATGTTACTTTATGTTTATATATGTCAAATTGTGTTTGTTTATGCTCGTTTATGTTTGTTTGTTTATGTTCGTTTAGTATGTTCACGAACATAAACGAACGAACATGAACAATATAATTTGTTAAACAAACGAACATGGACAAGAAAACTCGTTCGCTTATCTGTTCGTGTTCGTTCGTTTGTTCGGTTAACTTAAACGAACGAACATGAACAAGCCCTCGTTCGTGTTGGTTCGGTTCGTTTACAGCCCTAACCTCAAGATTACAATTCATATATGGATGTGTTTGTACTTCACACATTGCAAACAACACAATGCCAACATCAAAACACTTGCTTTCTAGCCAATCTTTTGAAAGGTTTTCTGCAAACCATGAACTAAATAACCTAAGTTCACATGCAACCTATGAGGATCTATGTTTTCTACTATTGAACATATAACAAGCTCCTAGAGGCCAATAAAAAAACTAAAGATTTAAAACAGAAAACCAACCTTAAGTTTCTTGGAAGCAAAGCAGCAAAATAATCCTGCCTCAAGTGAAGTCACACCGAGGTATATGGATCGAAAATTCCAGAGAGATTGTATGTCAAAATTGGCGCAGACTTCTTGGTGCCTGGGGACCCCTATTTATAGTTTTTTCAGATAACCAGTTGATAAGCCTTAGAGATAAACCTATTTGAATTCAAATAAGATAAACCTTTTATCTTACAATTCAAACTCTATTTATCTATAATTATCAAAATCGATTTATATATATCCATATATAAAAATCGATTGCCACTGGACTTACTCAACTATTGAATAATTACAGTTTAGTCCCTACACCTTTAATTAATTAAATTAATCACCAAATTAAATCCAATTAATTTGTAATTAATTAATATAGTTTCTAATTAATATATTATCACTTTAATATATTAACAAACCATATATTTAATTCCTGTTGATTTATTAATCACATAATAAATCAACCTTTCTCTCTACCGAACTATCTACCAAACCTCCAGCTATGAGGGCAACCCAAATGGACTACGCTACTATTAATTAGGTAAATACTAATTATTAGTCATGGCTTACACACCTAATCCAACAGTCTCCCACTTGGATAAGTCTATGACTATAATTACCAATTTAACCTCTAATTAATCAGCATCTGTAGCTTCCTAGAAACCGCTGCCGAACTCTGACCCAGTCAGTTCTGTCCATAGATAAGTGATCAGATGATCCTCCGTCCAACAAGATATTTTCAGACTCAAGACATGGATTAAAATCAATCCTGGTCTGATTCACTGTTTCTCGATTTCCAATTTGCATATGACTCTTAGACTACTAATTGACTAAGTCAATTTAGTCCCGGTTGGCCAACCCTTTTAGTCAACTGCAAATTCATCGAGAGGTCTACATATATTTGTTCCCCGTTAGGGTCAAGGGACGAATAAGCTTCGACTCATATACTTATGTCTTTTACCAGACAAATCACTCACAATAACACGTTTTATAACACCGAGTTACCGATGCGTTTTCATGTTATCAATGAATAACCGCCTAGTAAATCATAAGTCATATATCTTAGCTTAAAGATCAAAAGATGTTATCGTCTCAATATTGCTCGTGATATAATCCATGAAGCAATCCATTGAGCGCGGGTTTATGTAATACTCAAATCTCTATTTCCAAGTACTCATGAACGTTGCAGCAATCTTGTTGCAATGTCTAACTCCTTAGACAATCTACAAACTAATTCATGACAGTCTTACTTCATACTTACTCCCTAAGAGTATGAGCGACTGTGGACATTTGAATAATCCAATTATTCAGGAAGTAAACATGCAAAATGAAACACAATGACAAAGTATTGACAAGAGTAGTAAACCATTACTCATTAATAAATCTCCATTATTAAATCACAAAAGTCAAATACAATTATATTGCTACAAGTTTCAAAACCTATATAATTACAAAAACTTATATCATCTCTTAATCCAATGCTCCTAGTATGCTGATTATGCTTAATCCTACTCAGAGCCTTTGTCAAGGGATCTGCAGGATTATCTTCCGATGATACCCTCTTTACAAGGAGGTGACCTTCTTCTACTCTATGTCTGATGTAGTGGTACTTTCTGTCTATATTCCTGGACTTTCCATGGTCTCACGGTTCCTTTGTCAAGGCAACCACTCCTTCGTTATCGCAGAACAGTTCCATGGGCTCCTGAATACTCGGGACTACTCCAATGTCACCGATAAAGTTCTTCAGCCAAGACGCTTCCTTTGATGCTTCTCTTGCCGCTATGTACTCTGATTCGCACGTAGAATCAGCCACCGTCTCTTGCTTGGAACTTTTCCAAGTTACTGCTCTCCAATTCAAAAAGAATACCCTGCCTGACTGAGACCTACCATTGTCTCTATCCATTTGAAAGTTGGCATTTGTATATCCTTCAACTCTCAAGGTATCACTGCCACCAAGGACTAACACCATGTTCTTTGTCCTTCGTAGATACTTGAGTATATTTTTCACAGCTATCCAATGCGCCCTTCCAGGGTTTCCCTAGTACCGACTGACCATGCTCAAAGCAAAGGCCACGTCAGGACGAGTACACGTCATAGCGTACATGATCGACCCCACAGTCGAAGCCTAAGGTACCCAACTCATGTCAGCTATCTCCTCGTCTGTACTCGGACTTTGAGTCTTACTCAACTTTGCATTACTTTGGATATGTAGCTCTCCCTTTTTGGAATTTTCCATACTAAACCTTTTTAGTACCTTTTCCAAATATGTACCTTGACTATGTCTAATTAGTCTCTTCTTCCTATCTCTCAATATTCTTATCCCAAGAATATAGGCAGCCTCTCCTAGGTCCTTCATGGCGAAACACTTCCCAAGCCAAGACTTGACATCTTGCAAGGTTGGAATGTCATTTCCCATGAGCAGTATGTCATCAACATACAGCACCAGAAAGGTGATTATACTCCCACTATCCTTGACATATACGCAGGACTCATCCTCGCTCCTAGAGAAACCAAACTCTTTGACTTTCTCATGGAAACAAAGATTCCAGCTGCGAGAAGCTTGTTTCAATCCGTAGATCGATTTTTCAAGCTTACACACCTTATTGGGATACTTTGCATCGACAAAACCCTCTGGCTGATTCATGTAAACATCCTCGGTCAACTTCCCATTAAGGAAAGCGGTTTTGACGTCCATCTGCCAAATTTCATAGTCATGAAACGCAGCTATGGCCAACATAATCCTAATAGACTTTATATTGGCTACTGGTGAGAAGGTTTCGTCATAATCAACCCCCGGGGTTTGAGTAAAGCCCTTCGCAACCAGTCTTGCCTTGAAAGTGTGTACCTTTCTATCCATGTCGGTCTTCTTCTTGAAGATCCACTTGCACCCGATTGTCTTTCGACCCGGTACATTGTCAACCAAGTTCCAAACTTGATTGTCATACATGGACTTGATCTCGCTATCCATTGCCTCTTTCCACTTGGCAAACTCAGGGCCCGCCACTGCTTCCTGGTAGTTAGTTGGCTCATCCAAATTTATCAGTGTTCTATCACTGACAAACGTGTCCCCATCCGTAGTTATATGAAAACCATAAAACTCGGGTGGCATGCTAACTCTACTGGAGCGCCTAAGAGGTAAGGACACATCAGTCGGACCAACAGGAACTTCTTCCTCAGGTTGGTTGCTAGTTTCTCCTAAGGTTGTGTCATCTAATGACTCTTGAATTTCTTCAAGATCAATGGTACTCCCACTGTCCTATTTGAATATGAGCTCTCTCTCTCGAAAGACCGCTCGTCTAGCTACAAAGACCACGTCCTCGCTCAGTCTGTAGAATAGATATCCAAAGGACTGTTTGGGATAACCAAGGAAGAAACACCTTTCACTTCTTTCTGCGAGTTTGTCTTGAGTCTTCGTCTAACGAAAGCCTCACAACCCCAGACTTTGATATGTGCCAACAAGGGAACTTTCCCCGTCCACATCTCATAAGGTGTTTTTGCAACCTTCTTAGTTGGGACAAGATTGAGGATATGGGCGGCAGTCTCTAAGGCATACCCCCAGAAGTGAATGAGAAGTGAAGCTCGACTCATCATGGAACGAACCATGTCTAACAAGGTTCGGTTATGCCTCTCGGCAACACCGTTCAATTGTGGTGTTCTGGGAGGTGTCAACTGCGAAACTATTCTGCATTCCTTCAGATAGTCTAGGAACTCGATACTAAGATACTCTCCGCCTCTGTCGGACCTGAGCATCTTTATCTTCCTGCCTAATTGATTCTCTACTTCGTTCTTAAACTCTTTGAACTTTTCAAAGGTTTCTGACTTGTGCTTGATTAAGTAGATAAAATCGTCAGTAAATGTCACGTAGAACCGCGTGCCATCCTTTGTAGTTAATCTGAAGGGACCACACACATCCGTGTGTATGATGTCCAACAGACCTTAACCTTTTTCAAAAGAACCTTTGAAAGGTGATTTAGTCATCTTGCCCAACAGACAAGATTCGCATACATCATCCGACTTGAGGTCGAATGATTCCAACACTCCATCCTTTTGGAGTTGGACGATGCGTTTCTTGCTGATGTGCCCAAGCCGACTATGCCACAGGCATGCCTTTTCTACACCACTAGTAAAATCAATATAATTTACACTATGTCCTAAATTGTCAACACATTCAACAGTTTCATACACACCATCACAAGGATAAGCAGTAAAAATCAAAATACCATTTTTGAAAACAGAAATTGTACCAATTTTATTATCAAACGAAAACTGAAATCCTTGTCTGAATAATGCGTGAAATGAAATAATTTTTCTTGCCATTCATGGCGAATAACAACAATTAAACAACTCTAAGCTAACATCACTATTTAGCACTAAACTATATACACCGATCTTGGTAACAGTGGACGATCTCCTGTTGCCCATGATCATGTTCAGTCTACCGTGCTCCACCTCCCTGCTTTCCTTTAGGACCTGCAAATCAGAACAAATGTGAAAACCACATCCTGTATCAAGGACCCAAGAACTAGAAGATGGTGAGTTTTTAGAGATAGTGTATATACCTGCTGTCGATGGCTTTACTTTCCCATCCTTGACGTCCTGCAAGTATTTGGGGCAGCTTCTCTTCCAATGGCCCTTTTCTTTGCAATAAAAGCAGTCGGCTTCATTGGGATTGGCCACACAAGGAAGGTGGGAAGACTTGGTTCTCGAGCCATTGCTGGACGACCCGACATGAACCTTCTCCCTCCAATTTTGCTTAGGAGGGCCCTTCCGTTTCTTTCCTGTGCCACTTCCAATGGCTAAGACTGGCTGATTAACCGAGGGTACACTTTTACCCTTCATCCCGTCTCCAGTAGTCCTAAGCATGCGATGCAATTCAGCCAAGGTGGCCTGAGAATTGTTCAAATGATACGCCAGCGTGAACTGGTCATATGAACTCGGTAAGGAATTCAGCACTATGTCTACAGCTAAATCCTCATAGACTGGCATCGCAAGCTTCCTAAGCCTTTCCACGTATCCTTGCATCCTTTGCATGTGGCTGCAGATGGACTCTCCATCCCTAGGCTTGCCGTTGGTGAAGGCTTTTACCACCTCGCGCCTCTCGATGCGATCATGCTTGCGAAACTTTTCCGCAAGCTCTTTGTGCATCTCGTAGGGCCAGTAGTATTCATATATCCTTTGCAATTCAGGGTTCATGGTAGCAATCATGATGCAAGCCACTTTGGTTGCATCATCAGAATGTTTTGTGTATGAGGCGAGTTCCTCGGGAGTAGCAGTATCAGGGTCAATGTCAACAAGCTCGATTTCTAGAACATACTCTTTATGTTCAAACCTAAGAGCCATCTTGATGTTACGGATCCAGTCATTGTAGTTAGTGTCGTCCAACGTTGCTTTGGAGCACAATGACAAGATAGAAGTGACGTTGCTGGAGTTAGAGTGGGGGCGGATTGATCAGCAGAAGACATCTATAAAAGAAGGTAAGTTTAATTAGATACTTGTCGGTCCTTATAATAACCCAATATAAAATAAGGCTAGGATCCAACTATAACAATTTACAACATAGAAGAGGAATGTCGTAATCTATTAGCAAATTTTATAAAGGTAGGCGAATGACGATTCAGCCAATTCCACCGCGTAAAATAATCTTATTATAATGGAATTCCTAGTTTCTTTTGAGATTTATTGAACTGTTCAATAGCATGTTTAATCTCGGATATGCCCCACCGTTTGTGACTGGGATGCCGAGGATCACAAACCGGGTGTGAATGACCATGCAAATTGGCTTGGTACTCTCGGGGTCTATTATCATCTCAATTTGATGTGCCGGTAAACCACACACGCTCCATCAACAATGACAACACCCGAGAAACCCATTGTCACTCTTTATGAACCCTTATTGGTGTGCCGGTAACCCACACATGCTCCACCAATGTTTCATAAAGTGCAATGTGCAATTTCATGGATTAGCATCAAATTCACATTTTTCCTAAAGTAACTAGATTGGGATTTTGTAAAGTGTTCTAGTACTTTGATCATTATACTTTTAATGATTTAGCGGTCCTATGAAACTCGTTCGGCTAACGACCCTCCACTGATCAGGCGAGCAGTGAGTGAGAGTGTTCACCCATTAGACCGCCATTTTATAGGCAGTCTCCTTATACCCACTTTATAGATCAGCTTCGTGAATGAGGTCTACTATTGATTTGATTAACCAATTTTATCTTATACATATAGTATTAACTTTTAATAACATATATAAGATATATTTTAAAACCCTTTAAAATATTCAAGGTTTATCTTTTAATTTTTTCCAAATTTAACTATTAAATTTAAAATTAAATTAAACCTTTAATAAATCGATTTAATCACCTTTTAGTTAACAATTACTTAAATTAATTAAATCTTGATATTTTAAACCTTTTAAAATATTTTAGGATTTATCCTTTAATTTTTGATAAAATTTAAAATTAAATTAAATCCTTTGAATTATCTTTTAATTAACAATTAATTAAATTAATTCAAATGTAGATAGGTTTTACCAAATTAATCAAATTAATTTTAAACCTATCTTAAACCCCTAATTTTCAAATTCAAACAATGGGTTTAAGGTTATCCATTTAATTAACCAATTAAAGTTACCAAAAATAGAAAACCTCCTAAAACTCTAATAGCCAAAATCGAAAATACTAAGGGGGGGGGGGGGGGGGGATTAGGGTTTCCAAAACCCTAATCCAAGAAATCGATCTAATATATAATTAGGGTTTATAAGCTTTAAACCCTAAAGCAGTTATAATTATTCAACAAGAAAACAAGAATAGGATCTGATACCACTGAAAGGTTTTCTGCAAACCATGAACTAAATAACCTAAGTTCACATGCAACCTATGAGGACCTATGCTTTATACTATTGAACATATAACAAGCTCCTAGAGGCCAATAAAAAAACTAAAGATTTAAAACAGAAAACCAACCTTAAGTTTCGTGGAAGCAAAGCAGCAAAATAATCCTGCCTCAAGTGAAGTCACACCCAGGGAGCTGAGGTATATGGATCGAAAATTCCAGAGAGACTGTATGTCAAAATTGGCGTAGACTTCTAGGTGCCTGGGGACCCCTATTTATAGTTTTTCCAGATAACCAGTTGATAAGCCTTAGAGATAAACCTATTTGAATTCAAATAAGATAAACCTTTTATCTTACAATTCAAACTCTATTTACCTATAATTATCAAAATAGATTTATATATATCCATATAAAAAAATCGATTGCCACTGGACTCACTCACACTGCCACTTACTCAACTATTGAATAATTACAGTTTCAGTCCCTACACCTTTAATTAATTAAATTAATTACCAAATTAAATCCAATTAATTCCAGATTAATTTCTAATTAATTAATTTAGTTTCTAATTAATATATTATCACTTTAATATATTAACAAACCATATATTTAATTCCTGTTGATTTATTAATCACATAATAAATCAACATTTCTCTCTACCGAACTATCTACCAAACCTCCAGCTATGAGGGCAACCCAAATGGACTATGCTACTATTAATTAGGTAAATACTAATTATTAGTTATGGCTTAGACACCTAATCCAACATCTTTACCGTCTCTAATCTAACACGTGTTAAGAATCAATTTAACATATTCTTGTTTATCATATGTTTTTCAAACATCAATAACAACATTTGCTTCTAACAAAAAATTCAGTTTTTAACATGATAAGTTCTTCACGAAAACTCTTGATTGGAGTATAAAAACTCAATATGTACCAATTCCATTCCAAAATTTTCTAATTCAATTTTCTAACACCAAATACATTAATTCTTTCCGATATCTAACATATAGTAACCTTCTAATCAAAATAGAATATGTTCAACAAGAATCTCAAATATGGATATCATGCATCAATTACTTGTGCCATTATCTAAATTCAAGGTAATCGCATCAGATAAGTATGAACATTCATAGTTGAGAGCTTAAGCATGATCAAGAAGCTGTCATCTTCAACAAATTCCATCATAACATTTAAAACCCAAAACTAGGGTTCAAAATATTTTTCTTAAATATTGACATTTGCTAGCATGGATGGTGACTTCTGACCTTGATGTGAGTATCTTGCAATCAAAATCCCTTTGACAACACCTTGAAATCACAAGAAGTCAGCCATACACACAAATCATACCAAGAACACACACACACACACACACACACATACACATGTTCTTGGATGAGAAGGTGAGAGCATTTTTTTAAGAAAATGAGCTTTTTCTAATTTCTCCTTTCTTCCTAGCTAAAATAATCGGGGTCGACAAATCTACTCGCACTTAGGACAAGTAACTCGCACTTAGGAAAAGTAGACATCTTAAAACCGCACCAGTCAGTCTGTTCGTCTCCAAACGCACCGCGCCGAGCTAGGAAACACGACGTGTTCTTTACACAGGCTTGAGTAGCTTTTCCCATACTTAAATTTTTTTTATGCAATTCCTATTATTTTCACAATTTTTGAACTTTGATAACTTTTACATATGATATATGATTTTTGCAAACTTTATATCCAAGTAAAGGTGGTAATGAGCTTTCTAACTTCTCTTTTCTAACGAGGGTCTGAACCTTCCGTTACATACCCAAAAATATAGGCATCTAGCCATTTTTGTCACTTTTTGGTCATTTTCAAACGTTCATATATTCTTCATTACAACTCCAATTGACTTGAATCTTGTTTTTATGTTTTTATCACTCCAAATATTACAAAATCACCATGATTAGTTTTTTCCAATTCCTTTTATATTTTGAGATAATAGTTTTTAAAGATATCTCTATAATTCCTTCATATTTTTGGCAAATTCACCCTTCTTTTAAGCACTTAATCCATATAGACATAGTAATCCATTTCATTAACACATAATTTCATCAACTTATATTATTACAAAATTTCACTTTGTTACATCCTCAATGATACAAAGAAGATGGACAAGAGTGGGCGAAAATAGTGAATGAAGGAGTTGTTTGATCCATTTTCATCCATTACAGGATAAAAACAAAAGGTAACCCAGGCTGAGGCTTCTACTAAGCTAGCAAATAACATGTCAAATTCGGGGAAGAGGAAGAGAGAGTCAGGAAATTGGAAGAGGAGAAGTCACATGTTGAGGTTATTGCGAAGTTAGTGAAGAACAAGCCAAAGTTGGGGAAGATGGTTCTAGAGAGGACACAAATTGAGGTACTATATCTTTTGTAGGTACAAATCTTCAAGGTAACAACTTGCCCCCAAACATTCTTATGCAAACTGAAATACTATTTACCCATCCAAAAAAAATTCTCCACTATCTTAGAGATCAAAACCCAAGGATAAAGAATCTTCATCAACTTCAATTATGAAGCCAAAATAACAAGAATAACAACAACCAATCACTAACCAATGAAGATTTGTTATTCTTTATTTATTATGATATGAAATAAATAATTTTTTATTTATGTTAGAACATATATCCTAATTTAAGATACTTCATTAGTGATACATCAACTTTTCGATTTAGTATATAAAAGTGTTGTTTCATAGTTAGTTATAATAACTTTGATATTTTTTAACAAATATTATTTGTTATTATTTTAAATTTATAATTTTATTCTTGTGCAATGCACGAGAATTCGCCTAGTATATTATAATAGAATATATTTTACTTGATTCACATTCTTTTGAAATTGCCAAAATTTTTCAACTTCTCTTTTAAGTAATACATTAAACTTATTTATTATTCTAATTCGAATATTAATTTTTCATTTTCAATGTAATATATTATTTAAACTAGATATATAATATTATTATTCTAATGCTACTATTTTATTAATATTAATCTAGTATACTTAATTTGTTAATTTAAATATAATATTAAATTCAAAATATGAATTAAAAGGTCAAAGAAACTTGAATATCTTCATTTAAACACTATTATTTTAAATGGTTAAATTTTTTTAAATATAATGTTAAATGTAAAATGTAAATCAAAATATCAAATTAATAAAAAAGTAAAAATAAAAAACTATTTTTCTATAATACTTGTTACTTTTAAAAATGGTAGTTTTTATCATCTAAAAATATAGATATAAATAACATAAAGATAAAAAAATGTATTAAGTTACCTTAAAAATATAACTAACATTTTAAATAATAATTATGTTCAAATTACAAAAAATACTCAAATACGTTATTTAAATATTCAAATAAACAAATATGTAAGGTGATTAACCATAATAATTTTGAATGTAAAACCTAAATGGAAATGTCAAATTAACAAAAAATAATGACCAATTTTTTATAAAAATGAATATTTTCTAGAAAAATGGAATTTTATTTGACAAATCATTAAGGTTATATGATAAAAATATGTTAACCGATTAATCATCATAATAGTTGAAAATATGAAAAAATCAAACATATAATGTATATATTTTTCAACGTGTAATTTGTACGTAAAGTCTATTGATATGATGTGATTTATATATATATATATATATATATATATATATATATATATATATATATATATATATATATATATATATATATATATATATATATATATATATATATATATATATATATATATATATATATATATATATATATATATTATGGCACATTTATAATAATTATAACATTTTATAACAAATTAATATAACAGTTATTATTTCAAAAGTAATCACAAAAATATAGTTAATTTTAATGACATATATTTATTAATATTGTAATTATATTATCGTATTATGAGATATATATTATTTGTAATTTTTGTAAACAACCGACAATTTAATATTAATAACTTAACTTGCAAAAGTTATTTTCGGATTGCAATCGAGAGTTTCACCAAACTAAATGTTTTTTAACAGCAACATCACATTAGAAAAAAAAAGGAAGGCTTAAGTGAGAAGCTCAAGCAAAACAAACAACATCATATACAATTAACAGGGGATATGACCCACAAAAGCCATTATAAACGACTTAATTTGGACCTATCCTTAACAAAATTAAATAACAACATACACAAATCATCAAAGACCACCTAGATGAATTTTCTTTCCTTTCTGAAAAGTCTATCATTTCTCTCCATCCAAATTCCCACAAAGCAACGTAGACAATGAAAAGCAACATATGCGTAAGCCGAAGGTTACCCTTGAAACTCTAGGATATCTCCAAAAGCTCACTACACGAACCCGGAGGGGAACTGAAGAAACCAGACCACACCGAGAATATTTTCCACAAAGCCGAAGCAAACGCACACTATGCATAAGCCAAAATTTACCCTTGACACTCCGGGACATCTCCAAAAGCTCACTACATGAACCGGGAGGGGAACTAAAGAAACCAGACCACACCGAGAATCTTTTCCAAAAAGCCGAAACAAACGCACATGAGAAAAACACGTGATCGAGACATTCGTCAAAGCCCCACAAAAATACATAAGGAGTATGATACATTAATACCCCGACAAATTATTGAGAAGCAGAATTTTGTTTTGAAAGAGTCTCCAAACAAAGCAGTTCAGTTTAATGGGAATCCAATTCGTCCACCTGAAATAAGAGCTTCTAGTCATCGATTTACTAATGATAAAATTCTGAAGGGCCTGCACCGAGAATTGGATACCAAATTGATAGCAACTCGAATCACTACCACTTCTATAGTAGGTAAAGGTGCACATTGTAAAACGTTTTTTTAACCGGAACCGGTTTTTTGTATAATCAGTTGGAGGTAACCGGTTTCGGTTAAACCAAAGCGGTTTAGGACCGGTTTTAGGAATATGCGAGTACCAATTTTTTGACTGCGGTTTTTTAACCGGTTAAAAAATAGGCTTTTTAAAAAATCTGATTTTTTAGTCGATTTCTAGCTGTTTAAACCCCCAAAATATCCATTTTACCCCTCTATGGTTAGTATATATATGTATTGATTCATTTGGTTTCAACACCCTGCAAAAAACATTCACTACTCTCGATGTTTTTCGCATTCTCGATCTATTTTCTAGCATTTTCAAGATGACCTCATCAAGCTTCCGCTTCCGCTTCCATTGGTAGTTCCAACGTTACAAAAAACTATACTAACGATGATGTATTGGAAGTCAAACCAACAACCCTATCCGCCTATGTTTGTTCAAATTTCGATTATTGCATTATGAAAGATGGTGCGAGGAAAGCTCGCCGCAAACGATGTGGGAAGTTTTATGAAGCCACGAACAACTCAACTTTGAGGACACACAAATATAATGCATGCAAAGCGGTCCAACAACCCAACGCAACCTACTTTTGGATCGGACAACACGATCATCTTCAATGGAAAAGAAACGTCAGTATCCAACTATATGACACTTTAATGCAGGACGAGACTAAAGGCCAACGAACTTCGGCCCCAAGTAGCAATTCAGCAATTATATGGCATCAAACTTTTTAGCCCACTTTGCTATCGAAGAATTTCATAACTTTGACATTTTGGCTTGGTGGAAAGAAAAGTAACTGCAATTCCCGATTCTAGCCGCCATGACCCGCGATTTACTAACCGTCAGAGCTTCCACGGTAGTTTCGAAATCTGCTTGTTCTTTTAGTGGCAGGGTCATAACGGAACGAATGTCCAAACTTACCGCCGAATCAATGGAAGTATGTGTGTGCTTGAAGAATTATTTGGATCGGGTCGAAGGATACGACATCGTGTTTTGCTTGAAGTGGAGCTTTTACTCTCGGTCGAAGAGTATATCCACGAAGAAGAGGTTTCAACTTAAGTTATTCGAAGATTATACTTCCTGGTTTATATTTATGTAATTCGTACCGATGTTTGTTTATGTGATTTGAAGGTCAATCTATGTTATGCAAAGTCCAAACAATGTTGTTTCTTAATTTATATCCTAAATCAAAAACAATAGAAGTTCTTATATATTTTTGTAGTATTTTTGAAAAAAAAAATCGGCTTTTTACGATTCTAGTCGCCATGACCCGCGATTTACTAATCGTCAGAGCTTCCACGGTAGTTTCGAAATCTGCTTGTTCTTTTAGTGGCAGGGTCATAACGGAACGAATGTCCAAACTTACCGCCGAATCAATGGAAGTATGTGTGTGCTTGAAGAATTATTTGGATCGGGTCGAAGGATACGACATCGTGTTTTGCTTGAAGTGGAGCTTTTACTCTCGGTCGAAGAGTATATCCACGAAGAAGAGGTTTCAACTTAAGTTATTCGAAGATTATACTTCCTGGTTTATATTTATGTAATTCGTACCGATGTTTGTTTATGTGATTTGAAGGTCAATCTATGTTATGCAAAGTCCAAACAATGTTGTTTCTTAATTTATATCCTAAATCAAAAACAATAGAAGTTCTTATATATTTTTGTAGTATTTTTGAAAAAAAAAATCGGCTTTTTACCAATTTAACCGAAACCGGTTATTAAAAAAACCGGTTTTATATATAACCGGAACCGGTTCGACCGGTTAACACTTCCATATGTAAAAAACCGGCTAAAACCGATCCAGTTTAAACCGAAAAAGGTTGGACCGTAACTGTTTTTTTGAAAAACCGGTTTAAAAAAAAATCGAAACCGGTTAAAACCGGTTTTTGTGCACCTCTAAATTAGTAGGTATGAATTAAAGACGGATCATTTTCGGTCAAACATCATCATGAAAAGAAGTAAAAAAAGGTTATAAATGAATATTGGATTAATGTTTTTGGCCCATGAATTCAATATATATGTTTCAAGAAGTGGTCCGTTGGACCTTTTATCTGGACCATTTATTATATGAGTTATATTAGTTTTTTTCATTTTATTTAAATCTGATCAACTAATGAAAATATCAATAATATTATAAATGTTAATATTCCTTCTGTTAACTTCTTTTGTTTGTTATCTTGATTCGAGTCGATTATATTATATATGTATTAGTAAAAAATCGATTCAATTGACTAGCCGCAATGGCGCAATGGTTGCAAAAATTTTAGAATGCTATAGATAAATCTTATTGTTCAACTATTTGATTAAAAATGTGTGATGATATAATGAGGTTTGTATATATTTTGTTTACGTTCTTTCTAAGAATAGATAAATCGATAATTGTAGTTGATAACTCTTAATTGCATAGTCAATATAGTTTAGTCAAATTCGAAAAAATAATACGAGAGGGTATATAATTTTGATGGTGAGATTCTTAATCGACTCAATCATTGTCGATCATATGTTATATACTAGAATTACACGAAATTGATGTAATATGTACAATAATAATAAGCTTACATGCATGTGATTGATGAAATCCAAATAATAGAAGGAGCAAACATCTTTACGAAAGTTCACACACCAAAAGAAATCAAGGGAAAGTGATATCTCATTATATATCCTCTGTTTACAACCCGGACAGTTCAATGTTATTGTTTCTAACTTTTTTGGCCGACAAGGCATGGTGTTTTGGAGTACAAACACACAAAAAATGTTACTTTGTATTATTATTAATCTTTTTAAATTTTTTCGTATTAAGACTTGGTTGACCTTATCGTGTTAAATATTCAGGTTTGATCCATTATTGACTATATTCTAAATAGCAATATACTTTTGGTTGCACTTTTGATCTATCCGGTGTTGGTGGTGATACATGCAACATTTCAAAGTTAAAATTTTCATCGGATAAAAGATCTGTTACAAATAGCAAATTTGATTTTTAGTTCCGATGACATTCTGATATACAAAGTCGTAATAGTAAGAAACAAAAATAGGATGTCATAATACACAACCAAATCAAAATACTTTGCAATTTCAATAGATTTAAAACATACCACCGAAAGGTTTAGGAAGTGTCAAGTCAAAAAAATCCACGAAAATGAAATGATTCGTCGCCTGTCGAAAGAAAGATATTTACCACACATCGTAAATTATATTTGATATAAAGAGAGAAAATTGCTAAAATGATCTGTGTGATTTATAAAACGTTGCAACTTTGCATTCTGTAACATGCTGGTCCTTGTGATTTAAAAATCTCGCACAATTGATCCTTTAGTCTAAATGGAACTATTCGTCGTCAACTAAAAGGAAACTAATAATCAAAAGGAACTATTTTGTTCAAAGGGAGCTATGGTTTGATGTACAAATTGATAGATAGAGGTACACTTATTACAAAAGCAAAGGTATAAAGTACAAAAACCTCAACAAATTGCCGAAATGAAACCAATAATCATTTTTCTGATTAAATTTGATTAAAAAAAATCAAATTAACGGTTAAATCATAAACAAAATTTATTTGAGCGGTTGGAAAAGTTTTAAACTAGAGTGGTCATTATAGAATCCAAAATTTGGTGTTGTGGTCTTTTCTGAAATATAAAACAAACTTTTTGTGGTTGAACCGAAAAATGAGTTTGGTCCAAGTTTTATGATATTTGACGCAACTGGTTGAACCGAAAAATAAGTTTGGTCCAAGTTTTATGATATTTGGCGCAACTAAAACCAAATGCACTTAAAACCAAAAAATGGAAACATAAAGAACCAAGAACCATATCGATTTACGTATCAAGTTATGAACCAACTTTTTATCCAAAGAAACTATATGTCAAAAGAAAACCGAATAACTCATACTCAAAGGAAACTAATATTGGGAAAAAAACTAATCACCGAACCTTATCCATTATTTTATACTAGTAGTGTACTCACGCAATGACAAAAGCAATGGAGGGTGCATCTCGTTCGGCTATTGATGTTAGGCGTATACAACTCATAACAATGTCAAATGTTAAGGTAAGAAAGTTTTTTTTCTGAAGGGAGAACCACCTCAATGTTACTCATCCCACATGAATGAAATATTGAGCAACTTATAAATTTTGTTGTGTGTCATCAATAATTTCTATAATAATTTTGATTTGGTAACATGAATAATGTTAGAGCAAGGTTGCTCCAAATTAGAGCCTTTGATGGAGAAGATCTTTACACCGGAAACATCAAAGCTAGGTTTTTTCTTTTTCTATATTGAAGAATCTTTTGCTCATCTTACAGCAATCTACTTAAAATTAATGAGGCAACAACAGTCAACACTAAATATTGATCTGACCAGATCAAATATAATTTAAATAAATATTTTTCATCCAACACGTGCTATCTATATCTATATTAACAATCTTATGTGACAAACTTATACACGACGAGATGATATCCACGTTGTGCATAAAGATTATTATGGAATAAAAAAGTGAAGTAATTCAAGATGAACAACATATAAGCTAGATCAGTATCACAATTCTGGTAGGGTCGGTGAGTAGGGCGGGGTGGGTTTGAAGACACACGACCTCAAAGATAACGAAAGGTGTAGAATGGACATGAAAACTAGTGGTCTAATATTGTGTAATCTATAGTGTACATTGATCCCTAATAATGCCCACGGTTTTAAATGCTTGAAAAGATTGAACAAGTAACCATTATTCTACAAGATTTACGTCTCTTGTCCGCATCTTCTATACAAAAAGCCTTAGATATGAGTGGTTCTATATCTTCTTATATTTTCTTCCTACTCATACTCTTATATAGGTTAAAAAATGACAAATGTCATATTTAATTAAATTAATAATATTTTAAAACATCTGACACCATTTAATATGGGTAGGTAAGGCACGTGCCGGGTAATATTTTAATATCTTTAGCACCATTTAATATGGGTAGGTAAGGCACGTGCCGGGTAAAAGATGACATCTTCTTATATACACACACAAACACACACACACACACACACACACACTACTTGGGTACCTACGCGATGCGGCGGACGCGAATCGGGGATGCGGACGACAAATAGTTTTTTTTAAGCAATTACTTTCCTTTCAGCCGTTATTTCAATTTGGACGATAGTTAATAGTTATATTTTAGGGTTTATTTCATAAAAAAAAAATTATATTTTCAACTTTTTTTTGTTTAAACCTAAAACTTTATTTTTTTTTTCAAAAAAGACCTAAATTTTGGAGAAACTTTTTAGTTTAGACCCTTTACCCCGGTTTTACAGGTTATACATACTTTTTTTTTTCAGAAAAAACCCTAATTTCTTTTATTTTTTCCGAAAAAAACCCTCAATTTCAGTGATTTTTTCTTCGTTTTTGTAATTGACATAACTTTCATGTACGATATCCAAATTCTACGAACTTTATATTCCTAGAAAGGTCGTAAATAATACTACAACTTTGCTTTACTGACTTTTGTTTGAATATGTTCAGATATTTCGCTACATTGACTTGTTTTCTTATAATAGCTGTATCTTTTACATACGAGCTCCGTTTTCGACGTTATATAAGTTGATGGATTTGTAAACACGAATACATCATGTAATGAATATTATTTAAACCAAAATATTATTTGTATGATTTATCAAATTTTAAGCTACTGTAGTCTATTATTCGAAATTATATCGTTTACTCGATAATTAATTCGAAATAGCGTTTTGTAGTATTATAATTTCCAATAATACATTAGGAAATTTATGAAAATTACATTTCAACGTATTATCCTAATTTGCAATCTGGTTAACTTTTGTTGACCAAATTTGACGGATGTCACAGACGGGGTCACAAGAAAGCGACGACGTGACACTTATGTGGTTGGAGTTTGAACGGTACAATTTAAACCTTCACGAGCGGATGGAATTTGAAATAAAAAGGTTTATGAAGACAAACAACGAGCCCGCCATGATCAACAACGAGCCCACGAAGGAAAACAACGACTAAAAGACATAAAGTATTTGTCGTCGACTAAAAGACCCCAGTTTTTTTCTTTTTTTTTACGAAAAAACCCGCAATTTTTTATTTTTCATAAAACTTTTTAATTTAGGTCATTTACGAGTTTATCGGCAAGTTAAACGATTTTTCAGGGACTTTTTCACAAATAAAATTAATTTTCTTCGTTTTTGTAGTTGGCATATCTTTCATATAAGATACCAAAATTCTACTAACTTTATATATCTTGAAAGGTCGTAAGTAATACTACAACTTGTTTTACTGATTTTGTTTGAATATGTTCAGATCTTTCGCTACAGTCTCTTAAATATAAGCATAAATATAATTAAATATAACTAAATTTGAAAAATTAATTACATTAAATATAATTAAATTAAAATAAAACATTTCATTAATTAAGAAAATAAAATTACAAACATAAACTAAAACGACAAATTACAAATTAAAAAAATACGACAAACTACAAACGTAAAAAAACAAAACCACGTCCAATATTTTTTATGATATCAGTTTTGTATTTTAAAACCATCTCGAGTGCTTCCCCCTCGAGACCCTCGTCCGGATTCGACGACGAAAACGTTATGTCTTTTAGTCGTTATTTTTATTCACGGGCTTGTTGTCGATCATGCCGGGCTCATTGTTTGTCTTGGTAAGCTTTTTCTTTTCAAATTTCATCCGCTCGTGAAGGTTTAAATTGTACCGTTCAAACTCCAAAGGTCAACCAAAGCGCAAATTAGGATAATACGTTGAAATATAATTTTCATAACTTTCCTAATGTATTATTGGAAATTATAATACTACAATACGCTATTTCGAATCAATTATCGAGTAAACGTTATAATTTCGAATAATATACTATAGTAGCGTAAAATTCGACAAATCATACAAATAATATTTTTGTTTAAATAATATTCATTACACGATGTATTCGTGTTTACGAATCCGTCGACTTATAAACGTCGAAAACGGAGCTCGTATGCAAAAGATACAACTATTATAAGAAAACAAGTCAGTGTAGCGAAATATCTGAACATATTCAAACAAAAAAGTCAGTAAAGCAAAGTTGTAATATTAATACGGCCTTTCCATGGATATAAAGTTCGTAGAATTTGGACATCGTATATGAAAGTTACGTCAATTACAAAAACGAAGAAAAAATTTTCTTTGTGAAAAAATTATTGAAATTTAGGGTTTTTTTCGGGAAAAAAAAAAAGAAATTAGGGTTTTTTCTGAAAAAAAAGTATGTATAACCTGTAAAACCGGTTAAGGGGTAAATTAAAAAGTTTCTCCAAAATTTAGGTTTTTTTTGAAATAAAACAAAGTTTAGTTTAAACAGAAAAAAGTTGAAAATATAGGGTTTTTTATGAAACAACCCCTATATTTTAACAAGTTGTTTCTATTTAGATATCCAAATTCATTCTATAAATCCAAATTAACAACCAAACATTTGGAAATCATAGTATTGAATTTGAGGTTAGATGTATCGGTGACGAACAATTTGTTTCGATCTATAGTTTATGGGCGAAGAATTAGTTTCTATTGGCTGGATATATTGGTTCAAAATAAATGTATTTTGATGTTTTTAGTTAGTGAATCTCCAATAAAGTCTCATTATTTTGAGCCAATTTATAAAAAAATCTCAAAATTAATTTTATTTACAAAAAAACTGACAACATACCCGCTAACGTATTCAGTTTAACCATTTTTTCCGATTTACCAGGTTTCCTAATTTGGAAATCTCTAATAAAGTTCAATTATTTTGTGTCTATTTATGAAAAAGTCATATTCTTTTGTGTAAAAAAATTCAACATTTGGTCTTTTCATAAACTAACCAAAATAGTGGGAATTTATTGAAAATTTCTAATCTAGGGAACCTAGTAAACCAGAAAAAATGGCTAAACTGAATACGTTAGCCGGTATTTTGTCATTTTTTGCAAATAAAATTAATTTTGAGATTTTTTGTAAATTGACTCAAAATAATGAGATTTTATTGCAGATTTCAATTTTAGTTAAAAAGAAAAACATGTAGTTTTAAATTAAAAATAAATATATATTATTGTTTTCGGTTACAAAACAATGTTTTCTAATTTTTCGTTAACTATACTACTATAGTATGATGTTGTATAACAATACATAGAAAATCAAAATGGCTAAGAAAATGATGCATATATATCAACCGAAATATATAGTAAAATCTACACTAGCTATATAAATATTGTAAATATTCCATGACTACAGGTAATTATTCCAAAAGAATGCTCTGTAATTTTATTATTTTAAAATATAATAAACAATACATTATTATATAAACTAATCAAATAAACCAAACAATAGTTAATTATTGATAAGTTAGGCCTTTAGTTTTAAAGAAAATATATTATGATAACCACTTTACATTCTCAAAATATAGAACGAATATTGTCAATACAAACTCACTTTAAAAAATTAATTAAGCTCGACATTGTGATAAACAATAATGTTTAAGGTGTAAATGACTTTATAGTTATTTTATTATCATGTATAAATATTAGGGAAATCATCAAAACATCTCTTTAAGAGTGAGCATCTTCTAAATACATATTTAATCGTAGTTTTGTTTACGATGAAAAACTGCAACATGATTTCACACAACTTTAGTTGTTTTGAAGGGCAATATTGTAATGTCCTATGTTCAGTTCGAGCGTCAATAGTTAAAGTCAATTATTTTAGTTTCAAAATTTAGAAGAAAATGAATTAACTTTAGTTAGAAGGTAAATTCTAGAATTAAATCGTAATTATAAATAAATAAATAAATAATAATAATAATATTATTATTATTATTATTATTATAATGAAGTAATCATTCTAAAAGTTTCGTTAAGTTGGGAGGGGGTTTAGTGTCATTTAGAAAACTTAGAATGAAGAAATATGTCGCATTTGGGTTAAATAAAGATCAAGGTAGAAACTTGAGGGACCAATATTGCAATTAAATCAAAATGCATGAATTATTGTTCCTCCTTGGGTTGTGAACGTGGACAGAAAGAAGAGAGGCATAGGGCTTCTTGGTTTTAACTTCTAGCCCATGCCAACTCAATATCTAGCCCTTATAAACACAAATCGATCACTACAATCCTAAAAACCGACTTCATTGGGGCCGTGAACTTGCTCCAAGCCGAGAATGAATTGAAAACTGAGAAGAAAGAAAAAGAAAACAAGAAAAGAGGAGAAGGAATAGAAACAATAATAGATTAGAATTCAAGTTGTAAGTTACGAGGATTCAAGTAAATTTTCTTTAGCTTGTTCATTCTCGGATATCTTGACCTTGCTGGATTGCTCGGACGATCTACGGAGTTTAAACAGTTGGATCGTCTTGAAATTTGGACTGTAGCTTCGTGACATCCATATGCAAGTTTTGACCGTTCAGTTCTCAGTGCTGATATCTAGAACTAGAGATATGACCTCTAGATTATAGCCTTTTTTTCACATGAAAACGCACTCTTCTGCTGCCATATCGTAAAAATCATATAAAATCAAGGGTAAACCCAAATAGATCGAATCTTATGTCCCTGGAAAGGTATGGAAGTGTAGTTCCTTCCACCAAAACTGCTTGACCTGGTTCCAACCCAAAGTTGGTTGAAAAGTGCTATTTTCAGAGACTGATCCGATTTTGACAATTTTGATACCCTGACTTCATAAATTCGTATAAAACCAAAGAAACACCATGTTCCCTTTTTGTAAGTGTTTATGTGTTAATCTTACTGTAATTAAGATTAAGTATGATGCCATATGTGTTTTTTTAGAACGACAATCATATGTGTTTGGATGGTGAGAATGCCTTTTGGATAAAGTTTTTCATTGAAAAGTGTCAAAAAGGGGCTACACGGGTCGTGTAAAAAGGCTTAAAAACACTGTCCAAGACTGTTCCAGACATACACGGGTCGTGTCAGGTGACACGGGTCCTGTCAGGAGCTGACACGAGTCGTGTAAAATAACACGGGCCGTGTCAGGATACGCAGTTTTGTAGCAGACAATCAGTAGATTGACACGGGCCGTGTAAAATGACACGGTCCGTGTGCCGACTGAAAATTAAAAAGTATAAGTTGCGAAAATTATGGGATTTTGGGGAAATTTCTCTTGGAAACTTCTCTCTAAACCCTAGAAAAACCTCCAGAAGGTTATCGATGGAAATTGAGCCTAGAATTACAAGGAATTGAAGGATTTGAAGCAAAGTTAAGAAACTACATCAAAGAGGTAAGGATTCTTGTTCTAGCTTTAATATTGAATGGTTGGTTTTCTTGGGCTAGGTTAGTTCCAGGTGGTGATGGTAAGTCACCTGTAATTAACATAGATGGAGGCAAGTAGCTTTTGAATTACATGTTAGGAAGGGTTCTAATCCCGAAACCTAAATTGAGTGATTGAGTTTCAAACTATTGTTGGGTGAAAAACTGGGTGGTTACATGTATGTGAAATATGTGTATGATGTAGGTGTTGGAAATTGCTAAAGGAAAACTTGGTGCCTACTAGTTGAATTAGCTAGGATTATACCGAACTACACACAGGTGAGTAACTCTACTTAACATGTTAGTTGTAACATGTTGTATGTGCCTAATTGTTGATAATACATATAGTATAATATGTGTAAACTATGTAGATAGAGAATCACTTGTGATTACACGTGTTAATGAATTATGGTTATAGTATGTAGTAACCGGCATCGAGATGGGAATCTCGTGTCCGCTTGATGTGGAGTTTACATATCGTATAATGAGTGCTTTACGATTATGTATAACTGAGATAGTAGTGGTTTGCTTAGCAAATACGTAGCAACCATGGAGTAGGAGTGTGCATAATAAGTATATGTGATGAAATATATATATATATATATATATATATATATATATATATATATATATATATATATATATATATATATATATATACTATGATGTTATGTGTATATAATGTTGGTTGATTCACAAGTATGTCGAGATTACTATGTACAAGTACTATATAGTCCGGGGGTAACAAGTATGGAGATGTCTTGTTATTAGATCTGAGTTTTGTAGTTATATATGAGTTAACACTCAAGAGTTTAGTAGATGTATAAAGAGTACTTTACATGTCACTTGGAGAAAGTTAGACGTTCACACGATAACCGTCTTGTGATTATGTGTCAATGTCTAGGGAGGTATTGTTGGATTAGGTGTCTAAACAATGACTTATAATTTGTATTTATCTTATTAATTGAAGCAAAGTCCATTTGGGTTGCCCTCATAGCTGGAGGTTTGGCAGAAATTCAGTAAAGAGAAAGATTGATTTATTAAATGTTTAATAAATCAATATGAATAAAATAAATAGTTTATTAATATATTAAAGTGATAATATATTAAATAGAAACTATATTAATTAATTAGAAATTAATCTAGAATTAATTGGATTTAATTTAGTGATTAATTTAATTAATTAAAGGTGCAGGGACTGGTTTTGTAATTATTCAATAGTTGAATAAATGGCTGGCCAGTGGGAGCCTTAAAGGTGGCGAGATTATTGAGGGAGCCTCCATAATTTCGAAACCCTAATTAGGGTTTTAGAGGCTTGGTCCAAATGGGTAACAGGCTTGTCCATTAGAGGGCTCCTCTAGGGTTTTGATTGTACCACCTGGAGGCTAAAAATAAGGGAACCCTAGGGGAACCCTGATCTGCGCCAACATCACTCTGCCTCTCTGGAATTTCGTTCTCCACCTCTTGCTCTTGGGTGTGACTACATTTGAGGCAGGATATTTTTGCTGCTGGCTTCAAGAAGAAAAATCAAAGGTTGGTTTTTCCAAATTCAATTCTTTAGAAATTATTGTTGGCCTTAGGAATTTTGTTATATGTTCATTGATAGAAAAACATAGATCCTTATTCTTAGGTTGCATGTGAACTTAGGATTTCTAGTTCATAGATTGCTAAAAACCTTTCAGTGGTATCAGAGTCTGTCTTGTTTTTCTTGTGAATTGCTATAACTGCTTGTGTGCTTAAGGCTTATTTTCGAAAAATAAACCCTTGGGAGGCCATCATCGACTTTGGTGGCTAGGGTTTTGAAAACCCTAGCCTCCTCCCCCCTTCTGCGAAATTGTACCTGCTAGGGTTTCTAGGTTTGTTATTTTTGGTAATTATGATTAATTAAATAACTGGAAACCTTAATCCCTATGCATGTATGTGACACCCCATTTCTACTGTTTGTAAATACTATGGTTTTTCATAAAAGTTCATGAATACAAAAATACGGTTTATCAAAAACCGATAATTTACATGTTTAAAACTGTGGGTGTTACAAATCCATACCAAATCTAACCATAGTAAGCAAGAAAGGATTAAACCTTATGTCCAAGATAGGAGCTATGTGGGCTCCACTCCAGCTAAACTTCATCCAATTATAGCATAGCATTTAACCTGGAATACATGGCAAAACATAAAATACGTAAGACAATAATGTCTCGTGAGTTACATGAGTTTTAGACTCAAACCTTTAACTTCTTTTCCAACTTTTTATAAAACTTATAACATAAAACTTCTGACAAAACTTTATAGTAATAACATACTATAACTCTTTACTTCTCGAAATCATTTCATAACATACTTTACAAAAATAACATCTTTCAAAACTTATAGTAGTATCATACTATAACTCTTTACTTTTCAAATTCACTTCATAATATACTTTTCAAAAATAGCTTATTTCTTACTTTCTTTGACTGGTTTTATAAGCTTGCTGGATTTTTATACTTAGGGCTTTAATCACCATAAGTGATACCCCAAGTCTCTATGGCTAGAAAGAACGGATCAATCCTCACCATAGAAGTGCTTAGGCAATCTACTTCGCGATGGGGCTTTTTCCCCAGTAGACCCCTTACCTAACCCGGGTAGGTGGAACATAGTTCCCTTACTAACGCTGCTTGCTACAAATACAGTCATACAAAATACTTTCTGCTTACTTGAACATTACTCACATACATATGAATAATGGCTAAGTGCCAAACTTTATCATTTTCTATCTTTATGGCTACATGCAAAATATATAACTTTCTTCACATAATAATCATACGTTTAAAACATGTTTTTATAACATTCTAAGCTTTATGTCAAATCATACTTTCCAACATCTTATGGCTATATGCCATTCATACTTGAAAACATATACAGTTTGTAACCAACATATACTTCTTAAATATATTGTGGCTATATGCCATTCATACTTGAAAACATATATAACTTGTAATCAAAATATACTTTCACATAATTGGTTCATAGACGAACATACTTTCACTTAATTTAAATTGTAGTTCAAAACATGACTTCAAATATAGCATTATACTTTCACAACAAGTTAGAAATAATACTCTTGCATATAATTTCACATATAGAAATTTTATAAGAAATCTTGAAAATACTTACTTGCCATGTACCCAAAAATAGGTAAAATTATCTCATGTACTCACCTTGGCTAGTTAGAGAAGTCTAACTAGGATTACTCCATTCAATTGCCCCTTCCATTCCATAAACGTTTCTCCTTAATTACCTAAGGAGTTCATTAACATTTTATTAAAACATTTAGGTCTTATCAACATGTAAAGACCACTTAATCCCCCTAAATGTACTTATTTTTTTATGTTTTCAAACTATATTAAACATATACCAAAGGTTAAGGGGTCAAACTACTCAAATCGGGTCATAAAGAGAGTGAATTGCATGAATTCGGGTCACACGGGTCATGTACAGGTCATACGGGGTCATGTAAGGCTTCCAAGATATCCAAACCTTCTTTCCCAGGTTACACGGGTCGTGCTAAAACAACACGGGTCGTGTAACTCACTGCAGACCCCATTTTCTTCAATTTTTCACTAAAAATCATGTATCGGGCTCGTTTTAACTCCAAACTTCACTAAATTTTGACCATAGGTTCTATTGACCATCTATTATGTGAAGGGAATGTTTTCACTTCTATTAAGTCCTTTTAAGTCCATGACTTAATGATTAATACCATAGGATGGCACAAGAGCTCTAAGGAAGCTCATATGCACATCAACTCAAATTTTAAAGTCTAGTTTTGTTCATTTTCTTTCCATACACTTATATAACCAATTGATGATTTAATTTAAGGTTTTTAAAATCCAAAACATACCTTTTTAATTGCCAATTCCTTCTTTTTATTAACCATTTCCATGGGTTTCTTTCATGGAATCACCAATTCCATTCCACCCTTCAAATTCCAGGTTTTATTCAAACTTCCATTTTACTAATTGAAATTCTTAGGAAACCACTTCCAATGGTTTCTTCATACATATACATCATTTATGACTCTTTCTAACCAACTCTTTATATCAAATTAACACTTTGATCAAAAACCCAATTTCTAGGGTTCGTGAGCTAAAAACCCATTTCTATGGATTCAACCACAATCAATGGTTAGAACTTGTTTTCTATGATAATTTGAACTAGATGAAGTGTATGAATTCATTAGATTACCCTCATCTTCAAAACTCAGAAATTGAATTTGAAGATTACCCAACAAAACTTGAAAGAACTTGCTAAACTTAAGGAATTCTTACTTGAATTGCTTGGAATCATCAATTCCAAGTGTAAATCTCTAGCCTTCCAACTTCAATCTTGTTCTTCTTCGTGAAACCTTGTTCACGGTTCTTGAGAGGAGTTTTCCAGAACTTCTTTCTGATTTTTATGAATATTATGACTTAATTTCTCACTTATATATTTCCAGATTTTACATTTTAGCCCCTAAGTTCCATCTCTTGAACTTTTGGCACTTTTATCACATATTATCACATAAAACTTTCTTTTATTATATTTTTGCCACAAGCAAACAATATTTTTATATATTTGGTCCTTCACATGGTCAAATGACCAAATTACCCTTTTATGGTAAAATGACCAAATTACCCTTTTTACTAGAATTAACTTTCAAATACTTATCAAAAGTATTTGGTGTTACAAGTTTTATTTCATTACATATTAACCCCAAAAATCATATTTTCATTACTTAGAAGTCATTTGGATGTCAAATGACCGTTTTGCCCTTTGTCACCATTTTTCTCCAAACTTTTCGAATTTTACTACAATTCCCGCTACATTATTTTTCAACTTTCAAAATGTTTGGTCTTTACCCTAAGCGTTATCTCGAATATAAATTCAAGATTTTTGGGTCGTTACAACTACCTCCCCCTTATTGGGATTCCGTCCTCGGAATCATCGCATAACTATTAATTTGAGGGATTACTTCTTCCTCTTCTTCGAAGGCTTTCAGCCCAAATTTGGTTCCTAGTAAACACTTTCTTTTTCCAACACATAATCGTATTCTTCATTCTTTTATCTTTTAATCTTTCCTTCTATAAATGCTTTTAGTTCTTCAATCAACTTTTAGTGGTTGCTACTTTTGATTCTTTATGAGGAATTAATATAGTCTCTTTTTCCTGAATAATTCTTTCGATATTACACATGAAACATATCATGACTTTTTATTACTAGTTTCTGGATTTTACTCGCATCTCAGCATCCTTCAACTTTTTATTTATTTTGTTAGGGTTAGGACATTTTCCCCAGCTCAACATATAATATACGTTATACCGTATCTGAACTGTCTCTGCATATAACTTAACTTAGGCCTTTTAGTCATTCATTCATACTTCATACTCTATATTCTAGTTACTTTCCTTTTTACTTCATTTCATTTATATACAACATCTCTTAGTAAAACTCATTCTACAAAATAGTTTCATACTTCCATACTTTTATCAACTATAACAGTCTACTTTATAATTCTTCTCATATCTTTATTAAAACATGTGAGATTATACTCATCGTATTATTTACTTATAAAAAATTTTCCCAAATACAATTTGGTAAATTTTTGTATTTATACAGATTTATAAATACACAATATTTGACCTTGTAAGCTTGTACAATTTTACTATTGAAGTTGATCTATTATTTCTGTCAACTTCCTTCTTTTCTACTCTTGACTTTTATATCACTAATTGTATACTTCTTGTTAGCTTCTATACTTTCGCAATCCCCTACTATATGTTTTACTTTGTAATCTATATGTATTATTTTCTTAAATACATATCTGGCAATATCCCATACTTATATTACTGTCACATCATAATCATTGTTAATGACCCCCTATTACTTCCATTTTAAGTTCATAATTTATGAAATCTCACTTTAACATGTTTCTTAATCACATCTTGTACATTAAATGTATCACTTTCATTAATACATGTATTATATCACCTTTACTTATAATACTTTCACAATTTGGCATATTAGCAACCTCGTTACTTCTTTCATCCTCATTTGCTGTTTATGAGATCTCGGTCTCACTCACTCATTAAGCTTACTAATATAATCATGTCTTTTTCGTTCCCAATTTTTCTTACAATACTTTTATGAATACACTTTTCATTCTTTTTGGGTATCTCATGTACCATTGTCATATTATTACTTCATGTTTTAATACTTTCTTGTAATTAATTATTATTATGATTATTTTTTACACTAGTGCTTAATTTGGCACTTTGTCTTCTACTTACTCTTTCTCTACCTGTCTTTCAATTTCTCAAGCAACTTATAAAAGCTCATACTTAGTTCACTTTTCATGGTATTACCATCTTGTGGTGTGATTAAGTTTCACACTCATATATGTTAACTTCTTGATTACAATATGAATTTTCAATTTCTTGTCCCATCTTAGACTTTTATAAATGAATTTTATCTCTTGATATCTGCTTTGCATCCCAACTTTACCCAGTGGATTCTTTGGTGTTTTCAGTTCATTCCATCTAGTATTTCATAATTCCAAACTCAATTTCAATATACTTCATACATACTCCAAAGAGATTTTTTTTTACACTTATTCTCAGTTTGACTCTTATAAAAGTCAAAGCTGTCAAGGATTTATTACCAACTTTGTACACTTTTAGTCATAATATAATTCTATCTTGACAATAATATATAACTCATTATCCCACATAACTTCTTAACACATGTTTGTAAATTATTAATTGTATAATATGCATCTATCTGTATATACTTGATTCTCTTTTGGTTTAAGAACTCAACTAAATGTTTTAACCATTTTCGTCCCATGACTAATTCTTGACACACCTCTTCACCACCATTATCACTCATTACCCTTTACTTGTTGTAGTTAATGCCAAAAATAATTTTCTTACCTTTACATCTTTTACCATTTCTTCCATGTGTTATAGGCTATATGCTTAACACATTATATTATTCTTTCATTTAAACTACATTTCTTTACACTCTGTATATCCCATATTTCATATAAGACTTACTTCTTATGTATCATTAGGTGATACACAACCGCCATTTATTTTCTCATCATCTTTCATTCTTTTGTATTGCGGGGCAATATGCCCAATACATTATTTTACTCTTTTGCTTCATACTTTATAGTATTCTATTTAGAATACCTATTTCATAATCCTCATCATTTGTTTCATCTTTAATTTCTTGCCTAACATTTATTTAGGCGTTCATCCTTTAAATTCTCAATTCATGTTCGTTTAATCACATTACAATAATGCAATTTACTTAAAATGTCATAATCTTTAACAATTTCTCATTCATCATTTTTAATTTGTCATATTACTCAACTTACCACTATATTTATGACTTGATCAATTGTCCAATATTTGGACACTTTATTTATCTTCTTTGTTCAAACCTGGAAGTTAGTCTTCCACTTTCTTCTAGCTTTTCTCATCACTTTAATCTTATCGTCTTGCAACGATATCTTGTTTCCTTTATGTATTTAATATTATCACGACTTTTAGTTAAGATTCTGAATTAAATGGTTATGCACGAAGCACACCACTTGCTTACACTAAACTCTTCTTTACTATTCTTTTATTATTACAAAATTTTATGTACTATTAATTCATTCTACTTATAATTTTCATCCTTCCTGTAAGAGTCTTACAACTCTCATATAGGTAATCAATACCCAAACTCTTCTTTTAGTTGCTCTTATTCCTACTTCTTCTCACCTCTGCAGGTATGTACTTTAATATCTTTCAATCTATCTAAAAAGTATTAATTATCACATTATTTCTTTTACTTTACCATACTAAGTGGTATATATCCACTGCATTAACTTTTGTTACTTATAATCTTTCTTGTTCTTGTTACATAGGCATACAATTCCTATGTTATTCTTACTACTCTTTTCACAAACCTTACCCACCAGAACGCCATAATTCCTTTGCGATTCCACTAGTCTCAATACATATACTGTGATTATGATAATACGGGCCCATATTACCATAATCACCTATACATATTGATTATGCTGTTATCACAAGGTCTCATGGGACACTGGTTCCCTTAACATATAACACCATTATAAGTACACGGTGATCGATATTAGAAACCTTACTACTTTATAAACATTTCTTAAGTAATGCATAATGCCTTAATCATTTAAGACATCATATAGCATACTTTCATGAACTAACATTAATATAGCATGAGTTTAAGCCTAGGAGTGGAACAAGCCAATCCTAATTCGCTTAAACTATGGCTCTGATACCAACTTGTGACACCCCATTTCTACTGTTTGTAAATACTATGGTTTTTCATAAAAGTTCATGAATACAAAAATACGGTTTATCAAAAACCGATAATTTACATGTTTAAAACTGTGGGTGTTACAAATCCATACCAAATCTAACCATAGTAAGCAAGAAAGGATTAAACCTTATGTCCAAGAAAGGAGCTATGTGGGCTCCACTCCAGCTAAACTTCATCCAATTATAGCATAGCATTTAACCTGGAATACATGGCAAAACATAAAATACGTAAGACAATAATGTCTCGTGAGTTACATGAGTTTTAGACTCAAACCTTTAACTTCTTTTCCAACTTTTTATAAAACTTATAACATAAAACTTCTGACAAAACTTTATAGTAATAACATACTATAACTCTTTACTTCTCGAAATCATTTCATAACATACTTTACAAAAATAACATCTTTCAAAACTTATAGTAGTATCATACTATAACTCTTTACTTTTCAAATTCACTTCATAATATACTTTTCAAAAATAGCTTATTTCTTACTTTCTTTGACTGGTTTTATAAGCTTGCTGGATTTTTATACTTAGGGCTTTAATCACCATAAGTGATACCCCAAGTCTCTATGGCTAGAAAGAACGGATCAATCCTCACCATAGAAGTGCTTAGGCAATCTACTTCGCGATGGGGCTTTTTCCCCAGTAGACCCCTTACCTAACCCGGGTAGGTGGAACATAGTTCCCTTACTAACGCTGCTTGCTACAAATACAGTCATACAAAATACTTTCTGCTTACTTGAACATTACTCACATACATATGAATAATGGCTAAGTGCCAAACTTTATCATTTTATGTCTTTATGGCTACATGCAAAATATATAACTTTCTTCACATAATAATCATACGTTTAAAACATGTTTTTATAACATTCTAAGCTTTATGTCAAATCATACTTTCCAACATCTTATGGCTATATGCCATTCATACTTGAAAACATATACAGTTTGTAACCAACATATACTTCTTAAATATATTGTGGCTATATGCCATTCATACTTGAAAACATATATAACTTGTAATCAAAATATACTTTCACATAATTGGTTCATAGACGAACATACTTTCACTTAATTTAAATTGTAGTTCAAAACATGACTTCAAATATAGCATTATACTTTCACAACAAGTTAGAAATAATACTCTTGCATATAATTTCACATATAGAAATTTTATAAGAAATCTTGAAAATACTTACTTGCCATGTACCCAAAAATAGGTAAAATTATCTCATGTACTCACCTTGGCTAGTTAGAGAAGTCTAACTAGGATTACTCCATTCAATTGCCCCTTCCATTCCATAAACGTTTCTCCTTAATTACCTAAGGAGTTCATTAACATTTTATTAAAACATTTAGGTCTTATCAACATGTAAAGACCACTTAATCCCCCTAAATGTACTTATTTTTTTATGTTTTCAAACTATATTAAACATATACCAAAGGTTAAGGGGTCAAACTACTCAAATCGGGTCATAAAGAGAGTGAATTGCATGAATTCGGGTCACACGGGTCATGTACAGGTCATACGGGGTCATGTAAGGCTTCCAAGATATCCAAACCTTCTTTCCCAGGTTACACGGGTCGTGCTAAAACAACACGGGTCGTGTAACTCACTGCAGACCCCATTTTCTTCAATTTTTCACTAAAAATCATGTATCGGGCTCGTTTTAACTCCAAACTTCACTAAATTTTGACCATAGGTTCTATTGACCATCTATTATGTGAAGGGAATGTTTTCACTTCTATTAAGTCCTTTTAAGTCCATGACTTAATGATTAATACCATAGGATGGCACAAGAGCTCTAAGGAAGCTCATATGCACATCAACTCAAATTTTAAAGTCTAGTTTTGTTCATTTTCTTTCCATACACTTATATAACCAATTGATGATTTAATTTAAGGTTTTTAAAATCCAAAACATACCTTTTTAATTGCCAATTCCTTCTTTTTATTAACCATTTCCATGGGTTTCTTTCATGGAATCACCAATTCCATTCCACCCTTCAAATTCCAGGTTTTATTCAAACTTCCATTTTACTAATTGAAATTCTTAGGAAACCACTTCCAATGGTTTCTTCATACATATACATCATTTATGACTCTTTCTAACCAACTCTTTATATCAAATTAACACTTTGATCAAAAACCCAATTTCTAGGGTTCGTGAGCTAAAAACCCATTTCTATGGATTCAACCACAATCAATGGTTAGAACTTGTTTTCTATGATAATTTGAACTAGATGAAGTGTATGAATTCATTAGATTACCCTCATCTTCAAAACTCAGAAATTGAATTTGAAGATTACCCAACAAAACTTGAAAGAACTTGCTAAACTTAAGGAATTCTTACTTGAATTGCTTGGAATCATCAATTCCAAGTGTAAATCTCTAGCCTTCCAACTTCAATCTTGTTCTTCTTCGTGAAACCTTGTTCACGGTTCTTGAGAGGAGTTTTCCAGAACTTCTTTCTGATTTTTATGAATATTATGACTTAATTTCTCACTTATATATTTCCAGATTTTACATTTTAGCCCCTAAGTTCCATCTCTTGAACTTTTGGCACTTTTATCACATATTATCACATAAAACTTTCTTTTATTATATTTTTGCCACAAGCAAACAATATTTTTATATATTTGGTCCTTCACATGGTCAAATGACCAAATTACCCTTTTATGGTAAAATGACCAAATTACCCTTTTTACTAGAATTAACTTTCAAATACTTATCAAAAGTATTTGGTGTTACAAGTTTTATTTCATTACATATTAACCCCAAAAATCATATTTTCATTACTTAGAAGTCATTTGGATGTCAAATGACCGTTTTGCCCTTTGTCACCATTTTTCTCCAAACTTTTCGAATTTTACTACAATTCCCGCTACATTATTTTTCAACTTTCAAAATGTTTGGTCTTTACCCTAAGCGTTATCTCGAATATAAATTCAAGATTTTTGGGTCGTTACAATGTAACTTTCGAAAATTACGGGATTGAGATAGGTAAATTAATTTGATTAATTTTGTGATGCCTATCTTGATTTAATTAATTTAATTAATTATTAATTAAAAGATAAATTAAATCACTTAAAGATTTAAATTTAATTTTCGAAAATAATTGTTAATTTGTGAAAATAATTACAAGATTAAATCTAAAATATATTAAAAGGTTTAAAATACATCTTATATACTTTATGATTAATAGTTAATATTTTATATATACGATAAACTTGGTTAGTCTTACCGTTAGTAGGCCTCATTCACAAAATTGTCATATAAAGAGGGTATAAGGCGACTTCCTATAAAATGGTAGTCTAATGGGTGTCCACTCTCGCCCAGCGCTCTCCTGGTCAGTCGAGTGTCGTTAGCCGAACGGGTTTGATAGGACCGCTTAATCCTCTTAAAAGTATAATGCTATTATTGAAAGTACTAGAACAATTCATAAAATCCCAATCTAGTTACTTTAGGAAAAATGTGAATTGATGCTAACCCATGAAATTGCACATTACACTTTATGAGACATTAGTGGAGCGTGTGTGGTTAACCGGCACATTAATAGGGGCTCATAAAGAGTGGTAATGGGTTTCTCATGATTTATCATTGTTGATGGAGCGTGTGTGGTTAACCGGCACATCAATTAGAGATGATAAATGACATTGAGGTTACCGAGCACATTTGCATGGTTATTCACATCTAGTTTGTGATCCTCGGCATCCCAGTCACAAACAGTAGAGCATATACGAGATTAAACATGCCATTGAACAGTTCAATGAATCTCACAGATCTAGGAATTTCATAAGACTGAAATTGATAAGTGTTTATCTACCTTAATGACCATTATGTTGTGATTACGGCATCCCTCTTCACACCATAGTTGGGGTATTTTGGATCCTAGCCTTATTAAATAATAAATTGGGTAATTATTTAAAAGGATTAAAATTAAACTAATAAATTCAAATTTTATAGATGTCTAAAGTAAGTGTCAATTCTCATCGTTCTCCTCCTTCACCTATTTCTGAGAGTTTCAGAATGCACCTATTACATATGGTAAGGCTGACTGGCCTGAACTATGTGGTATGGCTTCACAAACAGAGAATGGTTCTCAGTTTTGCTGACAAGCCACATCTTGTTGAGTGTCCGCTCCCCAAAGCATGGCATTACACAGCAGTTTGTGATGAGCATGACGCCTTTACTATTGAGTCTAAGGAAGTTCGCTGCCGCGTGCTATTAATCAGTGACCCCGAGTTCCGTAGGGATTTAGAATTCCTGGGGTCAGATAAGTTAGCACAGCTGGTTAAGGAAAGGTTCGAAAAACCGGTTGAAATAAAAGGGACGAACTGAGATCTTCAAAGAGCTTGAAGTGTGCAAGCTGGAAGGAAGTAGCACCCGTTTGCATTTTCTCAAGTTTGAGGGATACATAGGCAAACTGTATTGGTTACCCCTTTTGATCGGGAGTTAAGCATTAGCTCGACTCGCTGATCTGTTCATCCAGATGTACAGGAAGGGAACCAGGGTAAGACGATCATGGGAATGCATTCAATGATGAATCTGTATGAGTCGTTCATGGAGATGCATAGTTCCATTGATTTAGCTTCTTCGGGATTGAGTCCAGTAATAAGGCACATCAAGAAACGATCCAGATCATCTGGACCGGTTCATCGATGTCTCAAACTGGGAATCCACAAGATGGGACACAGTCACATAAATATTTGAAAAATGCTCCGAAGCCGATCGGTTTGGCAACTCAGGAATATCTTAAAACTCAGAACTCCTGATCCTTAATTCCTTGATACAGGATGTGTTTCTCACATATGCTCTGTATGCATGGACTATGTAGGATTCGGGATGTTGTTGCATAAGGAGCATATTCAGATTGGATCTGAAGCTCATGCAGTTTTGGAGTTTAGTTAGATATTATGATCTTGTTATTAGCTTATTAGATGCGTGCGACATTATCTGTCATATAGTACATTGTTCAAGGATAATTTATTTTTATAAAATGGTGTTTTTTCTTTTAATACATGTTGTTTAAAATCATCCTTGAAATGTTGTATGAGTATGTTAATTGCATGAATGGCAGTAACTTGAAAGTTGATGCATCCAAAGTATTTGGATTCATGAATTGTGTCCTCTATGATTGTTAAAGTAAAATATTATAAGGATCAATTCAACCAAAGGTCCAGTTGGACAGGACTTTGGAACCAGTTGACTAAAAGTTACATGATGAATTGAGTTCTTAATAAAATCGTTTGTGGCAAGAAATGAATCACCCAAAGATCCAGTGGATAGGATTTTGGAATCAGTTGACTTAGAGTCAGGTGATGATTGCATGTCTTGAACAAAATTAACAAAGTAATAAGTTTACATAGAGATGTAAAAGACAATAAGATTATGAGCAACGAACACACTAGTTACTGTGTATTGCTCGAATCTTCGAACAGAACAAAATTAGTTATACTTCATGATATTTTCCAATTAGTATGACAAATATGATTTCGCTTATCAGAATAAGCGATTGATTGAAACCTTGAACTGTTCAAGGACTTCAAAGGAAGTATAAGATCATCAGAACCTGAGTGACAACATAAACTGAGAAAATGTTTTGCAGTTTATCGTATTCCAAGAATACGATAATGGTTATAATGTGTCTTAGGGAAGATGATGGAGCATTGGTCAAAATAGTTCGATCCTCGATGTATAAGATACATTTCCAATTAGTTTTTTCGATGAATTGAATATTCAACCAGTCAGACCATAGAAACCATATTTCGACAACACATTAGACTAAGTAGGTTATGCAGACACTGCCTGAAATGTAAAGCTGGGATCGTCCCACTTGTACATAGAAAGTTCAATGTCATGTCGCGTTTGTCTGAACCTCATGACATGCCTGTTACTGATCAGATGTGTCGTTTCATTGGCCATCCCACCTGTACCTGTGAAACAGGAGTTCCTTTGGAAAGAACTCGTATTCTAAGGAAACAGTAGGAGTAAGAATAATCTTGAATGAGTTCAGGGATTAGCCAAGCGAAAGAACCTTTAGTCATCACTAAGCATTGACCAGGATTCAGATTCTTGTTAAACCTGACATACTCTTCTCTTCGGTTGGCCAGTAAAGTTGGTCACCGTCATAAGTAGTTATGATCTAGGTGACATACTGATTAGTGGTAAAACACTAAAGTTGGTACGGATAAGCAATCCAACTACTTGGAAGCATTAGTGAGCCCGGTTGCTGCCAAATAAGAGAACCTTAGGGCGAGATACAGTCTATGTGTCAATTTGATTGATTTTTACACCTGGTCTAACAACCATTGGGAGTAATTGAATCATCAAAAGAAGGCACATAAATAGAAATGTACTTATAGAACATCTGGTTGAGTGAGTCGATACTCAGAGTCAAGTAATTGATTCTGAGAAGAAGCACTCTCAATAGAAGATGAAATCCGAATGGATACTGTTCAGTAAAGCTGCACCTTGTGAATCATTAGTGGAGCGTGTGTGGTTTACCGGCACACTAATAGGGACTCACAAAGAGCGTGCCAATACAAATGTACATGGGCCCGGGATTAATCCCACAGGCATCTCGCAAGAAAGGATATTCGGATTCTCAAAATATGCCAAAAGTTTGGATTTTATAAATAGCCTGAAAGATTTCCATTAATATGTCAGAAAGGTTTGGATTTCGGATTCTCAAAATGTGCCAAAAGTTCTGGATTTTTTGAATAGTCCGAAAGAGTCATATAACCGTGTCAAAGCCAGTAGGAGTGTCGTTGTTATCTTCTATCACTATATGTGGTTTACATACTGTTTCTAAGAAACGTCTCTTATCATTACAAAGTGTAATGACTATCGCTATGAAAGACTTAAAAGAGATACAGCGTACTTAAGTGGTTGCTAACATCTATTAGATAGATCAAAACTCTGCCAATATATATGATCTTGATGAGATTCAAGATGCATAAACTCAGGAAAAGAGTTTCCTGTCATTGCAAAGTGTGATGACTTGGCATGAAAGCAATAAAAAGGGTGCAACATACTCACGTAGTTCACTGACATATATCGGATAGATGAAACCGTCAGTATAAACCTAGCCATTGTGGACATGATCTTGATAAGATTCAAGATGCATGAGAAAGAGTCTCCGAAAGGAAATTGGTTTTCGGAAGTCATGACACAGGGATTATAATTAATCTTAAAATTCCGAAAGGGTTTGGAATAAGATTGCATCGGATTCCATCAGCTTCTTGGATCAATCAGAAGTGTCATGAACATGTCCTGATGACTTAATGCTTAGAGCATAGTAAGTTGGATTCAGGATATAACCTGGCTAAGAATACACACGTGAGAAATCATTGGGAAATGATTGGGGTGAATGCTAGTAACAATTTGAAAGGAGTTTCAAATCCGTAATTCTTTACACCAGGACGTGGTGCTGTAGGACTTCATGGTTAAAGAGTTTCGTTGATATTCTGATGGAGTACGTGTGGTTCACCGGCACATCATGACACCTCGAAATAGTATTAGGGTGCAGTCATGTAGACTAAAGACCCCGAGAACCATGGGAAGTCACAGTACACATCACCATAATGGAGTTGTAAGTGAGAATGACAGAATGACAAATTGAGATATTATCGGAAGAGTGTCCGATTGGACGAAGTGTATCAATGTAAGACATTTTGGATACATAGAAAGAGTGAAAGGCCATATATACATAGATATAAAACTTGAATTGAAAGTTTAAAAAAGAAATCTAGAAACCGATAATAGTTTTATGAAAGATCCGACTTGGTGATTACCTCGTGGAGACTTGGAATAAGCAAGAGTATCTACCAGTCAGATTTTATGTTTCACTTTTCACATGTTTTACTTCCCAAATAATTTAATTGTTCAGAAAGATCCAGAGTCGCTCATACTTTGGGAAGTAAGTATTAAATCAAGACTGTCATGAATTGGTTTGTATATTGTCTAAGGGGTTAGACATATCAATAGGATTGCTACAACGTTCATGAGTACTTAGAAATGGAGATTTGAGTATTGGATAAACCCACACTTAATAGATTGCTTCATGGATTACATCACGAGAAATGTTGAGATGATAATATCTTATGGTCTTGAAGCGGAGACATATGAGTTGAAATTTGCAAGTCGGTTGTGCATTGATAATGCGTAAATGCATCGGTAACTCGATGTTATAAAAAGTATTGTTGTGTGCAATTTTGATGAGTAAAAGACACAAGCATATGAGTCGAAGCTTATTCGTTCCTTGACCCTGATGGGAAACAGATATCTGTAGGCCTCTCGATGATTTTGAAGTTGACTAAAGTGCTGGCCAGCCAGGACTGAATTGATGTGTTCAATTAGAAGTCTTAAAGTCATAAGTAGAATCGGAAGTCGGGAAACAGAGTATCGGATGGAGATTGATTTCAATCCATGTCTCGTGTCCGAAAATATCTTGTTGGACGGAGGATCATATGATCACTTATCTATGGACAGAACTGACTGGGTCAGATGTAATGCCCGGTTTCTCAATCTTAGGATACATCAATAACTTAATCAAACACAAACAAGGTTATGGTGTAATTCCAAAAGATGAGTAACAAGTTCTACAAAGTTCTATCAAAAGCATAGTTTAAGTCATAAACTATATACAACAAGTATTTACATTGTTTTCACCAAAAACCAGGATATCCAAAAAGTTTTCAAAACATCTAGAACAAGTCCAAAGTCCAAGGTCCAACTATCCAGCTAACCCTCCGTGATGTGTTTTCCACGACCTGCATTACCAGAACCTAATACAAACAACAATAGCAAACAAATTATGAGCTTTGAAAGCTCAGTGAGTAATTAGAGAATGACTTAATTATATATTCTATCTCTCCATTCCAATGAATCTCAATTGAACAACTCCATCTTCAGTGTATCTCAAACACCGCTACTCTTTAATTCATTACTCAAATCAACCTAATAGGATATATCCTTTTATCTACAATTATATCTCAATAATATGTAAATTTATTGAACAATAACTACTCACCTGAGGTTGACTCGGTACGTGGAACTTCAAAACCTCGTGCCTGATCCTGTCTCGGCTTAGCTGTAACATAACAGCTAAATTTCAATACTCAAGTCTCATATGATCCCATTCATAATTTATATCAACAAAATCCAGAAATTGACTTCACATAGTGAAGTCAAAATCAAACAACAATAAAACTCTAGTTATAGCTCCCCATTTCACCACTTTGACCCATTCAAATTCAAAAACAAGAAATCAAGGAATATTACTAGCTCAAAACTTAAAATTAAACTCTTATAGACTTGCTATACAACAAATTCAACTCTAACATCATCAATTCATAAGTGGTTCATCGAGACCACATGGAATCACTCCAAATGAAAGTATTAAACGGTCAAAACCAAATCCAAGGAGGATTACCTTTCAAGCTCCAAGTGCAAATCCCTAGCTTCAATTCGTAATGAATAGGCTTAAATCTCGACTTAGATGGCTTAGAAATCGATTTCTAGGGTTTGGGAAGGTTTTTACTCGAAGTGGAAATGACCCAAATGAAGGTAAACCCGCTCTTTAAAATACCCCTGATGCGCGACACGACCCGTGTAGGCTCACACGACCCGTGTGAGACCTACAGCAAGCCATCCTGAAAATGCACAGACCCACACGACCCGTGTAGCCTCACACGACCAGTGTGAGACCCAAACTCGTCTCGGTAATTTTTGAACAAGAGCTACACGACCCGTATAGACCTGAAAAAGGGTACTGTTTGGTTCTTAAGCCTTTCTACACGACCCGTGTGGCCATACACGACCCGTGTAGCTCTGATTTGACATTTTACAAGTCCAAACTTTACTCAATTGGGTTTTTAACCATCCTAACTCATATAACAACCTATTTAATCTTAATTACACTAAGATTAACACAAAATCTATATAAATTAATAATATGGTATTACATCAGAGTTCGGCAGCAGTGCTTAGGAAGCTGAGATTTGTTGATTAATCAGAAGATAAATTGACAATTAAAGTCATAGACTTATCCAAGTGGGAGACTGTTGGATTAGGTGTCTAAGCAATGACTTACAATTTGTATTTATCTTATTAATTGAAGCAAAGTCCATTTGGGTTGCCCTCATAGCTGGAGGTTTGACAGAAATTCTGTAGAGAGAAAGATTGATTTATTAAATGTTTAATAAATCAATAGAAATAAAATAAATAGTTTATTAATATATTAAAGTGATAATATATTAATTAGAAACTATATTAATTAATTAGAAATTAATCTAGAATTAATTGGATTTAATTTAGTGATTAATTTAATTAATTAAAGGTGTAGGGACTGTTTTTGTAATTATTCAATAGTTGAATAAATGGCTGGCCAGTGGGAGCCTTAAAGGTGGCGAGATTATGGAGGGAGCCTCCATAATTTCGAAACCCTAATTAGGGTTTTAGAGGCTTGGTCCAAATGGGTAACATGGTTGTCCATTAGAGGGCTCCTCTAGGGTTTTGACTGTACCACCTGGAGGCTATAAATAAGGGAACCCTGGGGGAGCCCTGATCTGCGCCAACATCACTCTACCTATCTGGAATTTCGTTCTCCACCTCTTGTTCTTGGGTGTGACTACATTTGAGGCAGGATATTTTTGCTTCTGGCTTCAAGAAGAAAAATCAAAGGTTGATTTTTCCAAATTCAGTTCTTTAGAAATTATTATTGGCCTTAGGAATTTTGTTATATGTTCATTGATAGAAAAACATAGATCATTATTCTTAGGTTGCATGTGAACTTAGGATTTCTAGTTCATAGATTGCTAAAAACCTTTCAGGTATGTAGTTAGAAGTGTTTGGAGTTGTTGGATGACTGTATAACGAGTACCTTATAGTCATCATATACGGCCTTTATGGCTAGAGGTTGGACTTAATTTTCCGACATATACAGCCTTTGTGGCTAGGCGATTGGGTTTAATTACCCAATATATTGGAGGAACCTTTATGGTTCATATACGGCCTTTGTGGCTAGGAGGTTGGACATAATGGTCTGACATATACGGCCTTTATGGCTTGGAGGTTAGACTTAGTTGTCTGACACATACGACCTTTGTGGCTAGGAGATTGGACTTAATTGCCCAACATATGTGGTTAGAGCTTTTGTGCTCATACTGCAATAAGAGTAATCATGAGTCTTAGTGACTCGAAACCGTAGGGGTTAAGGAGGAGATAGATATGAAGCCTTTATGGCTTATGATTAGAGAGGTCATAGAATGAAGGAACTTGTGTTGGAAGTGAGAGTAACGGAGTACCATGTAGGGGTACATTGTAGTTATTTATGGGTGTATACTTGTTACTTGTAATACACATTGCATATTTATTAAGTTAGCTTAGGTGTCAAGGACACCTGTGTGACTATATAATGAATATCTTGGGGTCATTTAGACTGAGTATGGTTGGCCCTATATGCTTATATTAACATGTACTTATAAGTTGTTGTAGGAAGTTGTCGTACCCACGAGTTGGGTTATGTGTTGCATTATGAATAAGTTGTTTATGTTATTGTATTGTTGCTTACTAAGCTTTGTAGCTTACATGTGTGTGTGTTGTGTTGTGTGCAGATTAGTAGTTGTAGTGCCCGGCTCGGATCGTGGGACGATTCACGATGATAACTTCTTGTAGTATCCATAGCACACGAGTATCCAATTATATTATTAATGTTGTAAATGCGAAGAATTTTGGGTATACTCTGTGCTAAAACTGGGCGTTACAAGTTGGTATCAGAGCCATGGTTTAAGTGAACTAGGTGTCTGTAGAGTAGATTCCTAGACTTAGAGTAGATTCCTATACTTAAACCTTGAGAGATAGTAGATTGTATTGTTAAATTAGGTGTATATAAACATGTGTGTTGTATATGACCTGATTATTGCTAAATTTTTAAGTATGTGAAGTACTCGGAGTAACTCGATTTGGGAAAATTCAGGGTTGAGAGCCCGACTGGTGGCCGGGTTTGTTTTAAGACTCGATACAAAGAAGGGCTAGTGGCCCAGTGAAAAGAAATCCGATAGAATTGCGGGTAATGATTGTTGATGTTGTACGTAAAATTAATACCTATTATTGGAGGTATACACAAAGAAGCGGACGAGCCCATTTTGAGGCTCGGTGAATAGAGAAAGAAGGAAGGTAGTAGAATGTCCACGGGAGTTGTGGACAGTATTTATAGATGAGATATGTAAGTTATTTCTCGACATAACGAGTATTTATCTGGAGCGGTGGCTAGAAAGGTGACAGGTCGACCACACCATGATGAGGGTCACGATGAGAGTGGGACAGCCGTTGCTGGTAGGAAATGACTAACGTATACCGAGGAAGTCTTCAAGGTTAGTCAATGAGTGGAGTATGGTAAGAAAGAGTTGTTACCAAAATTCTTTAATTAAAATTGCATTATATCGGTGGCAAGTAGTAGTAGAGCGCAGTAAAGCAATGTTAAAATGTTAGAGAAGTGGTGGTTGGCCTTATGTGCTATGTAGTTATGCCAATGTGGTTGAAATATTGTAGTTAGTGAAAGTTGGGTTCGTTGTGAACCGTTATTATGGAATTTATGTGGCTAAATTTTATAATATGTGATATGTTAGAGTAAGTTGTCTCAGATGTTTAAATGAGAGTCACTTTCCATTGTCTATTAGTGTAATAGATGTATGAAGAGATAGCTGGACTTTTTAAATACAGCTTATGTAGCTGGAAGATAGAGACAAACGCTTTGGTTGGCAAATCAGAGTGTTAGAATGTAATTGGTCTGATGTGTATACCTTGTCAGCAGGTTGTAATCATTCCGAGTTAGGAATGCGAATAAGAGAGAGAGATAGCCTTAAAGAGTTGTGTGTGACTGGAATGAAGTAGCCAGTAGATTTATACTGGAATGAGTACGATAGTGATTTTAGTTTTGATTGAGGGAATCTTGTTTGTTTTTTTTAAATCAAACTGTTCACTACCAGAGACGGAAAGTGTTGTAATGAGAAGTGTTATAAGAGGAAGTATGAGTACTAGCTAACCTTGTTATGTAATGTATATGTATATATATATACCTGTTGTTAGAGGTTCTGAGGAACTCTGTGTGTAGGAAGTGATAGTAGTAGCTGAAAAGTAACACAAAACAAAGAGTTTGTGTTTCTTTATGTGTAAAGAGTTCAATGGGTTAGCTGTGTAACAAAATTTTCCACTGAAGAGTATAAGTGGTATAATTTGTGTAAAAGTTGAAATATGACGATACTTAGACAAAAGGACTGTGTTTTAACCGTGGAGAAAGTAGTTATATCCCCGAAGGTCATTCGAAGAAGGAATGGATATGAGATCGGAGAACGGTATGAGGTATCGTGATCTGAGATCGGAGAATGTTACGAGGTACCGTGATCTGATCAGTGGATGGTACAAGGTACCGTGAGCGGGTATTGAGTGGTAAGAGTGGTAAACGGTACAGGATATCGTGATTTGATATTTAGTGAATATTGGTACGACGATACCGGTCGGTGACACTTTGTGATAATTGGTACGAAGATACCATACAGTGTATAGTACAGGGATATTATTTAGTGAAGCTGAGTGATAGTACAATGTTGTATATGATGGAGAATTATGAATTAAGTAGTACTTGGTTGAGATTTTGTATGCCAAGTGTATACCAACCGATTTTGTAGTATAGTATACACATGTATAAAGTGTTAATGTGTAGCTAATACTAGACGGGTGTAAATCGAGTATGCAGATGTTATGGCTGGATGTGCAGAGCAAATAGTACAAAATTGTTATGCCTAGCAAGATGCACTGAGCGGATACTCATAGTTCGATGAACTGAGTATGTGCGGCTCGTAATGCTGAGCAGAGGAACAGAGCTCAGAGGAACATAGCTCAAGGTACTGTAATGATAATGATGTAAGTTGTACATAGTGACGAGACGAGAATATCGTTACTACATGGCGTGAGTTGTTTGAGAACAAAATCCATGTGCAACAGATGTTTTGTATAACATGTGCTATATGTTGTGATCGTAAGTTGTAGTGTGGGTATGTGGTGGTTGCAAAATGTGGTGACACGGGTCGTGTGGAATCACACTGGTCGTGTATACTTGTTACTTGTAATACACCTTGCATATTTATTGAGTTAGCTTAGGTATTGAGGACACTTTTGTGACTACATAATGAATATCTCGTGGTCATTTAGACCGAGTATGGTTGGTCCTATATGCTTATATTAACGTGTACTTATAAGCTGTTGCAGGAAGTTGTCGTACCCACGAGTTGGGTTATGTGTTGCATTATGAATAAGTTGTATTATGTTCTCGTATTGTTGCTCACTAAGCTTTGTAGCTTACGTGTGTGTTGTGTTTGTGCAGGTTAGCAGTTATAGCGCCCGGCTCGGATCGTAGGACGATTCTTGATGATAACTTCTTGTAGTATCCAGATCACACGAGTATCCAATAATATTATTTATGTTGTAAATGCGAAAATTTTTAGGTATACTCTGTGCTGAAAACTGGGCGTTATATTAGGCATCCTTTATCCCACAAGAACTATACAAATGACGTGCAAGTGTTTAGTACGAGTGTCTTTCAAAAGGACAACATCTACTTGCACTTTGAAAAAGGGATTTATATGTTTTACATTTCTATTTTTTTAAACCTTCATTTTATCAACTAATTGTTTGTGGTTGGTTTTAAACTAATATCATATATTAAAGTTTGAGTTTGAGCACACAAGAACTTATTTTAGTCTTTAATAAAACGTCATTTAGTTATTTAGACTTGGAGTTTGGATGAGTTTATAAAATCTTCATTTTGACTCATTTTAGTGCTTTCCAAACTTTAGCTTTTTAAGAATAAAACTCATTTTATTATAAAACCCATTTTTACCATCTTATGTTAAAAGATTTATTTTGAAAAACCAAACTCCAAATGATGATTTATATTAGAATGTAAAATCCTATTTCAACCACAGGTAATAATATCAACATAAAAACATCCATAATATGTAAAAGTGCATAAACCAAGCCATTTAACTAATGGTGATTCTTGTGAGCTAAAAACAAGAATTGTCAAGTCTATTCCTAAGGGACAAAGGACTGTATCTCTAAGTGATGTGTTCAAGCTCCCACTTTCCAAAACAATTTCATGCAAGGACTTTAAGGCTCCATGATGTGTTAAAAAAACTTCATGAAAACTGTAGGGTTGGTGGTCAACACCACCAAAACCGTGAGCTCCACAAGCTTCTCCAAAATGGTCATATCTTCAATCTTGTTACACTTTTACACAAAATAAACTAGTCTAACAATAATATATTGCATAAAAAATAAAAAAATAAAATAATACCTATTTACTATTACATACCATATGAATAAATAAATAAATATTACAACCATATTGAAATCTAACAAACACAATGTAAAATGGCCTGTTTATGCAGAACATTCACATAAATCATAAACCTAAAAACAACTCATTGTTTTTCTAAGCCAACTTTGTGTAACTAAAATGCATGGAAAAGTTTGGTCACATAAAATAACGAAATGAAAACATTCCAGTTGCCAAAGAAGCCATGCATGAATTTTTCATGCAAGATGAAAATTGTCCATGGCTTCCAAAAACCAAGAATATCCATATAAACTTGTAATCTTAACATGCATGTAAAAGTGGCTATAATACCACTTTTTGGGTGTTGTTCAAGTCGATTTTCAAAACATTTTAAGAGTATCAATGGAAGCAACACAAAACTTGAACAACATAATGAATATTATAACCACCAAAGGATCATTTGCATGAAACAAGTAAAATTAATAAAAAACCATAAAGAGTCTAAGAACAACAAGCTTTGAAGCCTTTGAATAAACTCAAGTTGGATGATGGAGATGGAAACTAGAAGGAAAACGCGACTTCCTTTATAGCAAAGTCCAACACAAGCACAAACTCCTTTGAATGCTACTTCTTTTTGTTATAACATAAACTCTTGAGCTTAAAGAACCAAATCCAATTTTGGTTCTTCAAGATAGTAAGATGTTATGTATATTTCTTCCTACTACTAACACTTTAGAGAGAAAAAGGCAGTGGGTAGAGAGAAATCTTATTTTTCCATGACTATCATCCCAACATTAAATCATAAGCCTTGGTCCAACCAAGGCCATGAATTGTGGAAGGTTAAGAGACCAAAGCCTCCTATTGGACTCCATTTGGGGAGATCTCAATCGAGAAGGGAAGCAGAGAGATAGAGAGAGTGTGTCTATGTGTGTGTGTGAGTGTGTGTGTGTGCCCACACACACTTTCTCTATATTGTTTACATTAAGCCTTTTATAAATATAAAGTCTTTACTCTAATAGAATAAGTTTTTAACCTTTATATATATATATATATATATATATATATATATATATATATATATATATATATATATATATATATATATATATATATATATATATATATATATATATATATACACACACACACACACACATACACATACACACACGATTATATTTAACTTATAAATTAAATAAAAGCTAGACAAACTTATTTAAATCATTTAACCTTTAAATGATATAAATACTACACACTTGAATTAATTCATACAATGTGAATTAACTTAAGATACAATATTGTTTTATCATAAAATAGTACATACAAGAGTGATGATATATTAACATAAATCAAATTCACTAGTTAAAATGATAAAAAAGGTGTCAAATTATTATTGGCGTGACCCTACATGGTAATATGTTATTGCCAATATCATTTTATGATCATTCCTGAGCACATAGGGCCAACAATATTCACATATGATTTAAACACATGTTTAATCATATGTGAATATCATATAAGTTTTATGATTATTATGTGTTAATCATATGTGATTAGAACGCAAAGTATTTAAATATATAAAAGTATTATTGTTTTTTTTGACCTCATGGTAGGTGATCCTTGGATCACCACTTTCCCTTTTTGTTTTGGCTTTTCTGAAATATAAAAAATTCGAACATGAATCACTATATAATCGCATAAATAATCATACATTTTAATCACATGTGATATTCATGTATGATTAAAACATATCTTTTAATCATATATGTATATCATATAAGATTTATGATTATTTATGTGTCAATCACATGTGATAATAACGTAAATTATTCAAATATGTAAAAGCTTACATTTGTCATTAGTGTTTTTAACCTCTTCTCACGTACCTCAGGTGATTCTTCTGTCATCTCTTTGTATTTTGTTTATGATCTACAAACACAACTTTTATATGTTCATCCCATATGATACAATTAATATTTCAAATAAAATATTATAGTTGATTAAATAACATATGAATAACATACATATATTTATTGTTTAAACTAAACTTTGCAACATCTGGTAACACATTTGATGTTAAGAGTTAATCATATGTGTATAAAAATCAGTTATAAAAAATACATCTTAACATATATTATCACCACTAAATAGTACATAAATAAAAAGTTATCAAAAATACATCATAACATATATTAATCACAACTGAATATTACATATATAAAACAAGAAAACAAAATAGATCAATTACAACCATTTTTGTTTTTGAGTATTTTGCGTCTATATTTTTTACCACGTTACTTCTTCCAGCAAGTTTAAATCAATATTATCATAATTGCAATCAATAGAAAATTATAACAAAACAAATAATACAAAATATCGACATAAATAAGCATCATAGATGGATAACAAATAAAAAAACTAAAAAGCTACGATGACAATCAAGTTGTAACAAACAAAAATAATTGCATAACTATCGATTTGAAGATAAAATGTTGAAACAATGGTCAATTGTTCGAAATGAAAAGAGAGGATGACTGTTGAGTTTAAAAAACCATAAATTGTGTTGATTTTGTACCTGTTAACTCTAACAAAGTCGACATCGTCTCATCTAAACTAGAATCTTTAAACATCTTTGATTTTTTTGAAGCTTTTGCACTATCGATTTACAGTGAAATGAGAGTTTTTCTCCGAATGACTAGAGAGGATGACACTAAGTACTAAAGAAGCGTATTGGAAGTGGGAGGGAATGATTGTGTTGCTGAGTAATATGTAATCAGTTTTCGATTAGGAGATTACCCCTGTTAAATTTAGTATCATTCATTTTAACACCTAAGTTTTAAAGTATTTACAATTATGCCACCTTGTAAAATGTTTCTTTATTATTAAAAGATTAGTGTTCCAAATTTGTTATCACATTTTAGATCTTTGTTATGTTGTCATCTGAATCTTTACACACACACATACACACACACACACACACACACACACACACACATATATATATATATATATATATATATATATATATATATATATATATATATATATATATATATATATAGAGAGAGAGAGAGAGAGAAAGAGAAAGCGAGAGAGAAGTAGATTCAAATAAAAATAGTAAATAATATGAAAACATGAGAACACTACTATTTATGTTATTATTCAGCAATTAATTTTGTATATACACATTTAGGTCACTATTCAATAATGAAAATATGACTAATCATATGTTAACATTCATATTAGAATTTACTATAAATTTTACCATTAAATATTTAGAAATGGATATGTATTGTAATCTCTGTTCTAACATTATCATTTTAATTAGTACTTTTGTTTTAATCATCTTATATATATATATATATATATATATATATATATATATATATAGTAAATTATAGTTTTAGTCCCTCAAGTTTACCAGATGTTGTACTATCGGACAAACTATTGGAAGTTCACGTTAGTGGTCCCTAAGGTTTGTAAAACGCTACAAATCGGTCCCTAGGTCAGGTAAAAAGACTAACATGCCCCTTTTAATTTATTTTTCATTTTTCTTTGAATTTATTATTTACTTTATAAATAAAAAATACCCCACCCCACCCTCGTACGTCTCTCTCTCTCTCTCTCTCTCTCTCTCTCTCTCTCTATCTCTTTCTCTCTCTCTCTCTCTCCCTCTCTCATAATGAAGTTGTAGAAACTTAGACAAAGTCTAGAAACTAATTCAATGATGTAGAGAATTACAAACAAAAACCCAAAAAGAAAAGTGTAGCCAAACTGTATTATAAATGCAAATATACAGAGACCACATCATTTTTTTAATTACGGGTTGAAGAGAAGGCAAAAGAATTTTTTTATAATCATCAAGATCATTAATTACATGTACGTTACTTGATGTTTTTAGTCGTCGTATTCGTAACTAGATTGAGAGAATTACAGCAGAGGAATCACATATCGGCGAAGATATTGGTGAATGTCTAATCGCTAAGGTTTCTGTCGCCATTCATGATCTCGTGGATGTTATGATATTTTCCTGGAATGCTTCGCCTCCAAGGGGGTAGGTTACGACAAGAATCGATATGATTCAGTGAACATGCGACATGTTCGTTCTTCTCTAATTTCTTCTTAATTTCTTAATCTTAAGGGTGCAAATGAGCCGAGCCGGCTTGTGAGCTACCCGGGACCGGCTCGATATAAGCTTGGCTCGAGACCGATTTAAACAATCCCGAGCCGAGCCCGAGCTTAAATATAAGGCTCGTTTATTAAACGGGCTCAAGCCGAGCCTGTGTCACCAAGCTCGATTAGGCTCGCGAGCTCTAAACGAGCCTATATATAATATAATATTATATATATATATATATATATATATATATATATATATATATATATATATATATATATATATATATATATATATATATATATATATATATATATATATATATATATATATTAAAACGTATTTAATCATTTAATCATTTAGGGACTTAGGGACTTAGGGTTAACTCTCGTCTCTCAAACTCTCTGATCGTCTTCGACTCTTCGTGAGTTCGTCTGAATTGTCTCCACTGTTGGAGCCTGGAAGGTCGCTTGACTGGCTTCTCAAGTCTCTCTTCGTCAGTTCGTTGACACCGACGCTCCGACCACCTACCGGCGAGGCTCCGACCAGCGAGAAAACAAACCCACCGAGGCTCTAGTCTCTCTTCACCTTCGTCTGATTTTGTTCTGATTTCATCACACGTAAGAATTCTGCTTCTTATCACTGTTAACTTATTCTGATTTCATGGGTTGTAGTAACTTTTTCAGATTTCATGATTTCATGGGTTGTAGTAATTTGTTTTGATTTCATGATTTCATGGGTTGTAGTAACTTGTTCGCATCGTAAGAATTCAGCAACGATTGGTTGTACTAACTTGTTCTAATTTCCAACCAATATGTTTTCTGATGTGTATCTTTCTCTATTGAATTTGGTTATTTGATTAATATGAACAAAAAGGAATTACTGGGTTTGAATTCTTGCTGTTGGAACTCCTTGATATCAGGTTTAGCCGTTCACGCTATTACCATATTGTTGTAATCTTTGTAGCTTTCATTTATAAGATTATCAACATTGTGTGTATGTGGTTGTTTAACTTTACAACTTTAGTTATGTAGTGTATTTAATAAATAATTTTCAATAATTTTTACTTTTTAATAAATTTCTTTCTTTTGATTACACAGTCATATTTTATGGATGGGGCAACAATTGAAGTATCCTGTTTTGTCTAAGATGGCTATGGATGTGCTTGCGATCCCGATTTCAACTGTTGCATCTGAGTCAACATTTAGTGCTGGGGGTAGGGTAATTGATCCATACCGGTCGTCATTGGAAGCAGACACTGTGCAAAAGTTGATTTGTGGAGCAGATTGGATTAGACATCTTTATGGAATTAAGAAAAAGCTTAAGGTACATATGATACACTAAAAACATATGAACCATGAATTCCTATTGATGTTGATTATTTAAAATTATTAATCATCAAACATTTTCTTTTTTATAGAAGGAGGAAATGCCTATTGAGGTTTTATTTAATAATTAAAGGTATATCTTTAAACTACTTGTAACCTTGTTATGTTGGCATATAACTACTTGTAACATTGTTTAATTTGCAGATTTTCACATGTTGGATTGAATTTGCATCAAGGAAGACTTCTTTTGGATAGCATATTAGATTGAAGTTGTTTAATTTGCTTATGGATGACTTAATTACATTTTAGGTTTTTTGTATTTTGGAGTTTGAATATTTTGTATTCTGTGCCTTTTGTTTGTTTTAGAATTTAAGTTATTAAGTAAGTTGTTATTTTCCTGCATTAGAGTAAACGAGCTTCTTAACGAGCTCGAGCCGAGCTTAAGCTCGTTTAGGCTTGTTAAGAATTAAACGAGCCGAGCTCGAGCTCGAGCCGAGCCTTTATATTTCTTAAAGAGTCCAAGCCAAGCTTGGGTCCATAAAGCTCGCAACGAGCCGAAACCTATATGTTTCTTAACGAGCCCGAGCCGAGCTTGGTCAGGCTCAGGACCGGCTCGGCTCGTTTGCACCCTTAATCTCACCACTGTATATATATAGATCCGTATGCTTTGTGCAATTGATCGTTGTTTTTTCCATTAAGTTTGACATCATCGATGTGTCGTGTTAAATTAAAATTATTAGGGTTCCGTTGACACAGTCCTTTAGCCTTGTTTTCTTTTCTTCATACTCCAAAAATTATGACATATATGTGGGGTACTCTTCAAGCATGTCGAGGAAGGTCTGTTAATGGTGGGGCTCTACACTTTCACTATGTAAAGAATGTCATCTCCGATTAACTGTAGCAAATGAGGAAAATGGTGGGAGAGGGTTTGTGTTCTTCAAACACCATGAGTGGTAATGCAACTAGTACTTCTTGCCTAAAATCTATTGACCAGAGACTTGAAAAATCCGGTGGTGGTTCCGCTGGATTCTTTGCATCACAACAACCCGTGTGGCGGCCACAAAGAGGCCTGCCTGAACGCACTATTTCAGTTCTTAACACCTGCTTTTCGATCATTTCCTTCACCCGTAACTCTCTTTTTCTACAAAAGGATTAAAGGGTTTATGTTCTTCAAGTACGATTGTTATAAATTAACTATTTGTCTATCATTTCTGTAAAAATTAGAAAGGATTAGGGTGGAGATGACGATGAGGCAATTTCAGAGGAGACGTAAGGGTGGGGTGGGGGTATTTTTTTATTAATAAAGTTCAATAATAAATTCAATAAAATGAAAAGAAAATTAAAAAGGGCAAGTTAGTCTTTTTACATGACCCAGTGACCGATTTGTAACGTTTCACAAACCTTACTTCTTATATAAATAAGTTATTGTTGATTATTTGCTAGTATATGCTACATGGTCAAATGTCGAAAGTACATAATTAAACAATGAGCTTCAATTGAGATGGTTTTAACTGCTTAAACCCTTAGGATACTATAAACCACACATATCACAAAAGAGATATTTTGGACGCTTGCTAAACCACACATTTCACCAAATCGATCTATATCCGAATTTCAAGATTTAACATCAAATATAAAACAATAATATTATCCAGAGTATTTGCCGTGTGCATTTATAATCGTAACTTAAGGAGTTGGCCAGTTTGTCTCTTCGCTTAGTTTGCAATCACATTCATTATGCAGCATATACATGCACGTACCCAGAAGTAGCAAGATTCATTCACATACACAAATTTTAGGCCGTATATCTTCTTTTCTTGGAAGTTTTATATGCAAGTCGAGTGAAGTTCAAGCAATCTAAAAATTCTACTTTGTCAAACGGTTTAACTTACATTGACACCAGTAAAAATAAACATTTTGAAAGACATACGATATACAACAAAATTAAGAAGATAGAACCCAAACCAATGTGAAAGAACTCGGTTTATTGTCATGGTCAATATGTCCAATGAGTTCCTTTGTACTTTTCTTCGATTTTTTTCCTTGTCATGCAAAATTACATAATTTATGTACCAAGTACAATGTACATTATACAATGCCTCTATCCATTATGTCCCTTAATCATATACATGATACATACTGTCAGATACATAATGTATTCGTCTGTTAGATATGATATGATATGTTTGATACATACTCTATCAAATAAATACATTCCGATACAAAAAAAAAAAAAAAAAAAATCTATGACACACTGGTGTTGAAGAAAAATCGAAACACATGGCTATGAGCTTCAACATACAGCACCCATGTGGGTCCAGATGAATTCACATGGGATTCTCTCTCTTTCTAGGAAGTATGAGGAATGAACGATCCAGATTTCACTCATGTATCCCTCCAAGACTAAGTCTTGACCGTTAGATGATGAGAAAGTGTTCAAAGTCTCATTTCCATATGGGCGGCTGGGCTTGTCGAACTCTTGTCCCCTAAAAATGGCAACACTTGCCTCAAACTTGCTGCCAATGCTACCGACAGCTTAGCTTGCCTTTGTCCTTAATTCATTCCTACTTTCCTCTCCACCCATTTATATCTACAAAACTAATTATAATATTTTATCCCCTCTTTTAACTTCATAATATATATCCGATTATTAACAAAAAAAAAAACATGGTTAAATATAAAAAATAGTAATATACTTTTTAGCTTTTTGTATATATATTATGACATCTTAATTTAATTTTTGGTACAATATTATTCTTTGTATTTAAAAAATTAAACGATTATGAAACAATAATTATAGTTTTTATATTTTTTATTAATTTTTATAAAATTTAAACTGTTACAATATTTCATTTTAAATTTTTTATTATGATATTATATTTTGTTATATTTATACAGTTATAACAATAAAAAAATGTATTGTATTTGTCTAAAATTGCTATGATAAATAGATTTTCAAAAGTATGATGTTTGAAAAAAAATTATGTATATGATATTATAACAGATTGATAGACGTTACTTCTTGATTAACCCTGTTCTTTAACAATTACAAAGCTAGTAATATATAGTAAGACCTAAGAGGAACTTTAGCCACCAGATTTTTATTATTTTATTTTAAAAATCATTACTTTATTATATTTTTTAAAAAAAATCATATTTACCAGAGTTTTTAGAAAATTTACTTATTTAAAAAAGTTTTAAAAAAACAAATTTTAATTGGTAATATGATATCGGATAACATATTTTTACGGAAAAGCGTTATCTATGTGACATCTATGTAACAAATATATGTCGATATAAGTAAACTTTTATGTACAACTTAGGTTTTCTTTTTCTTTTTTACCCGTAATCGGTCAACCGCATTTCTATCCTGAGATTTTTATTACTTTTAAGCACAAGCTTCGGGAGCCAATGTCGATAAGCTTGTTTTTTTCATACCTAAGGCAAAAAGAAGTAGAAAATCATGACCAACACCACTAAATTAATTAAACTATGTAGAAACACTATTATTGACTTCATTTTCATAAACTCATTTGTCATATGCTTCTTACTCTTCAAAGTGTCGTGTATATCACCAAAAGTCTTTTTTTTTGTTATATATATATATATATATATATATATATATATATATATATATATATATATATATATATATATATATATATATATATATATAGGGGCAGGATCAACATAGAACCACTTTTTATCCATAGAACCATAGAACCACATGTTCAGTATTGAACATGCACTATGTTCAGTACCGAACATACATATGTTCAGAGCTGAACATACGTATATGTTCATTAGTGAACATATATAATATATGTTCACTAATGAACATATACGTATGTTCAGCTCTGAACATATGCATATTCGGTACTGAACATATGCATGTTCAGTACTGAACATAGTGGTTCTATGGTTCTATGTCTAATTTTGCTTCTATGTTGATCTCACCCCTATATATATATATATATATATATATATATATATATATATATATATATATATATATATATATATATATATATATATATATATATATATATATATATATATATATATATATATATATATATATATATATAGGTGCACAAACCGGATTTTTTCCGGATCGTAAACCGGATCAGATCAAGTCAACAAAGTCAAAACCGGATTTGGGGCGAAACCGGATCGGATCCAAACCGGATTAGACACAAAATTCCCGATCCTATACAAACCGGATCGACACCGGATCGAAACCGGATTGAAACCGGATCGAAACCGGATCGTATCTCAAACCGGTTTTTAATATCCTGTTTTTTGGAGCAAAGGGTATTAAATGTCAATTTTCGTCACTTATGAGGCTCCAAACGGTCACAAGACCGTTCCCAACGGTCAGATTTTAAAAAAAAAAACGTTCATATGTTCTATGGAAAAACCGGATCGAAATCGGATTAAAAACCGGATTGACAGGAACCGGATTCAAACCGGATTCAACGGATATAATTCCAAACCGGTAGGATCCGACGGATCGGATTGGGAACCGGATCGGATTTTGAAAAACCGGATTGAAACCGGATCGGATTCGGATCGGATACCGGATTCGGATCGGAATCCGGTTTTTTTTGTGCACCTCTATATATATATATATATATATATATATATATATATATATATATATATATATATATATTAAAAATGCAATTCTTTGTTTCACCATACATATAAACCATATAACTGACATGAATTTTATATATATATATATATATATATATATATATATATATATATATATATATATATATATATAAAATTCATGTCAGTTATATGGTTTATATGTATGGTGAAACAAAGAATTGCATTTTTAAGTAGATTGATCATCCATTAGAATATATATATATATATATATATATATATATATATATATATATATATATATATATATATATATATATATATATATATATATATATATATATTCTAATGGATGATCAATCTACTTAAAAATGCAATTCTTTGTTTCACCATACATATGGTTTATATATATATATATATATATATATATATATATATATATATATATATATATATATATATATATATATATATATATATATATATATATATATATATATATATATTCTAATGGATGATCAATCTACTTAAAAATGCAATTCTTTGTTTCACCATACATATAAACCATATAACTGCCATGAATTACATCGGTAACTTTGAAATTCAAGCAATTTCAATTTTGTTTAAATGATAACTAGGACACATATAAAAACTTTCTGCCTAAATTGCTATTTTGTCAATGTTAATCATCTTGAATTCTATAACTACCTCTAAGTGTAATTTAGTCAAGATAATTCATCAGATACACAATACCGAATCAAGAATACTCAAGATTTCAAGAAGACTCGAGCTCGAGCTCGAGCTATTCGAGCATATCATCAAGCCGATCTTGAATAGTGGAATTTCATGAACTTAATTGAGCTTAGTTGCATTTACATATTTACCATTTATTTTGATTCATATGTATATAATTGAGTTGACTCAAGTCGAACTCGCAAACTTAACTAAGTTAGTTATATTTACACTTTGATCTTTTCATAGTGTTGGCCATGTTTGTAACGACCTTTATTCTGAAAAAATAAAAACAGAACTAATGACATTGGTTTCAAAATATTTTGCTTGAAATTGATAAATAACTTATTGTAGGAAGGAGTGAACCGATCATTGAAAAATAATAATAACATAATTAATACATCATTTTTTTCTTTATATGAACATAGATCTGTTATATAAATATCACGTTGATAAGGTTTTTCCATATATACTTGTAAAATTAAATTGATTATTAGAGTAAAAAATTTGTTTTTATGAAATTTTATTTTAATATTAATTTTTTATTGAGAAATTTAATAAATATGAATATCTTTTTATAAGTCTATAATAAAATAATAATTTTTCAGATAAAATATAAATGTTTAATTTCAAGAAATTTGAATTAAATCATTGATAATATTACATTTTTAACGAATTTAGAACTATAAAAAAACTCATTATCTAACCCCTCACCCCACCAAGAAACATAAAAAGCTTGCCCCTACCCCACACACCCCACCACACCCCTCTTCTATTTTCTTCCATTCATATTCATATATATAAATACATCAACCTATCTGACATTTCAATCAACAGAAACTCTTCAAGAAAAACCAAATTCAGTTGGTCCAGTTTGAGAAAAAATATAAAATGAATATGGAAGACGGTTTGAATCTTACACTGGGATTGCCCGGAAGAGCGGAATCCGATCAAGAATCAACTATTACATGCTTCAAGAACACCAATAAACGATCGCAGCCCGAAACCAACGATGACTGCACCGAATCAAAGGGCAGCTCCGAACACAAAGAATCCGATATCGAAACCTCACCTGCAGCCAAGTAAGTCAATTAATCAATCAGAAGTAACTGTTTTTAAAACATAATTATATCGATTATAACTAATGGGTTTGTTTAATTTCATGAAAATTCCAGATCCCAAGTCGTCGGATGGCCGCCGGTGAGAAACTACCGGAGGAACAACTTTCAGGCGAAAAAGACAGAAACGGAGAGTGGGATGTATGTGAAAGTAAGCATGGATGGTGCACCTTATCTTAGAAAGATTGATTTGAAGCTTTACAAAGGTTACACTGAGCTCCTTAAAGCTATGGAGAACATGTTTAAACTCACCATTGGTGCGTATTCTGAAAGAGATGGCTACAAAGGATCTGAATATGCACCCACTTACGAAGACAAAGATGGTGATTGGATGCTTGTTGGAGATGTTCCATGGGAGTAAGTTCCTATTTGTTTTTCTTTTTAGTAAATCGGTAAAAAGTTTGGAGAATTAATAGAAACTTATACTTATGAAGTTTATGTTTTGATTTGCAGAATGTTTATGTTATCTTGTAAGAGAATGAGAATCATGAAAGGATCAGAAGCTAAAGGATTGGGATGCAATTTATGAAGGGATTAATGATGATGTGAAGTATAACGATCGAGTGGAAGAGAAGATGGATGAATCTTTCAGCTTGAGTTATCGAAGAACCGTTTTCATATTTTGAATAGGAAGGAAAAAAACCATAAAAAAGTCATTACGCTTTATGAAAAACTAAGGCAATCTATAGTATGATCATATATAGTTTTGCTTCTGTAAATTTGTGGAGGAATATCAGTGATGTTTTTTGAGGTTCTTTGATGTCCTATATTTTGTTTGTAATAATCTTATTGATTTTTAGTAAAAGTTTTATATGAGTATATGATTGTATAGAACATATATCATCTTCATATAATATTTTCCTAGAACAATATTTTCTTTTAATTGTCAAATAGATGGAACTCAATTCTATCAAATTTCTTCATATTCCATGTTTGATTGATTTTACAAATCCTAAGGTGGATATAAGGAATTCGAATCAACTTCTATTAATTATAAGGGTAAAACACCCATATTCTATATGTATTGGAACAGAAAAATAAGACAATTTACGATTGTTCAACCTTTATTATTGTATTCATTCCCTTTTCTGTTGACAATACCCAAAATAGATTAGAAGTTCGTACGTATTCCAATTCCCTTCTATTTTAATTCTTTTGACAAATTTCATTACTTCCAAAAGTATTATGGGAACCAAACAAACACCTCCGTATAGGTCATAAACTCCAAGTGGACGATCAAATTCCAAAAATGACAACTCCTAGAGATCGATATTCCCAATACACTCCAATATTTTACCCATAAAAAAAGATAATAATTCTAAAAACCATACTCTACGAAATTAATAACAAATTGATTATGAATTCAAATTCGACAACAGATAATGGGGTATTACAATTATAAGGGAAAAGGGGAGGAAGTGCATAAATGAATTATTAAAGGTGCATATAGAATAGGTCAAATAGCCAGCAAATAATATATCTTCCAAACATGTTATGTCTGATATCAATGCATATATTCATACAGATCAGTGACAACAAAAGCCCTTACTACTTCATGCATGATATACGAATAGATGGACAGAACAGTACAAAACAGTACAGCACATGACAAGCTTTTTTGGGCTATTCACGACTTTTGCCCACACAGTATATTGAGAGCGAGTCTTTGTCCTATCTTTTTTTGTAGGACAAAAAAGTTGACATTTTTGTATCAATGACATTAGTTTCCATCCTGGTCTCTGTTGCATGTCAAACACGGTATCACTGGTCTCTATCTGATTCAATGCATGTCAAACATAGTATTGTTGGTCTCTGTCTGATTCAATGCATGTCAATCACAGTATCACTATGTTACATTATGTTAAGTTATGTTGTATCCTTAGAGATGCATATTTAGTGGCAAGTTTTTTACAATAGAAGTCCACATGCCACATGAGCCCTTTAATTGTCAATGGTCATCACGGGTGTGATAAATACTAAATAGAGGCTGGCATAAATGGTATCTGTATGCATTAACTGTTTGAACATTATTTCTACCGAATATTCCACAATTTTAAATCAATGGGAACGCCAATCAACTTGTTCCCTTGTCAAATTTAAGAGATTCCAACTGTAATGCTTCATGTGGCTTACTATAATTTAAGTTTTAAACGCAATTAATATGTCCCTAAAAGTCCCAAAAGTAAACGTGTCGGTTTTTTATTGACTAATTAAAGATATTCGCAATAATTATGTTAGCAGATTGGTAGGCATTAAATACCGTAGAACTAACTTTAGCATCAAGATTTATTATTATATTGAGCAATTTACACCTTTATTGACATTTTTCTAATGTAAAGTTATAATACAAGTTGTAAAGTATAATCCTTTTGGAGCCCTGTGCTAGTAAGAAAAGATTTGTGACTAATTGTTTAATTTAAAAGATGGGGTTTATAGTTTCCTAACAAGTTTCACTTTACTTGGTCTTTAATTTTTCTAAAGGCAATTTAAGCTATCGATGTTTAATTATTTAAATAATGTACAGGTTCAGTGAATTTCAAGGGGTAAGCACATGTTTAAGATGTGTTTACCGAAGTAAATAGTACATTGGTTTGCACTTTGGCAAACATTTAGACAGAAAGTAACTCACAGTATCTGATTTACGATACGCAAAATCAACCTCCTCTTTTATATCTGTTCTCAAAAATGGGATCACCTTTTCTTCGTATTTCCTGGAATTTATTTAAAAAGGGTTGAACACAAGAAATAACAACATACTTCCAAATATTTATGAAGTATAACATCTACTTTTACCTATTTTTTATTACCGCATTATATTTTTAAGGCATTATATCCGATTCTAGCATTTCTAAAGGCAATTTAAGCTATCGATGTTTAACTTAAAAACTATGGTGGAAATTAGTGGTATTACGACTTATAAAGGGTTTACAAATTCACTTTCTGTCCATATGAACGGATTATTACATAAACTCTAAAGAAAGATTAAAAAATTTGAGAAAATGATGGTTAATGAATTTGAAATAAATTTCATTAAAATGACAACATAAAGATAGCTATGTTTGACCAAACCCTGGACAATGTTTATTCCTACCTTCCTGTGGGAAGGAAAGCGGGCCACTAATCCAGGCTAATTATTAATTCTGTGTGGGTCTCGTGCATATGCCTATCCATATTATCTCAAAACGAGGGATACTTTGAATCACTAATTTTAGACTGAAATCATTACCAAATCTTGATTTACCTAATCTTCTGCCTGCACAAATTGGTGATTCAGTCGTGATACTAAATGATTTTGTGTGTTGTCAAGTATATCTCATAGACAAACGATTCAAAATCTGTTTTACCAGCTAAGATGATAATACTTCATGAAATGACAAGATATACATGTGGAAGATACAACTTGATGCATTAGAATCATGAAATAACACACATGTACTGATGTACATACATACATACATTCATACATACATACATACATATACATGCATAAACGTACATAGGTATACATGCATAAACGTACATAGGTATGTATATGTATATGTATCTGTAAAAAGACTGCCCAGATACTAACGTCTACGTTGACAAATATGAAAATATTTTCGTAAAACATTTCATTGAAGAGTTAGAGTTGATAAAATGCGGTTACTAATCTTACAAGACGAAACCAATAAAAGTAATAAGAAAAGACAATGTATGGCTACCGTTTATTTTGAAACCGTTGAAAGTTATTACAAGTTACATGATATTTTCTTGAACCTGGAGCTTGTGCGAATAAGGTCTGTATTTGTATCATTACTAACACTAAATGTGATAAGTTTAGGGAAAAATTAAGTTAAAAGGATAAACGTCCTACCTCATTGTTAAACTATCTGACATGGTTGCAATGCACCTCTCACTTTTTGCATGCCAATTGCCGCATCACTCCCCCATCCTCCTCCCTTCACTTTTCCTTTCACCTACTAGATGGTCACCACTACAACGTTTAATGGCAAAAGCAGCAACGCATGTCGCCACTAATACCCCGAAAAGTCGATGGTATTGGTATTAGCGGAGATGTTGCTAAAGGGTCGATGATAATTCCTTGCCGCCATCTTCGCTAATGGGTGCTCAAATGTCCCGGCTAATAGTATCGGCCCTGTTGTCCTCATGTTACTGCTAATAGTATCGCTCATATTGGCGTCACTAGTATTGAGTCATCGTCCCTAATAGTGTCGCCCCTATGCATGTCGCCTCTATTGGTGTCGCCACAAACATGTTTTTTTAATATTTATATATATTATAAATGCATTAAGTCCTTCAAACAATTTAATCAATGCATAAAATACTTATATTATACAAAAACCATATAAAGTACTACACAAAATCCATAATATATATTTCAAGTTATGTTTTACACAAAACGTCTGCGAAATACTAAATACAACATAAACCTACCGCTCATCACTATTGTCGCCATCCTTGTTATCGTCATTATCATTTTCTTTTGCCAAAGATCGAAGCAAGTCAGTAAGTCTCGCTCTAGCCGTCGGGGTCCTAAGAATACGGTCAAGAGGATTCGGCTACAAAATAAATATACACATAACTAAACTTATAAATTAAAAGAACAAACCAAATAACCCAACATACAAAATTAGCAAAGTATCAAACTACCAAGTTCCTAACAAATGCATTAAGTCCTCAATAAATAAGTCACAACAAAAACAAGTTATCTAACTAATTCATTACAACAAGATTACATAACAAATGTATTGAGTACTTAACAATTAAGTCACAACAAAATAGATTAAGAAAGGATTACGGACTTTCCAACCATATTAACTAAGCATTAAGTCTTTAACAATTAAGTCATTATCAAGGTATCTAAGTATCAACATAAGTCAAAAGAACAAACTAATAATTACCAAACTACTAAACTACCAAAGCATGAACCGTAAACCAAACTACCAATTATCAAAGCTTATAACAAAATAATCAACATTAACTAAAATTACTAAACTATATGCATTAATCAATCCTTGAATGAAACTTTGAAATTAAACAAGTTGAAAATAAATAAACTAGTTTTTCTAAATAATTACGTGATTAACTTGTGGTACTTGTGATAACTGGCCCTCAAAGTACGCACTACTAAAACTCGGCATTGTTGAGGGTTTACGCCTAATGCAAAGAAAGACCTACATAATGGTTTATTATGATTAATTTGATCAACCTTTATAAGAAGAGGATCCAAAAAAAACTTAGATAGCATCAATAGCATCATCCATAAAGATGCATGAGTTAATTATTATAGCTAAGCTTGCAGTGTAACACCCCTCTTTGGTGAAATAACCATTTAAAAGTAATAATCAGTTCATTTTTAAAAGTTAATATAACTTTAATTAATATGGGTTGTAAAATTTGGTCTCAAAAGGTTAAGTCATGAACAAAATTATAGTTGTCTAGTGAAACGAAGGTATACAAAATTAAACAAAAACAATAGTTTAAAGTAAACAAATTACTTAGAGTTAGATCTAATACAAGATCTTTAAATATCCAAATGCTACTTCTTCTATTGATCTTCACTAATCTCCAACTTTAGTACATGTCAAGATATAGGTTAGTCTTGGAAAGCATCATGAGTATACACGAGGTCAACCCTTAGAGGGTAAAGGATAATGAATATCATTCAATCCCAATGTCAAACCCCCAAAAATATTTCCAAATCTTAAATAACCTGAGTAAGGTCAAATCACACCGTCTAAAAATATACAACTTAATATCCAAGGTTTAAATAACACAATAACTCAAGAATCTCATCATTTAAATCAATTAAGGATAAAAATACATATTTATCAAAGTCAAATATTCAAATAAAAGGATATGATACAATGCTTATACAACTACTCTCAATCCCTAAGTTAATATCCAAGTCTAACTCACATGTATTAATGATATAACTCACCTCAAGTTGTAAAGCAAAGCTTATTCCAATCCTCAAGTAGTTGGAGTACTTAGTGGTCACCTAAGTTTACCAAAAGTTAAGTCATTAATCCACTAAATACCCACTAAATCCATAATTAAGTTCTTAATATTGAGCATTTCATTCGATTTATATCATCTACAAGACTATAAAAGAGCATACGAGAAAACTAGACATGATTTGGACTTCATATGCAAAAGTTACAAAATTTGGATTTTCAATCCAAGGATCTACTTTACGAGGAGGATTTAAAAAGGAAACTCCACTCAACCAATGTCAAGTTGAGTGGACATGTTTGATGACCAAAAGTGTTTTTCAGTCTAGTTCTAGCCACAAACTCAAGTGCAAATCATTCCTGGTCTTAATCCTTTGAGTTCTTGGAATCATCAATTAACATCCAAAACATGTTTATAACCTTTTCAAAACATAAATTCACAAGGATTTAGGAAAAAATTATGATGATATAGGGATTTTTAATAGCATAAGATTGATTAAACCCGCAAATATGATATAATCTTCAAAACCACATATACACCTTTGTTAACTGTAGCTCATCATCGAGCATGCTTCAAGTTGACTTAATAGATTAAGTTATTGACATTATAATGAGTGTTAATTGATCAACATCTAGTACAGTTCCTATCACATATATAATTCCATCCTTTAGTACATGAATCCAAGTTCAACAATGAAGTTGTGAGACTTAAATAATTTATATGACAATTATGACTTAATAAAATCACTTAGTATTTTTAAAAGATTCCAAACACTTCTAAATTTACATATATTTCTTTCATTTGAAAATATTACAACACTTTTGGGTTAAAACCTTTGATTTAGCAATTATGCTGTTCCATTCTAATGGTGAATCACCTTTGGATTTCTTAATTGAACTTACACCATTGTAATCAATAGAATCATACAAGGAGAAACTCATAAACAAACATCTTACAATCATAGAATTTAATCTATTACAACTAATCTAAGATAGTCTATAACTTAAATTGAGATCTACAACTACGTTTCATAAAATCATCAAATGAGGGTTCCATTTTTTCCCAAATCTGCCAATAATTGTGGAATAAGTAATTCCAAGGGTGGAATGATGACTCATTCGTGACCTGCTACGTGTTTTAAGTTATTAATCTAACACAAATCTCCATTTGTTCATAATAAATCCAATTTTGTAAAATATGAGAAAACTTATAGAGATTATAACTTATAGGCTCAATGAACAATCCCTAGTCTCAATGCTTCACTAACCTTCAACCTTTTCCTTTATATCTCTTTAATTCTTCAAATACAATCATCATTGGAGCCATCGACTCCTTTAAGATCATTCCAAATGATGTATTAACATTTAATTTCCAAAACTAGTAAATGAATGTCACACTCAAGTTTAGTAAGTTTGGCAATTTTGGTCCATTATTCATAAAGTTCCCTAAAATGACATATATCTATATTTTAACTTGGAAATTCTAATACTAACCTTTAAATATTAATTCCTTAACAATTTGGTGACAAAACCTATTTCAACCATGTTTACAATTAAGTTTCACAAACTTTAAAAGTTTAGTCATTACATCTTAAATTTCCGAAATACATCTACTGATACTCTAACTTAGTAAACTCATTTAACTACTAACTAATAGTTTTTATAGCCTAAATTTCTTAGTTTTGCAAACTTAACCTCCTTTTACAAAAATCTTCTCTTTAAATTTAATAGCATTTAGGTCATTAAATTTAATTGTCACTAACATAGAAACTTCATATTTTATTAATATTAAATTATCTAAATAATTTTTTAATTTACATTATTTCTCTATATTTTAATTTATTTACTTTTGATTTAGTTTTAACCACAAAGGACAAAATTCTAGCCCCCAAAATATGAATGTTACATATAGGTTTTGGGATTATTGATGTATGGGCTATATGTGTTGGAGTGTAGGTGCTTGGAGTATAGGTGGTTTAGGCTTTATCTTCCCATATGATGTAACTATACAATATAAGTAGAGCGAGTCAGGTCTTATATATTGCCGATGATTACACAAAGCAAAAAGAGCAATCTTCTTCACCTACCTACAAAATTAGTTAATAATGTAGTGTATTTATTAAAGGAACCATGTAAAAATGTTTGGGAACATTTACCTCCTATATATGTGGTATCCTCTTGATCTTTGTATTCTTCTCCTTATAACACTTACCTTCGTACATAGTGTCAGCTCGCTCATTCTCCTCAACCTTATTCTTCATTTGTTTCTATTTGGTTAATTGCATAAAAAATGTGTAGTCTAAACTTTTTTATTAAACCCAAACACATAAAGCCTTTACATCATCCATAGTTGGACCCTCCTATATAGAAGTTTTATCCATCAAACTATGCCCTTTGGTTTAAGAATGATGTCATCCATATGTCTATTGATATCCGTCAAATAACAAATTAAATGACAATCAGAGTCTCCTCTGAAGAATGAGATTGTCTATAGTTCTTGAAGAATGGTGCATATAAACATCTCAATTGTTCTCAAATGATACATCATCCTAGATGGATTTTTTCTAGTTATTTTATAGATTATAGTGGTCCTATGATCATGGTCCTCCTACTGGTGGTGATATTTATGGTCCCGAAGACTAGTAAATATAGATATTATGGTCCCAAAAGCTGTCATCCCAAAGAATGTGCTCCTGAAGACTGTGGTGAATTTGGTGGCATATGATCTCTATGTCTCTTCTTCGATGGCAATGATATATCTACTAGAATAGCACTGGTCAATAGGAGGTTGTCTCTGCCCCAATTAACCATATTGATGAGTTGCAACCACTATTAGGTATCATGTATGCACAAAACTAATTATTACTTGCCATATTTAATGGTAGTTCCTAGGGGTTCATAAATATACCACATCTACATAGAGGGCTTATCGATAATTGTAATAGAGTAATTTTGTAACCCCTTCATGTAATCACTTGAGGGATGATATCCATGGAATGGGTGGCGAAATTAATAGAATATGGAAATGTATATCATATCTATATAACTAATTTGTACATTGAAGAATGTCAAGTAATGTATTCATGGTTACAATAATATTATTTAATAGATAACAATGATGTCATCTTACCTTGAAAGCATATCTAAATCTTGTGACGATATACCTCAGTGGTTCCTTACCAACATCATATATTATATGTGTCTCAATTTTATCAAATATCCGTTTTTGGTTTATATTGTTGTTTCCATAAGTGAATGATACAGAATGAGATATCCACTATATACTTAAAAGTAAATGAGATTTTACATGTTTTAGTGATTTAAGTCATCTACCACGGTCAACAAACCCTCCTTTATGGATTATTGAGCATCTTTCTAATGAAAACCGACCTTCAGAAACTATAGGAGGCATACACATACCAAATCAGCATCATGCAGGCACGTAGAAGAGTTAGACTTTAAAAGGCGCACATTATTCCCAGGCGTTACAAAATTCACACTAATCTTGGGTAATACCCCCTCCCTAACTATCCATTAACTATTCAGTTGTATACAAAACTCTTTGGCTAAATGTGATATCGTAACTCCTAATCCTAAATAAAACCTATTGGATGGGCAAATGTGGCTTCAGTTAGACATCATGATTGGGGGCATGATGAAATCATATGTGGGTCCCTAGATGTGGTCGTGCAATCTAGCTGATTGTCTATAGATATGTACCCAAACAAATCCACACATGCCTGTATCAGCTTCAACTTCTAATATACGAGGTAAAATACTGCATTTTGCAGTCATGTTGGCTGTTATACAAGCAAAGATGTTGCCAAACAAATACTTAATTAAAATTTTCCATTGTTGAATTTGTTACATGAGTCTTGAAATTGAAGTAATACATAAACATGTTCAAAACTAGATTTTAAGATCGTATCATAGTTTTTATTTCGTATGAACATCTTTCGAAAATGAAAATTAATAAAATATCAAAGAATTACATAGTTTCGAAACTGTTCATATAGTTTCAAACTAATAATTAACCTAAATAGGCTACTCAAGCCAACTTATACATAATGTAACATGATATGAATTAATATAGAACATGAATATACCGATATACCAAATAAAACCATGAAAACGAGTTTTGAACAAGCCAATAATACTTTTGAAATTATTTTTCGACTTGTGAACACTAACGTTCTACCTACCCTAGTATTTTATACATAATCTAGCCTATTAACAACTACTATAAAATGGTAGTACTCAAATCTCAAAAGTACGCATGAAATACGAGTTTCAAACATATTCAACAAGTTTCGAAAATTTTCTTCGCCTTCCAAACTCAAAATTAAATCATGTTAAAAAAACAAGTATTTTTAATTAACCTATCAATTGAATAAGAAGCAATGTAGTGGAGAACTTACTCGTTGTTCCATTAGATTTGGAGTTGTACAATGGTATTCACGAGGAAGCCAAATGTGTTGAGTCTTCGGACCACTCATTTTGAAAGTTCGAAACCTACAACTCATGTAGTTGCAAAGATGGTGATCAATTTTGTAATTGGTGGAAAAGTTGTTCAAATAGTCAAAAACCCTCTTAAGGTGTGGTCATTTTGATGATTATCCTTATTTTTATGTAACTATGTTAGCTTTAACTCTATCCTATAAATTATTTGATTATAAATGATGATTTGTTCATTACTAAAATAAAACGTAAAAAGATCATTAAACCCGAATAAAATTTTTAACACTTAAAGTCATGAAATTATAAAAGGAGATTTGTGTCGCTAAAAACTCCATAAATAAGCACGGGTTATATTCCTTATTCCTTAACTTCCATTTCTTCACCAAGTAAATCCAAAACATACTTTACACTCTCACAATTTAAATACTCAAAATCTCCATAACAAACTCATACACCACACAATCTAACTCAATCCAACTCGAACCTCTATTCTTCCTCACACGATTTTCCCTCATCATTGCCCTCACTTTACCAACATTCTCCCATTCTCCTAAATCCGCATACAAATTCGACAAAAGAACATAATTCCCTGAATTATCCGGCTCAATCTTAAACAACTCACCCGCCGCCACTTCCGCCACCTCAACATGGTGGTGAACACAACAAGCCGCCAACAAAGCACTCCACACTGCCGCACTGGGCCCCACCTTCATTCCACAAATTAACTTATAAGCATCATGAACATGCCCACCACGCCCTAAAAGATCAACCATACACGCATAATGCTTATCAATCGGTTCAATTCCATATTCATTTTTCATTTCTTTAAAATACCTCCACCCTTCTTCAATTAAACCTCCATGATTACAAGCAGTCAAAACCCCGATAAATGTCGTTCCATCGGGTTTTATATTATTATTTTTCATTTTTTCGTATAAATTAATCGCCTCAAGACCTAACCCGTGGTTCGCATAGGCTGCAATCATGGTACTATAACAAAACAAGTCTTTCTTATTAATTTTTTTGAAAACCTCTATTGCCTTTTTGATGTTTCCACATTTTGCATACATGTCAATTAAACTAGTCGCCACGTGTAGATTGGAGAAAATATCGGGACCCACGTAGTCGTGTATTGCTGACTCAGCAGCATCTAAAACACCTAACTGTGAACAAGCTGAAATGACCACTAGGATGAAAGTTTCATCTGCCTTAATCGACTTGTTTTTGAATAATTTTAGCAACTCTAAAGCGGTTTTTGGTTCTCCATTTTTAGCATAACCTCCAATCATGGTAGACCAAGAAATTAGATTCTTTTCAGGCATTTGATCGAATAAAACCTTTGCATCATTAACTTTTCCAGATTTCATGTAACCATCAATCATTATGGTCCAAGAAGCCATGTTCTTACTTGGGATTCTGTCAAAATAGTTTCTTGCAGATTCAAGATTTCCCATTTTACAGCACCCAGAGATGATCAAATTCCAAGATCCAAGATCTGGGCAAGGCATTGAGTTAAAAATATAAATAGCATTGTCAAGATCGCCATGATCAACATACCCAGATAGCATCATGTTCCATGAAGCTAAATCTTTCACAGGCATTTCGTCGAACAGTTGGCGCGCCTCTGTCATGTCACCAATTTTCACATACCCGTGTACAACTGTAGTCCAAGAAATGACATTTCGATCAGTCATTTTAGTGAAGAACTCACGGGCGATGTCAATTCTGCCATTGTTGCAATACCCGAGTATCATTGAGTTCCAGGAGACAATATCGTTTTCATGCATCTCTTCAAACAGATATCTAGCCAAATCGGGTTTCCCACATCTCATCAAGAAATCAAGCATAGAATTTTGAACCATTATATCAGAATCAAACCCACATTTTAACACAAATCCGTAAACAACCTCACCGTGTCTTAATCTAGCTTCCCTAGCTAAACCCTTGAGAACTGTAATAATAGTAAAATTCAAAGGCGCAACTGAATCTCGAAGCATTTTAAGAAATAGTAAAAACGCTTCTGAATAGAGTTTGTTTTCGACATGCCCATGAATCATGGATGTCCATAGGAAGACATTTGGTTGGGAGATTTTCTCAAACACCTTGTGAGCATCGTGGGCCGATCCAAAACGGAAGTAGAGACGAATAATCTTGTTAAGCACGATGTCGGATGAAGCAAATGAACCGTTTACTAGAAGCAAAGCATGGGCTGATTTTAGCGATTTCAGGGATTTGCAATTATAGAGAAAATTTAAGAGAGAGGATTTCATTTCATGGCGCCAAGAAAACGCATACAACGGTCATCCGACACAGACCCCAACTCGGAAGTGGTAATTAGTTGGTTTGAATCTACTGTTAATTTGAAATAATCGTTTTTTAAATAATAATAAGATTTCTAAGGGCATTTTCGTATATCGTTTTATTATTGTTTATCTTTGATTTGGTCGTATTTTTTGTTATTTTATATTTTCATAAATCAAAATTCAAGAAAACATCACATGCAAGATTAATAAAAATTCACCTTTTACAAGAATCTCGCTCATATGCGTTAAACGCTATTCCGATTAATAAGTTCTTTATATGTACTTACACTTAATATACGAGAGTTACTTATTAAGATAATCACAAAAATTGAGCTAATATTTCAAGATAATCATTGAAATTTTATTTTCTCAAGAACAATCACTAACCTGCGAATGAGCTTACTAAGTAATCATGAGTTTAAGTTAATTTTGTATATATAGTAGACGTTAAGGACGAAGAAGAAAAACCACTACAATACAAAAGATATCGCTAAAACATTCATAAACAATGTATGTTGTAGGATCGATTTGATTCGATGGAATAAAGCACAAGCAAACAATTAGTCAAGTAGACAAATAATTGAACAATAAACGATGTTGAATGCTTTGGTTGAAAGGTTTCGTACGAAGATCGTGCTCCTAATTACAATAGGTGTAATGAACAACATATGAAGAACACTTTTTTCAAAGTCTTACAAAAAACTTTTACATCACCTGATATTTATACTAGAATCAAGGAATAACAATAACAAATAGATTACACACACGTGGACAGTATGACGTCAACTAACTACAAAAACTATCTTACGTAGATACCACAGTGTATGTTAGCATTCAGAAAGAAAAAAAGGTAGAAAGTAAGCACACTTCATAGTCCGTTTACACTTTGAAGTACAAGGAGTCTTCGGATAAACAATACTTCGGCTTCATATCCTTATGTACACTTCAGCACAACAAAAACATCCATAACATTCTTCCCCTTTCAGTGAAATGTCAAAAAGGCTGAAGTTAGCAAAAGGAAAGAACATCCAAAATACACTCTCTCACAGCAATCCACCAAGGGATATGTTCTTTAAGAGTATTGATGTCATCAACAGAGTTCTTTTTAGAGGTGTAGATGCATAACAACAAATTTTTCAAAAATCAGTGGGAAATGTCCCATGTAATCCATATCAAAAAATGTCTTTCCCACAGGATCCTTCGGAGGTATCTTTCCAATGAAAACAACTACCCAAGGATATGATCCTTGAGAATCTCACCATCCTCACACTTATCAATACCATCAAGTTTGAGATTCGGAGCAAGATTTGATTTGCTCAACTTCTTCGCAATCACAACATCATATTTTGCAAGCTGACCGATGTAATATGTTAAAAATCCCAAAACATTCCTTTTCTCGTATTGAAAGTGGGAAGTCTGAAATCCGCTTCATGTTCTTGTTGCTCATCATTTTTAATAAAATCACAAAATGATGAGGATTCATGATTTGAGAAGTCAACAACAGAGAATTCAAAACTTTCACAATCATCACCTCTTTTTACCACAACGTGTATATTTTTTACAGTTTACCCTCAAAATTTTCAGACTTCTGGATTGATTCAACAACTACAATTTTCTTCAGACTCCACACTTCCTAGGGTTCTTTGATCAAGTGAGTATGGAAATGGATTTTCAAATTCTTAAATTCCTCGTCGCTGCCTTTTGTAATCCTCGCAACAAATTCGGTATATGAGAAGGTCCTTGGGTTGTGGGGCAATTCAGGTTGGTTGTCACTTGTATTCGCAGTATCAAAGGTTTTTAGAGGAATGTTGATTAATACATAAATTCCACTAAAGCCAACGTCCATATCATTTCTGCATTCCACTTCTTATTGATTGGGCCAAGATCTTGTTTGGTATCGATTCTTCCAAGGGCAATTGAGTTTATTTTTCAAAGCATTTCGCTTTCTTTTCTTTAGGTTGCCTCTTTTCTTCTTTGCTCAACTCAATGAGTTTCCCTTTGCCTTTATCAACCGAAGGGTAAGGAAATCCCCAGTTTGAGTTTGAAATCACAGTCATGTTCATCCAAATCCTTGGATTCGCATCCCTGTTCATCCAAATCCCTCAAACGAAGGCTCTGATACCAACCTGTAACGTCCCAAAACCAGTAATAAAAATTTTCTTTTAAAAAAGATTCAAATACATAAAACGGGTTACCAATTAAAAACCATCCAATTTAAAACATGTTATTCAAACATTAGAAATCATATTTATCGAAACGTTTACAAACATTATCCAGCGGAAGACTTAATTATCAAAACCTTGGATGCGGTACAGTCGCGTCGTGCTCCAAGCTCAAGCCAGCAAATACCTGAAAAACAGTTAGGGTGAAAGAGTAAGCACAACGCTTAGTGAGTTCCCCAAAATACCACACGATACATTACATAACACACAATCACAAAAGGTCTCTGAGCTTGCCCCGAACAACCTGGCTCTCAGGTGTAACACCAAATACTTGTAATAAGTATTTAAAAGTTTATTATAGTAAAAAGGGCTAAATTGGTCATTTTACCATAAAAGGGTATTTTGGTCATTTGACCATGCGAAGGACCAATTCTGTAAAATATTGTTCCTTGTGGTAAAAGTATAAGAAATGAAAGTTTTATTGTAATAAAACTTGGTTTTTGTGGTTAAAGTTCAAGGAATGGAACTTAGGGACCAAAATGTAAATTTTGGAAGTATAAATAGAGAGGTTGACTCTCTTCTTTGACTGGCCATTTGTGCAGCAACGGGAAGGAAGTTTGGAGAGCAAATTCTGCAGAAATCATGAAGCTTGAAGCAAGGGATTGAAAGCATGGTTTGAATTGGTGATTCTTATGTTAATCAAGGTTAGTAAACTTGATTTTAACCAAGTTCTTGAAGTGTTCTTGGTTTGGTTTTATAGAAACTGAAATTTGTACATTTCAGTTATGATTATGTAGTTTAAATGGTTTAAAGCTTCCATTAAGTCATGCAAAAAGGGCTTAATTCAAGAAAATGGAAGTAGGTTGTTATTTTTGATGAATTGAGATTTTGATCAAGAACCCTAGATTGTGAGTTCTTGTGATAACCTTAATTCCAGTGGCTTAAAATGAATTCTAGATGCTATATTGACTGAAAGAAATCAGTAGAAGCAAGTAAAATTCAACAATTTCAGTTTTGGACCAAAAATGTGAAAAACGGGAAATGTTAGAAATGGATTGGAATTACCAATTCCATTGTTAAAAACTTAATGTAAATGAAGGGTTTTGGTCTTGGAACAAACCCCTAACGATTAAGAAGAGTATTAAGTACTTAAAATGAGAAAATGGGAATTTGTAGTATGAAAAACGGACAAATGAATCTGCCCAGCGATAGATCGGGTCGCGATCCACATGAGGATCGGGTCACGATCCTGATAGGGTCGCGATCCTGCGTCTGCATGAAAATGAGCAGATTTCTCCTGCCTTCTGTTAAGCCTTGGTCCAATTTTGGGACTTGATGCTAGACTTGTCCGTTTGATCTGAAATTTTGAACATAGGTCTAATATGGTGTGAAACTTCATACAAAATTGTCGGAATACGTATACAACCTCCCGAAAGTACTGTAGCAAAATACATGTATTTTGGAAAAATGTATAACTTGTAAAAAGATGATAAATGGAAAGTTTATCATCTAGGGATGGTTTATAGTTGCATTATTTTGGACTCTCATGTATTAGAGTCAATTGAAATGAGTATTAACCTATTATCATTTGATATGAAATGGATAAATAGGTATGGGACAAAATGGTTGTGATGCACGCAAAGGCAAGAGACAAACGGGATTTCAATGCAACTAGCATCCAAGTGAGTAATCTCACTGATATCATATATGATATATGATGATTGAATTGTTACAGGTTGAAACGGCTTCGAGGGACGAAAATGACAAGTGTAAAAATATATGTAAAAGACAATACCAGATAAGCCGTGAGTCATTGCGATGATAAGAACGGAGCTGTGAGTCAATACATATATATATATATATATACACTATGATAAGACAATACCAGATAAGCCGTGAGTCTATAATAGACAAGAACGGAGCTGTGAGTCAAACTTTTATTGACAAGACCGGAACCAGCCGTGAGTCAATAAAATGAAATGATAAGACCGGAACCAGCCGTGAGTCAATAAAACTTATATAGACAAGACCGAAACCATCCGTGAGTCTAGGCAACAGCGGGATTTTCCCGTGAGCCATATATTTTAGGCAACAGCGGGATTTTCCCATGAGCCATATATTTTAGGCAACAGCGGGATTTTCCCGTGAGCCACATATTTCAGGCAACAGCGGGCTTACCCGTGAGCCATAATCTATTTGAAGTAGACTGTTAAATCTAGGCAACAGCGGGCTAACCCGTGAGCTATAATTTTGCAGACTGTTAATAAATAGTGCGGCCACTTGTGGCTATGATATTGGATGATATATCCAACTAGTGCAGCCTGTATGGCTATGATATATATATGTTGAAATTGCTTTGATACGGCTTGTATAGCCATGACAAATGATGCGACTGATATAGTCCAGAAATATGATAAAGTCAGATATGACTAAGAAACAGGGGACAGAAACGATATGGCCTTGATGGCAAATAGAATTGATATGATCGGTAATGCAAATAACAGATTAGATATGATAAAGTGATTTGATAATCACATGATATGACGTTCCAGTCGGTAAGACATTATAGTAGGATGTGAAATCCTAGAATATATGATCAGCTAGTAAGGCTAGTAGTTTGGATCCGATATCCAGACAGATTCATACTGTTAGTCGGAAGAGACTATGAATTGGAATTTTGAATTGAAAAAGAATGATTAGAAAGATTATTGTCATATATAGTGAGCTATATATGAATGTATTTCTAATACTTGTTATTTGCATATATGATTACTCACTGAGCTTTATAGCTCACGATATTTGTTATTGTCCCTGCAGGTTAGCATGATACTGATAGGGGACAAGATAGAGTCCGTGACTTTGGAGTGGGATTCTTAGATGCTGTCAGTAGCAGCCCGACTTTAAAGGAGATTTGGTATTTTATACTCTCCTTGATACACTTGTACCCGTTTTTATGAAAATATACCCCTTTTGTAATGGTTTTATGTATTGAAACCTGTATTTTAAATGAAAAATTTTCAGGGGTGTTTTTGTTTTAAAAGTCGGGTGTTACAAGTTGGTATCAGAGCCGAGGTTTAAGTGAACTAGGTGTCTATAGAGTAGATTCCTGGACTTAAACCCTGAGATAGTAGACATGATGCATAGTTAGGTGTATATATTTGTTATTATACATATATAACCTAACCGTTGCTAACTTCTGACGTATAAGAAGTATGAACTGTGAATCTTCTTGGAAGATATTTAGGGCGCGAAGCTCTAAGAAATGGACTAAACCTTTATCCAAGCTCCATCGAATGAGGGCCAGAAAGGGACGAATAGCAGAAAATCCACATGATGAGCAATGTTAGCTGATGTGGTCAGAAAAAGAAATCGGTTGCTCACCCTGATTGATATTCAAGATGAAAGAACAGTAGTTGAGACTACAAGAAAAGTAGAAGTAATATTAGTGGACTTCTCAGAAGAAGTTAAAACGAATTAGGTCTAACCTTAAAAGGGAAGAGACCAGAATGAAAAGATGATGTGATGTAAGAAGTGCAGGAAAAGCACTCAGAACATTGTAGAGCTGAGACTCTACTGATATATGGCTGAAATGTCAGAAAACATGAGTATGTTGCTCAGGCCTGTCGAATGGAACGAAAGTGTTTCCAGTGTGGAAATATAGATCACTTTCTTATAAAATACTCACATGCTAAATGTGGAGTAACGAGTGATAAAACCAGGAAAGAACGGGGAGAAAAGAAAGAAGAAATGAACGGTCGGAAAGGACCAGTAGTACTATGAGCATTCCAGCAGATTGTGGAAGAAGCTTGTGAGGAGACTGTGATCTCCAATAGAATGGTTTTGAATATAACCACGTGTATGTTGTATTTGATCCATGAAGTTATGCTTGGGATCGATGACTTGATGTCTTGTTGGAATATTTCATCAATGATTATGGATGAAATTTCGGAAGTAGCTATAGCAGATAGCAAATATGTTCTAGATATTGAACACCTGGAAAGTAGTCTGCCTAGGATTTATGGGACCATTTTCCCTATGAATCTGAAGCCGATGACTACCGACGAATTGGAAGCAATTGTGCTTAGTAATTGGTTAGCAATGAATTATGCTAACATGAATTGTAGAAGTAAGAACATTATGGTTCTTAAAACAGAAATGAAATGGATGGAAATCCATGGTAAGTGACCGTTGTTGAGAATACCGGTTATTTTCTTTGCTTAAACTCGGAAAGGAGTTAGTAAAGAATGATATTGTAATTGGCATACGTGGTATTGGCCAAGTTAAATTAAGCTGTGCTAATAGTGTACTACTTTAGATAAATTCTTGGATGTTTCTTTTGAAAAGAACTTCCAGGATTTCTGCCAGGTTGGCGAGAAGAGTTTATGATAAAGCTGATTTTGAGAGCCGTTCCTGTTATTTAGGCTCTAGACCGATTTGCATCTGTAGAGATGGCAGAGTTGGAACACAACTAGAAGAACATGTTGTAATGGGGTCTCTTATGGCTGGATGTGTCATTGTGTAGAGCCCTATCTTGTTTGAAAAGAAGAAAGATAAGTTGATGCATATGTGCATTAACTACTGAGAATCTGATATTCTTGAAACCAGATCGAAGATGAGGTACGTTTGTACCGGATATTGGAGTTAAATCACTGAGTTAAGTGATTTGTAAAAATTCTCCAAGTATGAAAATTTGGCTAAGAGAAATTTCATATTCTTTGGGCATGTTAATAATGCCAAAGATGATGAAGTATATCCAGTGGAAATGATACTGGGACAAGACAGAAACCGCCTTGGAATCTGACTGAAATTAGTAGTTTCCTTGAATTGGTGGGTTATTATAGGAGAGTTATAGTAAACTGCTCCTTGATTGCTGTTTAGTTGACTAAAGTTGACTAAAAAGTTTGAGTGGTAGAAAGACCACATAAATTTTGTAAAGGTTTGAGATAAACCTTGTGTGAAATTCTGATGTTAGCGTTGATGCTAAACGGATAAATTGGATTATAGATATGCATTCAGATTTGATTGTAGATGCATGATGTTGCAGTAGCAACTATGATTTTTGGTATTGAAGCTTTGGAGACACTGTTTATATAGTGTAAAGCTTACCGCGTGTACGGATTATAAGAGTTTGAATTGCTTATTTGATCAAATGAAACTGGATATGAGATGTAAAGATAGATGGGTTACTTAAAGATTTCGGTTATGGAATCTTGTACTATCTCTAAAAGACGGATGTGGCTATAGATGCCTTTAATTGAAAAGAGTAACCTCTGAAGGTTACGTTCACATGTATGAATGTGGCAAATTAATTACCTGAGTTGATTGGGGTAGCACAGGAAGATTGTGTGCAAGTCTGGAAACAGGAAAATCATCTTGAAAAGATGTAATTTGTATTAGATATGAAGTATACCCGGGGCAATACCAGACTGGATAGGTCGATAAAACCTATGAGTTGGTGGCCGGGACAGAAGAAAGATATTGAAAGATATGAAAAGTATTTGACTTGTACGTAAGGTAAAGTCAAACTGTTAGAAACATGCGAAGAAATTTACCTGTTGTTGGCCCCAGAGAAGAAATGGGACAACATTGTGATAGACTTTGCAGTAAAGTCTCTACAAGTACCGTATGTTGATGCATAAAATGATCTGATGATGCAGAATTTAGAAGATGTGCTTGAAAATTGCACAGAAGATCTTAGTAGAAGATGAGAAAATTTTCTATTTTTGATAGAATTTGCAAGAAATAGCAGCTTATTTGCTATAAGTTTGATGACTTGTTTGAAGAATGGTATGGAATACTGTGATATCCTTCGATTTTTGGATTGAAGACGTAGTAAAGCCGTTGGCTAGATCCTAGTTTGTTATACAAACTGAAGAAAATACCGGACGGGTATGAACGAATTTGAAGAATGGTTAAGATTTGCAAAAATGGTATGTGGATCACTAAGTAAAAACCTTTGAAATTCCAAGCAAAGGAATGTGGTGGTATGAAATGTAATCCTTTGAAAAGGTTAAAATTTGTTTGGGACGAGAAATTATGTAATGATAACTCCCAACAAATCCGTCATGATGAGATAGAGATAGATAAGTGGATATGGTGCCCGGGACAACCGGAGGAATGGTATGCGAATTGTGATTTAATCACAAGATAAGAAGATAGTATGGTTAAGTGCTTAGGCAATACCATGGAAATTCCGATGTGATGTGGAAGACCGAAAGCGAATCGAGAGAGACATGCCCTCAACCCCTTGTATGATTTCGGGGACGAAATCTTTTAAAGGAGGGGAGAATTTGTAACACCAAATACTTGTAATAAGTATTTAAAAGTTTATTATAGTAAAAAGGGGTAAATTGGTCATTTTACCATAAAATGGTATTTTGGTCATTTGACCATGCGAAGGACCAATTCTGTAAAATATTGTTCCTTGTGGTAAAAGTATAAGAAATGAAAGTTTTATTGTAATAAAACTTGGTTTTTGTGGTTAAAGTTCAAGGAATGGAACTTAGGGACCAAAATGTAAATTTTGGAAGTATAAATAGAGAGGTTGACTCTCTTCTTTGACTGGCCATTTGTGCAGCAACGGGAAGGAAGTTTGGAGAGCAAATTCTGCAGAAATCATGAAGCTTGAAGCAAGGGATTGAAAGCATGGTTTGAATTGGTGATTCTTATGTTAATCAAGGTTAGTAAACTTGATTTTAACCAAGTTCTTGAAGTGTTCTTGGTTTGGTTTTATAGAAACTGAAATTTGTACATTTCAGTTATGATTATGTAGTTTAAATGGTTTAAAGCTTCCATTAAGTCATGCAAAAAGGGCTTAATTCAAGAAAATGGAAGTAGGTTGTTATTTTTGATGAATTGAGATTTTGATCAAGAACCCTAGATTGTGAGTTCTTGTGATAACCTTAATTCCAGTGGCTTAAAATGAATTCTAGATGCTATATTGACTGAAAGAAATCAGTAGAAGCAAGTAAAATTCAACAATTTCAGTTTTGGACCAAAAATGTGAAAAACGGGAAATGTTAGAAATGGATGGGAATTACCAATTCCATTGTTAAAAACTTAATGTAAATGAAGGGTTTTGGTCTTGGAACAAACCCCTAACGATTAAGAAGAGTATTAAGTACTTAAAATGAGAAAATGGGAATTTGTAGTATGAAAAACGGACAAATGAATCTGCCCAGCGATAGATCGGGTCGCGATCCACATGAGGATCGGGTCGCGATCCTGATAGGGTCGCGATCCTCATGAGGATCGGGTCGCGATCCTGCGTCTGCATGAAAATGAGCAGATTTCTCCTGCCTTCTGTTAAGCCTTGGTCCAATTTTGGGACTTGATGCTAGACTTGTCCGTTTGATCTGAAATTTTGAACATAGGTCTAATATGGTGTGAAACTTCATACAAAATTGTCGGAATACGTATACGACCTCCCGAAAGTACTGTAGCAAAATACATGTATTTTGGAAAAATGTATAACTTGTAAAAAGATGATAAATGGAAAGTTTATCATCTAGGGATGGTTTATAGTTGCATTATTTTGGACTCTCATGTATTAGAGTCAATTGAAATGAGTATTAACCTATTATCATTTGATATGAAATGGATAAATAGGTATGGGACAAAATGGTTGTGATGCACGCAAAGGCAAGAGACAAACGGGATTTCAATGCAACTAGCATCCAAGTGAGTAATCTCACTGATATCATATATGATATATGATGATTGAATTGTTACAGGTTGAAACGGCTTCGAGGGACGAAAATGACAAGTGTAAAAATATATGTAAAAGACAATACCAGATAAGCCGTGAGTCATTGCGATGATAAGAACGGAGCTGTGAGTCAATACATATATATATATATATATACACTATGATAAGACAATACCAGATAAGCCGTGAGTCTATAATAGACAAGAACGGAGCTGTGAGTCAAACTTTTATTGATAAGACCGGAACCAGCCGTGAGTCAATAAAATGAAATGACAAGACCGGAACCAGCCGTGAGTCAATAAAACTTATATAGACAAGACCGAAACCATCCGTGAGTCTAGGCAACAGCGGGATTTTCCCGTGAGCCATATATTTTAGGCAACAGCGGGATTTTCCCATGAGCCATATATTTTAGGCAACAGCGGGATTTTCCCGTGAGCCACATATTTCAGGCAACAGCGGGCTTATCCGTGAGCCATAATCTATTTGAAGTAGACTGTTAAATCTAGGCAACAGCGGGCTAACCCGTGAGCTATAATTTTGCAGACTGTTAATAAATAGTGCGGCCACTTGTGGCTATGATATTGGATGATATATCCAACTAGTGCAGCCTGTATGGCTATGATATATATATGTTGAAATTGCTTTGATACGGCTTGTATAGCCATGACAAATGATGCGACTGATATAGTCCAGAAATATGATAAAGTCAGATATGACTAAGAAACAGGGGACAGAAACGATATGGCCTTGATGGCAAATAGAATTGATATGATCGGTAATGCAAATAACAGATTAGATATGATAAAGTGATTTGATAATCACATGATATGACGTTCCAGTCGGTAAGACATTATAGTAGGATGTGAAATCCTAGAATATATGATCAGCTAGTAAGGCTAGTAGTTTGGATCCGATATCCAGACAGATTCATACTGTTAGTCGGAAGAGACTATGAATTGGAATTTTGAATTGAAAAAGAATGATTAGAAAGATTATTGTCATATATAGTGAGCTATATATGAATGTATTTCTAATACTTGTTATTTGCATATATGATTACTCACTGAGCTTTATAGCTCACGATATTTGTTATTGTCCCTGCAGGTTAGCATGATACTGATAGGGGACAAGATAGAGTCCGTGACTTTGGAGTGGGACTCTTAGATGCTGTCAGTAGCAGCCCGGCTTTAAAGGAGATTTGGTATTTTATACTCTCCTTGATACACTTGTACCCGTTTTTATGAAAATATACCCCTTTTGTAATGGTTTTATGTATTGAAACCTGTATTTTAAATGAAAAATTTTCAGGGGTGTTTTTGTTTTAAAAGTCGGGTGTTACATCAGGCTTGCCCCGATCCGCCTTGGCTAAGAACTCATGAGCTTACCTCATTCCGTCTGTCACCAAATCAACTCATTCTTTGGACTCTCAAGCTTGCCCCGATCCGTTCGATTATCAACTCATTCTTTGACTCTCGGGCTTGCCCCGATCCGTCGGTAAACACGTAAGGCACATACAACACACTATTACACAAAGTAATAAGGCTTCCTACGCATGCAACATCACCCATAGTATAGTGAGAAAACTCACCTGATGTGCAAAGCCTAATAGCGTTCCACACGCGCGTCTTCAGATCCCGACAGCGCGAACCTCCTAATAACGATAAACTCCACTTAGAACTTCCTAAGTCCCAAACAAGATAAACCTCTAAAACCGATGTCCAAAACCCTCAATTTTAACCAAAAGTCAAACTGGTCAAAAAGTCAGCGGTCAAAGGTCAAATTCAACAAAAGTCAACAGCACAGTTAGCGTCGCTAACTCCCCAAGTTAGCGTCGCTAACTATGAACAGATCAAAAAGTCCATTAAGTTCTTAATCCATTCAGCCAAGGTCTTAATCCATTCAGGGACCTTCCAAACAGTCCTAAATCCATAAAAATTCTAACTTTATCCTCCCAAACATCACCATACAAGATCATGAACAAAATTGAAGCCCAAAGTGGTCCAAAACTAACCAAAATCATCATAGAGAGTTTAGCTTACTCTCTAACCCATCCCAAAGATTCTAAATCATAGGTTTAAGGCATAAAGCTCCTGACTTTATCCTTTTCAAACATGGACAATCACCAAAAGGGACCATTACACATATTCAATCAATAATAACATACTTAAATCATAAGGAAAAGCCATAAAAATGCATAAAAGATGAGAACTTGACTCACAATGGTCCAGAAATTGCAGATCCTTAAAGCTTCACTCAAGAAAACAAATTGTAGCATCATCACCTTCCATCTAGCATCATCATTCTTCAAGAACATCTTCCAGAACCTTCAATTCTTCAAGAGTGAACCAAGAACACACAAAATGGCTAGAGAGAGATTTAGGTGACTTTGGGGGCTGAGAAAGGGCAAATGATGGCTGCCCTAGGGTTCCCCACCCTTACTTATGGCCCAATCACCAAAATCTAGGGTTTTCTGCCCAAACAGGACAGGTAGCGCCGCTAACTGGAGGTCGTGCAAACACATAACACTACACACTTCGTGACGCTAAAAAAATCCTTCCCGATGCTATCCAGACCATTAGCGTCGTTAACCCTATGGTTAATGACGCTAATGTCAAATTTCCATAATTTTCTTATTTGTTTTCCCTTTTTCGCGTTGAGCTTGAACTTTTTAGGATTAGGGTCTTACACTTTTCACGAGTGACCCCTTCAGATTCCCTAATCTGATCACAAACATCAGATTTTGTAAGTACCATTTCCTCTTACTCGGGATCAAAACATGGCTTGTAGCGAATAAGAATATTCAAATTTATGATTCGAGGCCTTATATTGCTTCATAGACACTAGATTGTCATCATCCAGAGTTTCTCATCGTCATTGAAGGTAAGAAGAGCCATATGAAATATGGTTTCATCTTGTGTAATAAGAGGATGAGAGTGAGCTTAGGATTCAATTTGAATGTCTTCATATGTAACACCCTAATGTTTTTGAAAATATTAAGTAATAAACCTCTAAATAATCCAAAAAATTCTTTCATAGAAATTAAAATAAGAGTTTATCAGAGTAGGGGTGTTAAAACCTTTCAAAAACTTTTTTGACTTAATTAACCTTACGACCAATAACTAGTTTGAAAAATAAAATCTTAAATTCACATTATACTTTCACTAATAGTTTTCTTGGAAGTCTAAGTGTAAATCAAACTTTAATCATAATTGAAAGACTTAAAATAATAAACTACTTAAAAGTTCCCTTCATTTATTCTGATACGAGCTTGGAGCGATCACATCGTGTCCTTTCCAAAAGTACCCCTTAAACCTGAAATGTTAGAATTCAACAGGTAAGCAGAAACGCTTAGTGAGAAACAACGTTCTCGCATATTATACCAATCGCATGCACTCACGTGTCCCTTTCATACATTCAACATAAATAGCTTAGCATAACATAACATCATCACATTTCACTAACACATATTGCTGGTACCAATAAGCATTGGCCACTTCTCCCCTGGGTACTTCGTGACCAGTCGACCAAACCACTTCTCCCACCGAGTACTTTGTGGTCAACCTTGTCCACTTTACCCCCATTACATCATGGACAACACATACATAACACATAATATATACCACATAGAACCATTAAAAATTCATAAACATACATTCACATTACACATAATCATACATACACTGTTGACATAATAAACGAGTTAGTGTAACTCACATGATACCACTATAGTGTTAGCAGCGATCCAAGTGCCAATCATCAAACATAACATGTAATTTCCTAAAATTATTATCAATAGACAATACTAGGATTATTAATATAATTTTCAACTTATTAATGCCTATACGCATTATATGTTTTTGCTTCATTTTCTACTCATTCATAAAGTCTTTACCAAAAGGCCTTAACTCGTTAAGTTCTTTACAATATGAACCCTTATCAAAACCATGTACATCGTGCCTAAAGGTTTTGATTGTTTACTCTTAAAGAATGAACTCATTAACCTAATATCTAACTTAAGTTTGTAAGTAGATCGCGTCGCTGAGTATAGCCCATAGTATTGCTAAGTGCATAGCATTTTACTTTCATATTTAAGTTCAATATAGCAACCTACTTAGGACATAGTGTCGCAATTTATGTCCATCGTGTTGCTAAGTTATCCTGGCAGACGTCCACATTTTTACTTAACCTAGAAATTCTTGCATATAACCCGTTCCAAACCAATTCTAATTACAAATAATAGAAGTGACACCAACTCTTTTTCAAGAGTTTACCATAATTGAGCAAAATTTTCTTTCGGGCATCTTAGTCAAAGTCTTAACACTTAAATAATTTACTTAACATCACAATGCTACTTAAAATTACTTGCCAACTGAATTTTGCAATCACATATTAGGCACTGATAGAATATGTATAAATAATTATGCTATAAAATAATACTCAATGTGTAAATTAGGGCAAGTTCATTAGTATATCTTAGAGTAGACATAACGGGAATTGACTTCAACTTAAATAAGTAGTTGAAGTCAAATTATTTTTAGGTTGAAAAGTAATGACATTTAGTTTTCTTTATGATTTCAGGGTGAAATCATAAAGATGGGATGGATAATTATAACACCCAAATAATGGACAAGAACTTTTAGCCTTTTTAGTAAAAGTTCAAACTTAAAATAATTAAATAAAATAAAGCAATTAAAATAAATATGAATAAATTAATTAAATTAATTAATATTAATGAAACTAAAGGTTTCTACGTTGTTAGAAAGTTAAGCTTGGGTTAAATTAAAACTTTAAGATAGAGGAACTAAATTTGTCAATGTCGTGACTTACCTTGACCAAGTTTAGGGATCAATATGTTCAGGTAATATGATAGATGACGTTAAATTAGCAAGATCAGAAGTTAATTAATTATTGAACACGAGTTGTGGTCAAAAGAAAAGAAAAAGGATGATATGGGCTAAAAGTATTAAGTGTCTAAAGTTTAGAGCATAAGGTTCCTTCCTTCCTTTTTCAAGAGAAAAGTGTCATATTATATATATATATATATATATATATATATATATATATATATATATATATATATATATATATATATATATATATATATATATATATATATATATATATATGGATGGGTTCAATGCAGAACCAAATTAAATCACCTAACTGCAGAACCATGTTGTTAACCGTAAGATTAAAATCTAACTAAAAGGGTACGATAATCAAAAATCTTAATTTGCTATGTTCATCAATGAACACATGTAAATTACATGAGCAAAGTTGTCTGTTCACTCTTGTATTTTTGCGTTTCCCTTTGATCAAAATACAAACAAAAGTTCAATCCCAATAAGATCAACCTATACATTGATCAAGTCTCAAAAAATTACATGAGAAAAGTTAAAAGAATAAGAACACAACATCAAAGTCTCAAACAAATGAAACAATGTTCATATATGAACATTACATGACGGTTCTCAATCACTCTGTTATTGCTTCTATACATCTTCAACATCGAACGAATCCTTGTGTGCACGTCATATTGTCGATTGACCTGTGAACAACGAAGCATCAAAATCGATTAGGTTCTTGGTGCTAACTTCACCAAAAATGTGAAAACGCTAACCTGTAAACAAACATTGCTCAAAATCAATATATGTTCATTAGTGAACATATGTTCATTAGTGAACATATGAAATACAATACCAAACAGGATACCACAATACCGTGAATAATTGAACACATATCGGACTCCCTTCAATACAAACTCAAACGAATATGCAATTCCAATTGAAATAAACCAAATTGCTAATTTGCAATTCCAATTGAAAGAACTAGATATTGAAACCAGTTTGTAAGAAAATGTTCATTATTGAACATATGTTCATTAGTGAACATATGTTCATTAGTGAACATATGTTCATTAGTGAACATATATTGAAAACGAAATATGCAATCAGACTCCCTGTAATACGAACTCAAATTGAAAAACTCAAAGAACATGCTTTGACATTCCATTCAAAGTAGGTTGATAAAAGTTGGTATTTTTCTTATATTTATACATTTTTTATAATTATTTCCGATTTGATCTTATTTATGGAAAACACAAAATGACCATTCGGTGAAAAGTAAAAAAATGGCAATTCGGACATTTTTGGTAATTTTTTCCATATATTTTATAGATTTTTTTAGAAATTAGGAAATAGAAGATGGTCACTGGTGGAAGGTTTTGCATATCCAACATCAAGACCTTGATAGACCTGTCATAAGGAAGAACATCACAAGCCACAAATTAACCAATTGAGTGTAGGTTCTGATATACGCATAGTCAATTAGAAAATAAATAAACACCAATTTCAGTTTGGATCATGTTCAGTATATCTCATTACTGATTCAGCGTACATAATTTGAACCCTATTTGTAATTATAAAACCAATTCGCAACTTCAAGACAACAATTCTATCATTGTTGTCAACCAAATAATCATTTTCCTTTAGTAAATTTAATAAACAGAAACAATTAATGAGCCAATAAGCTCAAGACGAAGTAGTGCAGTGCTGGATAAACTATAAAGTTTTATATTGTACATACCTGGACAGAGTAGGCGCTAATTATTTGGCCGTTAAGCTTTTTAGCTCTAATGCGAGCCTGCTTTTTCCGGCACCGGTGGGACCAAATATAACGACGACTTTCTCCTTCTTCGACTTTGCAGAGGCAGGGCATTGGAAGGTACTTAGAGCGGCGATATGTAGAACAAAACTAAATCAACCTTTTAAAGGACGATTTGTATTTACCTGAGAGATTGTCTTCGAGATGTGGTTGAATCGAGATGAGGATAGGAAAATCGTTGCTATTTTACGATTGAGATGAGGATACGTGAAGAGATTAGGGTTTAAAAGTTTGAAGTTTCTGTATAGAGAGAGAGGACGGAAACGAGATATATATATATATATATATATATATATATATATATATATATATATATATATATATATATATATATATATATATATATATATATATATATATATATATATATTAGGACCTAATAAAAAACCCAATATGCCCTTTATTGGATATGATTTCCTGTAAACGGGTATAATTTTTATGGTGTACCCATTTTAATCTAATCCACTGAAATAATGATCTAACGGTTATAAGGGTAGTTCTGCAGTTAGGCAATATATTTTGGTTCTGTATTGAACCTATCTCTCTCTCTCTCTCTCTCTCTCTCTCTATATATATATATATATATATATATATATATATATATATATATATATATATATATATATATATATATATATATATATATATATATATATATTCATCGAAGAAGTTAAGTTATGATTATCACTAAAACCATTGAATGGTAGAATTCCTAGCTCGTTTCCTTTAAATTTCGACCTAGGATATTGGGATTTTTGAATTCCAAAATCATTATTGGATTAGATGTTTTAAATGAGCCACTAGGTTAGTTTCAATCATAAGTTCATCAATTTGTACATCTTCTACTATTGTTATATTTAATTTTAACTTCTTTTGTGAATTTGAGGGTTTCCGAACACGTAACATCTACATTTTGGGCCTAGTAGTTTTGACCCTTTCTAGTGAAAAAATATTTTTTGGAAAGAAAAATAAAATATAAATACGTAATTAAAATCAAAAAATAAATAAAATGTATAAATAAATAAAACAAGTTCCCATTAGAAGTATAAGGTTATTAAGACGTTTTAAAAGACCAAAAATAAGGTTAGAAAGAAAACTTGTGATAAAAGGACTAAAAATGTTAAATTTTAGAAACTTTTATCTAAAATTGATTTAACCAGGTTTCGAGACTTAAAGATTATGAAAACAACAGTTAGAAGTCTAAAGATGAGTAGTGCCATGAGTTAGAAATGTGAATAAATGCCATATTGTGAAATCATAGAATGAGGGACCAAACTTATCAAATTCGTGAAACTTAGTTTTAAACTATCAGGACAACATAAGGGACTAATAATTTTAGGAATTGTTATTTAAGTATTAAATATATGATTTCAATGTTTTTAAACTATATTTGAAATAATTGTGACATCATGTTTTTAACATTTGCGAATTGTCAAGCTAGCTCCCAACTTCAATAGAGTTTTCTAATTCTAGTCATCACTTGAATTAGTTTTTAATCCAATAACTCTCATTATTATATCATAAACTTGGTTCATTAGTCAACTTGAAGTATATTTAATGATGATTTAGTGTTATTACAGGTGTTGATGTTCTTTTGAAGTTCATGACAAGCTTGTGAAACTTAATTACGGTTGTGTTTTTCAAAATCCCTAAATCATCATAAATATGTCTCAAATCCTTGTATATTGATGCTTTGAAAAGGTTTTAAACATGTTTTTGGACGTTAATGGATCAATCTAAGTTATTAGAATTGAAGAAATTAAGAATATGACTGATTTTAACATGGGTTTTGGACTTGGACTTGCTTGGAAAACATTTTTTACCCGTCAAACGTAACCACTTGATATGTTCAGTTTGAGTGGATTTTCTTTGATAATTCACTTGGTCGAGTGGATACATGGAGGTCTAAACCCTTATTTTTGCAACTTTTGCATGTGATGTACAGATCATGTCTTCTTTTGTCCAATAGTCTTTTATGGTCTTATAGATGATGTAAATTGAATAAAAATTAGATGCGTGCCATAAATAACTTAATAAAGGACTCAATGAATATTTACAGGACTTATGACTTGACTTTTAGTAATTTTAAGTGACTACTAAGTACACCAATCGGTTAGGAATTGAATAAGCTTGTTATATAACTTGAGTTGAGTAAATACCAAGAATACATACACGTACAACTATATTCTAGTAATGTTTGACCTAAAAGCATACTTTGATACTCTTTATTGCTATGTGGCTATACTATGTAACTTGTTACATTCATGAAGCATAATATTGGAAATGCTTGCATTAGTGAAATGAAAATTTGGATTTGAAGTTGTTTAAGCATGTTATATATGCATATCACTTAAGATGGGTTTGGCTTGAGGGAGTCCTGTACAATCTTTGGGAAATTTTCCTTTTTGTCTTCGTGACTATTGTTAGTTAGCACGTGACAAGTTTCATCATTACGTGATTGTTAAGTTAAAATGCTTAGGGATGAACTTAGCTAACCCATTCCATGGAATCATATGGGATGCCTCATGTTTCCAGTATGTTGACCTACATGGTCAGGTTGGCATCTATGATTTTTAGGTGTGATGTTATCATGCTACTACCTTGTTTAAGACAACGGGAGCGGGTTTTAAGTGTGATGTTATTACCCGGTTTATGCCATGGACTATTGGGACCCAAGATTAAGAGGGACATGTTTAAATGTAGAAAACTTAGGTTAGGAATATAAAAGCATGCACATTCAATTGCATAATTATTAGTTTGTTTTGAAATGGTCATTCCAATGCTTCTTATATTCACATATAAATATTGTATTTGCAAACAGTTTTTACAAAAAAATAATAGTAGTTTCACTTTGCGATTACATTGATTCTATTTTCCAGTTCCATTCAATAGTCTAACTTCGTGTTACTTTCTAGGATCCTGATGTTGTGTACAAACACAAATTATAGATTAATCCTGTTGATTCACCAAATATCAGGACAACCTCTTCTAACCCACGTTAACTCAACAAATCACGTAGTTAGGCTCAAATTCTGCTCAAACCAAGAACAAGAAATTTGGGGTAAAAAACTGAAGTTTCATAAAAATCAAGTCTGAACGGCCAAGGCACATAAACAAACGCTAAATAAGAAGAAAAAAATTCAAATGGGCCTAAGAAGAGTCATGGGCCAAAGTTATGGCTATTTCTGTGAAGCCCCTTTTGTCACACGATCATGGGCCTCCAAAAACATAAGGGCCCGGTCCTCCACGCTAGGGCCCGCATCAGATCCCTAAGCCTATCGTTATTATGTTAACATGTACTTGTGTTGGAAATGCAAAGTTTGGAAATCTTAAAGAAACTTTGATGGACCATTTTTCTCAACAATAATTTAAATACAAACAAGATAAAATGCAAAATCATAAAGACTTGAAGATTAAATGCAGGAATAATTCACAATTAAAGTAAGAACATGGAAATATAAAGGTGTTTGATGGAATGAAGTTCTTAATATTTCATATGAAGAGAATTACAAATAAGTTCTTCAAAACCATGAAGAAGAAGTGAAGGGATGATCTCCCTTTTCTGTGCAAGGGAGAGACCACAAGGTAAAAACCTAAGGACTGAAGAGGGAATAACCCATTCCTCTTCAGTGAGAAAAGATGGTTCTTAGAATATAATAATACAATGTCAGACTAGGGCGGCCCATGCTTGATTATAATAATACTATTAGTACAACATACATACTTCTAAGTGAACACGCCTATGCTAGCCTAATCATACTCTATAACTTTATCTGCTTATCCACTTGTCTTATCTTCACTTTAGTCTTCTTTACTTCTTGGTGAGGCCGAAGTTCAGGAGTGAAATTCGGTGTTGGAATGTTGCCATGTTGAGTTTCTGTGATTCTTGTACACTTGATGAACTTCTGAGTGTTAGGGAAGAAGTGAGCTTCTATAACTTTGGTGTGAGGAAAGGCTTGTCTTGAATCTTCAGGGCCGAAGTTCAAGGCTGAAATTCAGCTAAGGCAGAGCTTCTACTTCAGTTTCTGTTTAAGCAACTCCACTTCCAACTTCTGTGAGATCCATCGGAGTTCAAGACTGAACTTTGGCTCTTGTGAGCTTCTCAGCTTCTATGAACTTCTCTTTGAGTTTAGCATAGATGTAATACAAACAAATCACATATGTTGAGACAAAACCTGTTCATTCATAACATTCATCGAAATACAAAAGGTTATGTTTGAACAGAACCAAACTGAAACATTACATAACAAAACATCGTCTCAAACATTAAACAGAGGTGGTCAACGATTCCTAACAACTTGTATATGAATATTGGGATGTTTAGGATCTTGAAGTGAGATATCTAAACTCCACGGTTATGTAGTGGTTCTCTTATACTCATGTTTTAATATTGTACTGAACACCCTCATATGCTAGATTTTAAACCATGGTTTGACAAATGTTACTTTTGGGACCTAAATTCTGCAACAACTTTTCATATTTAAGGATCGTTTTAAAATGATTTAACTCATTATTTTGATTTATATGAGGGGTGTTATAGTTTGTTTCAGAGAATTACTTAAGTGAACTAAGTTCTTAGGTTAGTACTTAGACTTAAACTCTAGTGCTCATTTTTTATTAAGTACGTAGATGGTGGACCTTAGGGTTTATGATAGGAATTCTATGTAACATAATTCTAAATGTTTAGTTTTTGTTTAAAGATTAACATGCAAAATTTCTCAAAATGCTAAATACTTGTGGAATCATGTCCCTTCTGAGGTGGGAAATATGGTAAACCCCAATGTTGGAGAATATGTAACTCCAACTATGTTAGACGACTTCTGATCTATGCTCGGTGTGGTGTTGGCACGCCAAATGGAGAAGATAGTTGGCCAATTTCAAAGTATTCTTGATAGCATATGGTGATTCATTCCACTTAAGAACATCCATAATAGGAGTTTTTTAAAGCTTTTTTAGTCAAAAAGCTATCTTATTTTTACCAAACTATAATGGAGGCTTTTTCAAAACCAAGATTTTTCAAAGAGCTTGCTAATTAGCCAGCTCTATGGTTAAAGCTTTTTACAAATTATATATATATATATATATATATATATATATATATATATATATATATATATATATATATATATATATATATATATATATATCTTATCTTATATCTTATAAAAAAAGCATTTTTCCTCTCACCACATGCATTTGAAACCTCTATGATCTTTCAAATTCCCAATTAATATAATCAATATATTAATTTAAATATTTTACCATATTTTTTATAAGATATAAGATAAGATAAGATATATATATATATATATATATATATATATATATATATATATATATATATATCTATATCTATATATATATATATATATATATATCTTATCTTATCTTATATCTTATAAAAAAAGCATTTTTCCTCTCACCACATGCATTTGAAACCTCTATGATCTTTCAAATTCCCAATTAATATAATCAATATATTAATTTAAATATTTTACCATATTAATTTGAGATTTTTTTGTTTTATCTCACATTGCTTCATATACATATGTTACCTCTTCTCTTTCTCTTATATAATACAATTTATTTGCTTTCATTATCCATCAAACTTGATCTTTCAAGTCTATTATTAATTAGTGATCATTTTATCATATAAACATTCTTTTATTGCAAGTTTTAAAGAATTTTTACTATTTAGTTTCAACTCTAAAAAGTATTGAAACTCAAAAATAAAATTAAAATTACTTAAAACTTTTAAAAACTTGACTAGTTTGGAAGTTCATAGTACGTCGTTTTTAAAAAGTGACATCGGTGTAAACATTTTTCGATTCACCAATATGTATATACATAGAAATTTAATTCATTACTTAAAGCTTTTAAAAACTTGACTAAGTTTAAAGTTTATAGTGTGTCGTTTGTAAAAAGTGACACTGGTGTAAACATTCATCGATTCACCAATATGTATATATACATAGAAATTTAAATTGTTAATGTTTTAACTATCTATTATAAAAGAGATCATTCAAAACAACATTAATAATTTATTTTTTAACATATTATGTTGATATTTTTCTGTCTCACATCGTGTCACACATTTATGTAACATTTCATATTTCATTTATACAATACCACTAATTTGATTACATTATCCATCAATATTAATCATAATATGATTTTCAATATCTATTATTAATTAAATATCATTTTATCGTACAAACATGTTTTCTCAAAGTGATAAATTCTTATATTTATATGTTAGTTTCCAAAAGTATTAAAACTCAAAAATAAAGATGAACATTACTAAAAACTTTTAAACTTTATATCTAATCTAAACGTATAATATTAAACATAAATTGTTGTCATAATAGATATCATATTTCTATCCAAAACTTGAAAAGTTACATAATAACTTTTTTAAAATCAATTATAAATAGATAGTCAAACATTAAAACCTAGAAACATGCTATTAAAATCTATTGTTAATTAGTGGTCAATTAATCATAAAAACATGTTTTTTATCTCAAAGTTTCAACAATTATCCTATTTAAAAATTATTGAAACTAAAAAGATTAATATTTAAAAGAGTTCAAACTATTAAAATATCAATTGGGTTGCACATTCATAGTAAGTCTTGGCCACAGTTCGTTGTGTGGTGACAACGTTGTAAACATTTTATTTCGCTTTCATAAGATTTATGCACATCGAACTTTTAAACAGTAATCCTTCAAAGTTCAAACAAAGATGTTTATATATATATATATATATATATATATATATATATATATATATATATATATATATATATATATATATATATATATATATATATTAATATTATAACATATGTCATTTAATCAATATAGTTTAAGATGAATTTTTACCATGTACCACATTAACTTTAATTTATTAGAAAAAAACAGATCGAAGTGGACACCGGTGAGTACCCGTCCAAATTTTACGAAAACGATCCTAAAACTAAAACTAAAGGTTCATGGAAAGTTGCAACTGATTCCTAATCTGGTTACAATCAATAACACAAATGAACAAATATATGAGAGAAATGATTTTAACCTCTCTACTTATAGAGGTTTTCTTTCCCTTGAAATTTGTTTCTTAAGCTATGTGGGATAAAAATTATATTAGTCTCTTTACTTATAGATGTTTGATTTCTCTTCAGTTGTGTTTTTTAAGCGATATGGGATAAGAAAATGACACAAAATAACACACTATGAAGGAAATTTTGATCCCACATCGTCATGATAAACCAACTAACAAGCTTTTTTATTCTATAAATAAATGTCCCCTCAAGTTAAAACAATTACATAAATCATTTGATATTTTTTTTACTGTTTGAAATATTTTCAAATATTAAAGTTCAAGTAAATATATAGTTCAATTTTTCTTATTTTTTTTAATGAAGTTGAGCTTTAAAAATTTATCGAGTCGATCCAAGATAAGCTATGGATTCACTCATCAAGTTGTACAAAATCGCATGCATTGTGTTGAATAATTCAATTTTGAACTTTTATTTCTTTTGTAAATTGATGGTTAAAAACGACAATTTCAAATTTTCTCAGAGGTCACTCCATCAATATATATTTCGTGTATTCAAACTATATCTATTTTTTATTATAAACGAAGCCATCCAAATCAATGTGGTTCAAGATAAATGATTTATTTTTTACTACATCAATTTGAGGTTTTATTCTTTATCACACATTGCTTTACATAAATATATGACCTTTTCTCTTTCTCTTATATACTACAATTTATTTGCTTCCATTATCCACCAAAGAGAACACTTTTAATTTAAATTAAATATTTGAAATTAAAACATTACCAAATACACAATCTTTAAATTGATTTTAAATTAGATAAAAGTAAAATTAAATTTAAAATTATACAAAAATTCTATCCAAGCAAAACATGTTGGTAGACTATTAAAATCATGTGGTTTGGGGTAACTATTTATCTTAAACCATATTAATTTGGTTTTTATTTTGATGCATTATATTTATTCATTAAAATTGTTAAAATTCGTTGTTTTCCAAATTTATGACACGTGTACGTATTATCATATAGTTAAAAATAATGAAGAGATTTTTCTATATATATATATATATATATATATATATATATATATATATATATATATATATATATATATATATATATATATATATATATATATATATATATATATATATATATATATTAATTTGGTATAGGAATAACATGCATTTGTTTATATTGTAACTAATAATTTTTTTCTTGCGCAACGCGCGAGCATTCGCCTAGTATATATATATATATATATATATATATATATATATATATATATATATATATATATATATATATATATATATATATATATATATATATATATATATATATATATATATATATATATATATATATATATATATACTTTAAAGACTATAAAGATTAAATGTTTGGATGTGTTTATATTTTACAAAGGAATGCCTAGAAGTTTGACATGTTTAAATGCTACAATGAATGCATATTATATTTTGATCGTGTTTTAGACTATAATTAGGAAAGGTTATTTCGTATAATAAATAAATTGGGAACATTAATTATGGTTGGTGTATTCATATAAAGATAAAACTTGGTATTGTCATATTTATCAATTGATTACAAATTCAAAAGCTTGTAACCAATTTCTCTTTATAACCATGGATAAAGATTTGGTTAGCAATCAAAATTCTTGTAATATTCAACCATGTCCGTATTTTCCGTATATTCCATATCCTGATGAAAATTATCATAACTATCTCAACATTCCTCAACCAAATTGTTATCAAAATTTTCCAATCTCCAATGATCAATGGTTGGAAATATCTTACTATGGCACATCGACTAATTTCCATGTTCATCCACAAACGACATCATTTAGGTCTTCTGAAGAATCAAAAAGGTTAGTGTCGGTATATTTGAAAATATAGACGTATCAGATGGTGATCACCACATCATTCAATGCAAAAAGGGCTGGAATCTATTGATCTAAACGTTGGTCTCGACATAGATGAAGCCGACATAAGGTCATGGTACAGGTGAAAAAAAGATAGATCACATTGGTCTATTGAGGAAGAAAATATACTTGCAGCGTTATGGTTTACCGATAGCAAGGATCTAGTTATCGGTAATGACCAAAAAAATTCTTCGTATTGGGAACATAACACAAACTACTACAACAATCATCGGCCTGACAGAACCTCGATATGACTTCAAAAACGGGTTAAGGCACACTTCTATCAGTTTTACACATCCATGAATGATTTTTCCGATATTTACAACAACTTTCTTAACAGTCGTGCAAGTGGTTGGAGTGATGAGATTGTCCTCAAGAAAACACATGAACAATGCAGACATGATAATAAGAGGAAATGGAACAAAGTTTTCAAATACAAAAACGTATGGAAAATTTTAAAAAGTAGTGAAAAATATGTTCCACACAACAACGTGATTATCATGCTTCTTAAAAAACAAGAAACTCTTATTCAGGGGAGTTCACTATTTCCCCCAACCCAGATACTACTTTTGATTTAGATGATTACGAAGTTCGTCCAAGACAAATGGGGCAAAAGGCAGTTAAGAGAAAGGGAAATCTCAAAGAAAAAGAAAACATTGGTCTAGATTCAACTGATAATGGCATGCAATATACAAAATATACAAAAGGATACTATTTTACAGATGTTTTACGGGGGAAGGAACCACAAGTAAATTTCATATATAATGGCATTCAATATACGAAAGGATACTATTTGACAAAGGGGATATATCCAGAATTGTTGCTTTCATGAAGAGTTTTCCATGTCCACAAGATGCAAAAACAAAATTGTTTAACAAATGACAAGAGGGCGCAAGAAAGGATGTTGAACGAGAATTTGGGGTGCTTCAATCTTGGTGGACTACTATTAAAGGACCATCATGACTATGATATATAGAAGAGTTGAAGAATATTATGCAAACTTGCATAATATGATTGTTGAAGATGAAGGTGATGAAATAACCAATTGGCATGACAATGAAATAGATAACTCCACATATATTTCAAGGTTCAACAAACGAGTTCCAACGATATTTTCTAAGAAATTCCGAGATATGCTCAAACCAAATTCATCATAAACTTCGTTCCGACTTGGTTGAACATATTTGGTCGAATAGTGATTATGTATGAAAATTTTTCATAATTTAAATATTATAATGCATTATTGTTTAATATACTAATTAAGTTTTATATATTTTACTTTACTTCTCTACAATTAAGAAAAATTATATATAGTGATAAACTATATATTTATTTTAGTTAGTTTTTAGTAGATTGTTTTATATAAAATTCAAGGTTGTAAAAATCGTTTGACGGTAGCATGGCAGTCGAGTGGGGTTAAGGGATTAATCGGGGATTTATCGGGGATTAATCGGAGAGCCTAAATTATAAGGAATTCATTTAAAAATATATAAATATAACAAAATAGCAAATATTTGGTCGAATAGTGATTATGTATGAAAATTTTTCATATTTTAAATATTATATGCATTATTGTTTAATATACTAATTAAGTTTTATATATTTTACTTTACTTCTCTACAATTAAGAAAAATTATATATAGTGATAAACTATTTATTTATTTATTTTAGTTAGTTTTTAGTAGATTGTTTTATATAAAATTCGAGGTTGTAAAAATCGCTTGACGGTAGCACGGCGGTCGAGTGGGGTTAAGGGATTAATCGGATTAATCGGGGATTTGTCGGGGATTAATCGGAGAGCCTAAATTATAAGAAATTCATTTAAAAATATATAAATATAACAAAATAGCAAAGTTTGATTTATTTTATTCCGAGATACACATCAAAGATTATGCATTTATTTATTTTTATTCTTTAATATTGATGTTTTTCAGTTTCTTGAGTTATTAGAGAGTGTTTTGTCGTCATTTAAAAATAAAATTTTAATAATTAATAAAAAAATAAAAAAAAGACTGCCAAGACTGATTAATCGGCCACCAATGACCGCCAAAGCCGATATTTGACCAATTTTTGCAGCAAACCGTTAAGTTGACCAATTAGGCCTAATCATAATCTGTTGCAGACCGCCAAGCGACTAATCGCCGATTAATCGGCCGCCAAGGCCGATTTCTGCAACACTGATAAAATTATTTAAAATGTGGATTGATATTGTGGGACAAAAAAAGCTTAATTGAAAAAGTTCTTCTATAGTGGGTGAAAAAGCTCTAATGATTTGTCAATGACGTAGCACCAAAAAGCTTTGTGAAAAAAAAAATTCCTATTATGGATGCTCTAAGAATGGTATGAAGCAAGTGGAGAAGGATATGATGATTCATTATGTGTCAACCTCTTTTATATGAATGGCTTCTTTATCCGGTTGTGGTGCAATATTGGATCATAGAGATAGAAACTGCTTTTTGTTCATGCCAAAAGTTTATGAGCCAATAGTAAGTTTTGTTGTGACAAAACTCAAGAAAAAAGCTTTGTGGTAGTGGCTAGAACTTAAGCAAGCCTTGAGTGCTCGAGAATTGAACAAGCTTAACATAAGAATAATTACTGGAGAGGTTTAATAACCATTTTTATACAATCAATATATACATCAACTGGAGGATTAAATCCTTGAGCTTAAGAAAGAAAGCATGTAAGTGAATGAATATAACATAAAAATTTATAATCCTTATAAGTTATGCATGAAGTTTGGCACCGACTGAAGCCAAGAAGATTAGCCAATTCATTGGAGGGTTACCATGGAACTACAAGTTGAATTTTGTAGAACATTATACTCTTGATCAAGTCATACGAAAGTCAAGAGGATTGAGAATACATTAGAAGAAATGAACGAAGAAAGGCTTGTGTGTCAAGGTATCGATTATAAAACTGAAAGGGAGATGCAAGGGAAAAGTAGTTTGGACAACAAGAAGATGAAGATAAAAGAGAATATCAACATTTAGGACATGAAAGATAGATCATAGGAAGACATTACATGTTTTAGATGAGGAAAGAAAGGACAAGTTGCAAATGTTTGTTCAAGTGGGTCGAGGAAGTGTTATAACTTATACCTTATGATGGGAACTCTATGTGTCATAATTCTAAATATTTAGTTACTATTTAAGGATTAACATGAAAAATTTCTCATAATGGTGAATACTCGTGGTAATCGTGTCCTTCCTAGGGTGAGAAATATGGTGAACCCAAATGTAGAAAAAGAATCAACTCCAACTACGCTTAACGACTTTTAATCTATGGTTGATGTGGTGTTGGGACGTCGAAAGGAGAAGATGATTGGCCAATTTCAAAGTATCCTTTATATGTAAGAAAAAATATCAAAAGTGAAACCAACAAGATGATTGAAGGAGGTTCTGCTCAAGGAAGGTATGAATCAAGTAGATGAGGATAAGGTGATTCTTATCATAATGTAGGAAGAGATCAATTCATGAGGACTAATCCTTATTAAGAAAAGAGAGAAGTGGTGAAAAGAGATTTCACTTACAAAGATTTTAGCATGTATCAACCTCCTACCTATGAATTGACTGTTGAATAGGTTGTGGTGCACTATATGATCATGGAGATGGAAATGGTTTTTTGTGCATGTGAATGTAAGGATGAACAAAAGAGTAAACATTGTTGTGACAAAACTCAAGAAAAAAACTTTGTAATTATGGTTGGAACTTACACAAGACTTGAGTGTTCGAGAATTGAATCACTTAACTTGGGAGGAATTTCTAAAGAGGTTTAAGAAGCATTTTTCATAGTTGATGAGATACGTCAATTTAACAGCTTAGTGGTTCTCTTGCACTCATGTTTTGGTATTGTATTATATACCCTCATATGTTGGAGTTTTAAACCATGGTTTGATAAACTTGACTTTTGGGACCTAAAGTTCACAACTTTTCAACATTTAAAGATTGTCTTGAAATGATTTAACTCATTGTTTTGATTTATATGAAGGGTGTTATGAAACCCTGGATTGATGAAGTGATGGTCTTGGAATCTAGATCACAAATTTGTTTCTATAATATCTTATACAATATGTTTTCTAACCTCAAATGATGTTTCTTAACACAAAATGAAATGCTAGTAGCTTCCAAATTATCATTTGAAGTGACTTCAATATTATGTTGATGCTATGGAGTTCTTTTGAGGAAATTGAACTTAGATTATGTTTTTGGATTGACTTAAGTAAGTGTATTATCAATATCCACAATCTAGTTTGAAGTTTTCAAATGGAATAAATTTAAGGAGAACTAATTGAATTGGTGATCTTTTGAACACTAAAGTGGAACTTATTGACTTATATGATGAATGTTGAACTTAAACCTTTAAATCTCCTTTAGGTCTAACCTAGTTGAGTACTGAACTATTGAGTAAAATATTGAACTTTTTATAACTTTTGCAAATGAGGTTCTAATCATGTTTAGTTTTCTCATTTAATTTTCTATGATTATATGGTTGTTTTAAATAGTGTAATTGGGATGTTTAATATTAATAAACATAATTAGGATGATTAATCTTAAGTATTTAGTAATTACTTGAGTTATTGTTAACCTTAGGTGGCCACTAGGAACTCCAACATCCTTAGAAGTGAAGTGAGCTTGTTCAACTACTTAATGTGAGTATTACCCTAGGGTACATATCCTTATAATATTTTGGTGACTTTATATTGCTACATTCATATAATAAACTTATAATATAATTGTTATATGTATGATTATGTATTTATACAAATGACTTTTGAAATGAGTTTGATTACAATTAAGTTGGAATTGAGTTTTCCATTAAATGGAGACAACCTTTGTGGAAATTATTTTAAATCATGTACATGTATATCCAGTTAGTATGGGATTGCAACTACATAACCTAGGTACCCAACTTAAAACTCGAGTTTGGATTTGATTTTGGAAGTGCAATGGTGTTGCAAATGGGATTTGCTATCCCAAATATGGTACATGTATTAATGGTTTGCAAGTTATCTATCGAGTAAAGCTTGAAAATGTTAGTGTATATAGAATGCCACTTTACAAAATGTTAATATACATGGAAGGCAACTTTACAAAGTGTTAATGTGCATGAAAGGCCTAAACATGTGTTGGTTTGCATGAAAGGCATTTTACACCAACTCCAAAACCATTAGATGTGAGATGAACTCTGAGACTGAATTGGAGTTGGGAGAAGGTGCATATGATTTGCATATTTTCTTTTCTTGAGTTATTTCATTCATGATATTATGAATTGTTGGTTTTTTAGAAGTTTTCCCCAAGCTTTGATCTAAATGATATTATGATGATTTGAAACTAGTTTTCATAGTATGTGGGCTAGAGATGCATGCTTAGACGAAAGGGTGACATTTTAGAGGATTATGGCTTGTGATAACATTTACTTTATGTATTTGTCATGTATCGATGGTAACCACCTCACTTGAGCTAACTTGTTTTGGAACTTTGAGACTTAAATTCTGCAACAAAAACCTTTTGATTAAACATTAAAATTTTTAATTTGGCTATTGATAGGTGTTATAGTAAAAAAGAAAAATAGATGCCAATATAACTATATTGATCCAACTTGTCAACATTGTTCTCAAAGTACCCATTGTTGTTACTATCAAGTGTAAGACCAACCAACACCATAACCAATGCCAAAGTCATTCAAACCCCACAATATCAGCACCTCTCTCAAACGGACCAAGTAAATCTAGAAAACAAAAAGTAGAATGCGAGGAAAATGTTGATTTCTCTCTTTTATAATATGTATGAATTTGTTAACGCATGGTGTTAATGAATGACTACATGTTGAAAATTTGTTGTCGATGAACGTGAGCATTTGGCATAATCATTGATCCAAAAAAGGTTTTGCGAATGATGTTGATGAATGCGAGGGTTTAACGTAATTATTAATTCCAATAAACACAATGTTTTTGATGAATCCAGATGTTTATCATAGTTCATGTTAGTGATTTTAGTGTCACCAGGTCATTTTATGTAATTGGAACTAACATGTGAGCTAAGGGCTATTTAGCTTGTACCCTAATATATATTCGGGGTATGTGCGGAGTGCACGCATGTATAAGGTCAAATAAATAGTCGGTTCGACAATAAGTCGGGAGTCCGGGGGCAGCGCCCCTGGGTTTGGGGTTTCCAAAGGGGCAACGCCCCTAGCGGGGGTTCCAGGGGCCGAGCCCCTGTCTTCGGAATTTCCAAGATAGTACATAATGAAAAATCGTATTTCTTGAGGGTGATTATGGTAAAACTGACTAATTTCGTCAGTTTTGGAAACCATTGATTCCTTCATAAATTCGTGACTTGTTACCAAAGAAACCGATGACAGCAACCCTAAAGCCCATTGAGGACAGTGACACCTTTTTAGCTCTCGTTTCATCAAAACTCTCTCAGATCTCCATAGCAATTTGGCTCACGTTTTCTGTACCTAGATTCGTGAATGTCCTGTTGGATTATCCTAGGCTGAATTTCTTGTAACCCGAGCATAGGGTAGAAATATCAGTTCGGAAAATGTTCTCACAATCCAAGGGGTATCCAGATCTCCACTCAAACCCTACGCAATTTTCTAACAGTTCATAATTCAGAAAAATCATGTCACGGATTTTGCTGATACGCACAAGAGCTTAATGCAGGTTGTAAGTCAAAACATGTCTTTGTTGTTGACTCGCTCACTGGTTTTAGCATAGTAAGTGGTCACTATATTGAATCCATAAAAAATATTGTGATTTTGAAATATGGGTCCATCATATATGATGTTTTAGTGAATATTTTAGTGAATAACTTAATATGTTAGCGTTGAAGTATATGTTTTGAATTGTTCTTTTTAAAAGAAAAACTAATATAAAAAACAATCCACAATTCAAATAACAAACTGAAAATATTGAATAAGATATTAAGAGTATTTGTAATATGTTTTAATTATATTGGAAACGTGAAGGATGTTTTTTGAATATATACTACTCATAGAGGATTGAGAAATGGATCTTTTATAAGAATTAAACTTACCAATTTGCTTATCATTTAGCAATTAGTATACCTTATGAAATTTATATTTGTCTCTTATAAAACACTGTCAATTAATTAAGAAAACGAATCTTATCATCTTGTTTTACATCAAGTTGCAAGAGAATGTAAATAAGATTCCAAAGTCGGTTTTCGGCACAGAGCATCAAAGTAAGTTTTTAATATTGAATTAGTTAGAAATCAGGATTAAAAAATTAATATTTAGAGCTTTGATTGTGGTGGTATTTGTATTTTAATGGTTCATGTGCATGGTGCCTTTGTGGTATCGTCACTTTCTTGACATTTGGGTTGTAGTTTCTTTGGACTTTCTATATTTCTAAAATACAATAGAAATTTACATTGATTCTACTTTTGTTTTATAGCATGTGTTTTTAATGGACTTTGTAGTTTATGTTTGTCCTTTTACCATGGTACTACAAATATGTACTGAGATCTTAGTGTCGGGATATATATTTATGTAAGTAATATTAATTTCGTTATAAAAAAAGGAAATGACAATTTCTTATGATCGGAAAAGAACATACTTTCTATATACTAAAGATAAAAACAAAATCAACTCCACTTTGCAAATTAAAAACAGGTAATTGGTATAAATATGTTTGAGGCACGATGGTCGTTTATATTTTTATAAAGGCCTTTTCTAAATTGTTAAAGTAAACCATTTTAAGACAATAATACCAACTGTCATGAAATTGATATTTTTTTTCAAAATCATTGATCTTATTCATATAAGACTAATATTAAATGCAAAAATAGCAACATTTTTTATTTATTTATCATTATTATATCATTCTATATTTATTTCTTCATATTACATAATTGTACTTCAAAAATCCTATCAAAGTTTAGCATTGTCATTTAAAAACGAAGCAATTTCTAATGCTATGGTTCCTAGACTAATCAAAACATAATGTTCTAATAAGAAAAAGAATTAAAGTACAATGTTATAATTACATGATTTTTTTTCAGAATACAATACATTACTAATAAATAAATTTTGTAATAGAAAAAAAAAATATATGTACATAGTTGTAATAAATAAATAAATGGAAATACGTGCTAGGTCTTGCATTTAGCCTTAAGATTAATATCAAAACATAAATGCCAACATTAAACTTTCACACCTACCCGTTTCAGGACCAACATATAAAGAGGATATCACAAATCAGTAGTAATGCCACAAGAAAAAAGATCCCAAGAAAAATCATAATACCTTCAATGAGATCAAAATCAAAATCAAAAGTCACCTCACTACATAATCTTTATAGTTAACTATATCTTAACCAAATTACATAAACAAGTTATATGACGTAATGAGTATAGTCGTGAAATTATTCTTTACAAAAGAAAGACTAACATAACGTAATGATTTAAATAATAAATTAAAAACTATTAAACAAGAGTATTTGCAATAAGTTTATTCCTAGTATTTTATTTAATTCTGTTACAATGAAAACATGAAGAATGCTTTTTGTATAATTTGCACTAGTATACTACTGTACAGAAATTGATCTTTTAGGATAATTGAAGTTACCAATTTGCTCATCATATAACATTATAACATACCCTAATTTTGTCCGATAAAATTCCATCATATATGTCTCCTACCCAAAGCGGTTTGCGACACGTAGCATCAAACTAAATTTTTAATATTCTAATTAGTTAAAAATTAGGATTTAAAATAATAAATATATGTAAAGCTTTGATTGTGGGGTTTTTTTTTGTTTCCAATACCGTTTAATTAACAAACAACCCGGATCTTATCATGTTGTTTATATAAGCTTTCAAAAGAATGTCAATAAGATTCCAAAGGGGTTTGCGACATAGGGCATCAAAGTAAGTTTTTAATATTATAAATAGTTAGAAATTAGGATTAAAAAAAGAATTTTCATATTTAAAGCTTTGATTGTTGGTGGTATTTGTATTTTAATGGTTAATGTGTGTGGTCCCTTTGTTGTATTGTCACTTCTTGACATTTGGGTCGGGTTTCTTTGGACTTTCTACATATCTTAAATACTTAACTAGAGACATCTATTTTGGTTATTATTTATTTTGATAGCATGTGTTTCTGATGAATTTTTGTGGTGATGTTTGTCCTTTTATTATGGTACTCCAAATATGTACAAAGATCTTAGTGTCGGGGTACATATTTATGTCAATAACATTAAGTTGGTTTTAACTTTTAAAGATAGAATTGAAAACTTCTTTGCTCAAAACATAACATTCAATCGCTTTTTTCATTCATGTCAATTTCTATCCTTAAGTTCCAAACAAATTTAACTCCGCTTTATAAGATATAAAAGCTAAATGGTGATTGGTATAAATCTGTTAGAGGCAAAAATGGTCATTTACATCTTTATAATTTGTAAGAACAAACATGAATACGAAAATAAAAGTCAAGTGTGATGGTATTTATGTGTTTGCGGTTTTTCCAAAGATCTCATATCTCATCCACATAAGACTAATGTTAAATGCAAAAATACCAATGTATTTTCATTTTTTTTTCCTATGCTAAAACATCATACTTTCTTTTCTTCCTATTACATTACTTTCAAAATTTATACTTAGTTTTAAAATCGCCATCCAAAGACTCCAAACATAAATGCAATTTTTATTGCTATATGCTTCACTAGACTAATGAAAGCATATATTCTAATAAATAAATCGAAGCACATAATTATTATTATTATTATTATTATTATTATTATTATTATCATTATTATTATTATTATTATCATTATTATTACTATTATTACTACTATGTGGTTTTTTTCAAAATTCCATGCCTTAATAAATAATTAAGTAAAAAATGTTGCAATAAACAGATAAAAGAACACTTTTGTAACAAACAAATAAACGGAAGTATAGGTCTTGCATTTAGCCTTAAGATTAATATAAAACATAAATTCCACCATCGAACACTCCACTAATCAGTTCTGATGCCAACATGAAAAAAGTGAATCACAAACCAGCAGCAAAGTCACAAGAAAAAGTATTCCAAGAAAAAAAAATCTTAGTACAAAATCAAAAATATTCCCATTACACAACTTTTTAAGATTAGCTATATTTGAACCAAATTACATAAACAAGTTGTATGAAATAGGTTTAATGTACAGCACAAGTGCAGACACGACTCTTGTGAGATAAATTCCAAGAACATTTGTTCTGAGGTTGAGAACACAGTTAGCTTAAAGCAGACTCCATAAAAAAGATCATTCTCTGTTGATAGCTTAAGTTAATATAACCTTATAATTAGTATGAATGAATCATATTATTAAGTCTTGTATGATTTGTATGTTCTTGGTGATAATAAAATTCTCTCTCTCTCTCTCTCTCTCTCTCTCTCTCTCTCTCTCTCTCTCTCTCTCTCTCTCTCTCTCTCTCTCTCTCCGTTTGCGCGTGGATTAACTGATCAAACTGATCGTGTGAACCACGTTAAATTTTGTGTTCAATATTTGACAGTTTTCCGTTTTGTAGAATTCTCAATTTATTTTTACGTGTTACAGAAAACGTAATTAATCGTTTTTTCTGTAGTGTTTAACTTGTTTAGTTTCTTATCCGAATACCAAAGGCCCAATGTCACAAAATTGATGCATAATCTACAAACTAGAAAATGTTGAATTATAATTTAGTGAATTCACTAGTTTTGATCGGTCACTAATCCTCGGTTGTTTGACCCCTCGTAGATGGACCATGGTCCGTAACTGAATCAGAGAGCATCATCAATGACTAGCTTTGACCACCATCGCTCTCCCTTTGACCTGCGGGCTCATCATCATCGACCATTTGTGGTGAAGGCACATATAATAATATTATTTTAATTGATTATTACAAGGAAATTCAAGCCTTGCTTTTTACATAGGAACACTTTTAAACATGGTGTTTGTTTAATCGTTTACTAAAGCTATGGTCAGAATATTATCTGTCTTATGGTTGAATGGTGGGTTGATTGTTTACCTAGACAATGGATATGTCATGATGTTTGGTTATTTCTTTTCTAAAACAATGGGCAATTGGGCATGTTATGTTATACACTTGTATGTTGTATTTAGTTATGAAATGGTTTTAATTAGATCATTTTGACAACTTACCACATGGCTTCAATTTGGTTACTGTGATGGTTTAATTATGGCGTATTCATGTCTTCTTGTGGTTATTGTGATGGTCTGATTTTTGGCAAATCCATGTCTTCGCGTGGTTATTTGTGATGGTCTAAGTCTTATGCTCTAATTTTGGCCAATTCATCTCTTATTGCGGTTATTGTGATGCTCTAAGTTTGGCCAACTCAAGTAACCAAATAACAGAACAGGATTGATACATGCTTCCAATTTACAATAAATATCCATTAGAAAGACCAAATTAATATGTATAAACAAGATTCCATCTTTCTAATTTGCAATTGTCATTTCACAATAGAGAAACACCATTTCACTATATCAATTAAACAAAACAACAATACACCGCCACCTTTCTTATCTTACATTAGATATCCATTAAAAAGACCAAATAGAAGTTCACCAAAATACAAAAATCATGACCTAAAAACAAATAACCTAATTTTAACTTCGTATGTCAGTTTTGAAAGGAAAAAAAAAAAAAAAAAAAAAACTCTACTCAGATAGCACGAGTGGTTGTAAATCCTTGTTTCTGAGACATTTTTAGGTTGTTTCTTTACCCCTGTGATGATGTTGGGATGATTTACAACAGACCTAGGACACATTGGCGGGTCAACCCATCCGATAAAATGTTATTTCGATCTATTTTTGGCATAAACCAAAATCGTCTACCTAAGTTAATGATCGTCCATGATGTAAGTATGATTGCAAGACTCCTGTGTGAGGGGGCACAGGAGGTAACGTAATGGGAAACAATGAACTGCTTTTGTCAAAAAGGTCATTAGTGCAAGATTTGGAAACTACAAGGATGAGAAGTTGGACCGAACATGCGAATTTAACCAAATGAAATGAGTATTTCTGTAATTTAGTCTTTGCATAATGATGTTTTATAATTTTTTTTTATTATTCTTCCTTATTTTGATCATGTTTTTCATTTTGTTATACTTTGGTAAATAAAAAATTCAAGAACCCATCCGCAAAAATACAAAATAAATGAAAACTGAATTTTGTTTTCACAACAATCTCGCCGATCGTCTAAAGGCTATTCCGATAATATGAAATTACACTTGCTACATAAACACTTGAGTATAGTCTTGAAATTATTCTTTACAAGAGAAAAATAATATAACTTAATGATTCCGAAAATAAATTGAAAGTATTGAATAAGAGTTTTTGTAATAAGTTTATTATTTTATAGTTTTTATTACAATGAAAACATGAAGGATGCTTTGTGTAATTTATACTAGTATACTACTTGCAGAGGGATTGATCTTTTAGGATAATTGAACTTACCAATTTGCTCATCATTTAACATACCCTAATTTTTTCCAATGGAATTTCATCATATCTCCTATCCAAACCAGTTTGAGACACGGGGCATCAAAGTAAGTTTTTTAATATCGGGCAAGTTACGAAAATAGCATTATATTTTTGTATTTTTTCTGGTTTAACCATCAATTTTTCATTTGTTCTAATAAAATCACCAATTTTTAGAAAAAATTTCAACCTGACCATTATGACCTGAATAAGCCGGTAACAGTAGCTTCGATGAAACTTTTTACCAAAAATGGTGGTTTTTCCGAATCTTAAAAATTGGTGGTTAAACCGAATTTTTTTTCAAAATATAGTGTTTTTTTCGTAATTAGACCTAAATAATGTTTACACTTTAATTTATATAATTACGGAAAAAACACTATATTTTATTAGTTTTTCTGTTTAAACCATCAATTTTTCATTTGTTCTAATAAACTACCGATTTTTTGAAAAAGTTTTAGCCTAACCATTATGACCGGAAGAACCGGTAATAATAGCTTCAATGAAACTTTTTACCTAAAATTGGTAGTTTTTTTCCAAATCTTTTAAAAATTGGTGGTTAAACCAAACTTTTGACAAAATATAGTGCTTTTTTGTAATTAACCATTTAATATTCTAATTTGTTAAAAATTAGGATTTAAAAAATCGTACTTAAAGCTTTGATTGTGGGTGGTATTTGTATTTTAATGGTTCATGTGTGTGGCCCTTTTGTTGTATTGTCAATTCTTGACATTTGAGTTGGGGTTTCTTTTCGACTTTCTACATTTTTAAATACTATAACTTTGGTTTTTCTTTAGTTTTATAGCATGTGTTTCTGGTGGACTTTTATTTGTGGTGTATGTTTGTCTTTTTACCATGGTACTCCAAATATGTACCAACATTTTAGTGTCGGGCTACATATTTATGTCAGTAACATTAAGTTTATTATAAAGAAAGAATTGAAATGCATTTTCATTCACGTCCCTTTCTATGCTTAAGATCAAAACATTTTTACTCCGTTTTATAAAATAAAAGCTCAAAGGTGATGATTGATGAATATAAATATGTTAAGAGGCAAAAATGGTCATTTAAATCTTTATAATTTGTAAGAATAAACACGTTTAAGAGAATAAACGACAATTGTGATGGCATCTATGTGTTTGCGGTTTTTCCAAAATCATTCAATCTCATATCTCATTCACATAAGACTAATGTTAAATACAAAAATAACAACGTATTTTCATTTATTTTTATACCAAAACATCGTACATTCGCTTCTTACATTAATTCAAATTTTCTATCCAGTTTTAGAATCTGTCATTCAAACATAAAGCAATTTTTAATGCTATGATTTGCTAGACATATAAAAAGTAAAAACCACAACGTTCTAATAAGAAAAAAATTGAAGTACAATATTATTATTCCGTGGTTTTTTCTTTTCAAAATACAATGTCTTAATAAAAAAATAAAATAAAATGTTGCAATAACGAAAAAAATAAAGGTGCCCTTTTGCAAAAACAATATGAAAAGAGATAACAATGCCACAAGAAAAAATATTCCAAGAAAAAAAAAATCTTAATACAACCTTCAAGGAAATCAAAATCAAAAGTAATCCCATTACATAATTTTTAAAGTTAGCTACATTTGAACCAAATTACATAAACAAGTTATATGAAATAGTTCTAATGTACAACATCCACCCTCGATCGATGTATAATCTACAAGAAAATCTTGAATCAAAATTTAACAAATTCACTAATTTTGATCGGTCAATGATCCTCGGTTAGTTGACTCCTCATTGACCTCCAATTGACCATGGTTTGTGATTGATTCAGAAAGCATGACCAATGATTGACTTTGACCATCATCACTCTCTTGTTGACCATCTTCATTGACCGTTTGTGGTGAAGGCACATATGATAAACCGTACTTTTGCTCATGTGTTAAGCCAGGACAAAGCCCCTATGACACATGTTATAAAATGTTAATTTGTTAAATAGCAACGTACTTTCATTTATTTGTCTATTATAGCATTCTACTTTTCTTTTTTCCTATTATAGCATTTTACTTTGAGAAATATACAAATCAAATGAAAGTAAGTTGCTATTTCTTGCACTTTTAATTTAATTATCAAGATTTTATCTACATACAAAACAAACACTTAATTGTAAAGTTAATTATTAACCTATTTTATTATAAAAATCAAACCTTGATAATTCCCGATATAGAAGTGGACTTTGTAACATAACTCGGGGACCCAAGACTTTTTTGAAATCGACTACTATTAGTAGCTTGATGGCCATCTTTCAAGAAATAAGAACGAGGGTATTCTTGTCCATAATTATTTGTTTTACAATATGCCCCAAGATATAAACAATGTTCACGGGCTAAAGAAATTCTCGGGGTCATGGGCAAGAGGTGGCCTTCGGTGCTGAAAATATACCTGGAATAATAATAATAATAATAATAATATTAGAAAAAGAAAATGTAAATTAAAACATTCAAGAAACATACTTGTATGGCCCGTTTTCAACTAGATTATCCGGACCAGCAGCCAAATCAAAAAGAAGCCACAAATATTTGACCTACACAATGAAAATGAAAAGGGCGTTCACGTCATTTGCACATAAGAGAAATCAAGAATGAGTCACTTTTTCCATGGGACAAAAAATTGCAAATTTTGTCCCATTGACATCAGTAACAAATGGGGGGCATAAACGTAATTTCATACGGTTTCGGCTAAAAAGAAGCTCTCCATGTGATCTTCTTGCTTGTGAAATTCAACATCTGATATGTGACAATATCCACATGTACAGCGGGCCCCATATTGCAAACTAGTAACAATGTCACGTCCTACATCAAGATACCTACAAATACAAACACATTCATTTATTTATTTATTATATTTATAGCATCATACAAAAGATCTTTCTAGGGTTATTATTAGATGATCAGGATGAGAAGGGCATTTCCGTCTTTTGCACAAACGAGATATTGAGAGTGACACATTTGTGTATTTTAGCATCCTACTTTCATTTTCTTTTTTTTATTAAGGTATTGTACTTTAAAGAAGCTACCCAATTAGAACATTCTACTTTTTTAGTTGTTATGTTAGAACATTAAATAAGATTTTTCAAAGTACAATATCGGATTAAACAAATTAACAAAATCACGTTGCTATTTCTTGCAATTAACCCGAGAAAAAAGTTTTAATTTTTTGTCCAATTGACATTAAATAAAACACAATAATAGAAATCAAACTTGTTATATGACTTATTATGTTATATGAAATTAAAAAAAAAAATTAATTCACACAACCTTGGATCCCTGGTAGCTTTATATAGCCAATAAGTGCTCTCAATAAGTTCAGGACGCAAAGGGTAGCTTTTTTGACCATGCTGCAAATCGATTCAAAACATCAAAATAATTTATTTATTTTTAAATTCCAAACATTTCTTAATGTCAATGGGACCAAAATTGCAAATTAAGTTTACCTGAACAGAAAAGGAGGCAAGATTGAAGCCTTCAGGGGTGAAACCGTATCTTTTCCAGACACTAAAAAAGGCCGTATGTGTTCGAATAGCAGGATCAATATCTCCTGCTAAAACCTTCCAATTTTGGAATTTTCAAATTTACGAAACTGCCCTTGAATTAGTAAAAGAAAAAATAAAATATTTTTTTTTACCTGAAGACCTGGCCAGAACGCCTGTAGACTATTAAAAAGAGGCCAAACTAGTGCAGCAGAATTCATGTTGACTTCTACATACCTACACATCTTTAAAAATTTGTCATCTTTTATCGTTAATAAAAGAATACATGTAATGAAATTTTATTGAAAAGGGGCTAAATAAATGCAAGATGGAGAAATATACTTTTGTTTATTAGCAACGTACTTTTTTATTATGCTTTGTATTTGGATTTTATTGCTATAATTGGTAATTTTTTCAAAGTACGATATTGTAATAGAAAGAAATGAAAGTAGGATGTTATATTAAATAATTAAATGGAAGTATGTTGCTATTTTTTGAATTTTTAAGTTAAGTGAAAAATGGTGTGTGAATATATGAAGAATATTTTACCAAGGGTCGTGAAAAAGATAGTGCATAGCTGCCCCGTAAGCTTCTTGGAATATGTATAAATATTCTTCATCTCCAAATAAAATATATGCCTGAAAATTAAAAAAAAAATAATAACAAATTGATTGAAGGAGAATAAAGTAAAATATGGAATAAAACTTGGTCAAACGCAAGGGACAGCAATGTACTTTCACTCATTTATTTATTATAGCATCCTAGTTTTATTTCTTCCTTTTACAACATTGTACCTTGAATAATCTACATATTTATAGCAATGTCATCCAAAATGCTACAATGGGTTATATTTTTCAAAGTACATTGTTTTAATAGAAACAAATGAAATTAGGACGCTATAATGCAGAAATAAATGAAAGTGCATTGCTATTTCTTGCATTTAGAACATAGAAGTTTGACTTTTGTTATGATATAATAGTATTATTTGCTATGAATTTTTTTTTTACTTTATAAGAAAAATAAATACCTTCAATAGATATTCATAGAAAGAGTCGATACTTGTCCCTATTCCAGCATCCTGGAAAAAAATTTACAAGTAAGTTTGGAAAGGATAATAATATGGTGAAAAAGGAGCAAATTTACATAAATAAATCACACGAAGATATTGCTTATTGCAAGAATGATGAAAGGAAATTGCTTTATGTATTTTTCCTTTTATTCAAAAAAAGAAAGTTACATAAAGAAATTATACTTTCAACATTTTATCGATTTAGCCACTAAAGGGTTTTTTTTTTTTTTTTTTGGTCGATTTAGGCATTTAACTATTATTATAATAATCATAGGAAAACAATAGCTCAATGGCTAAATCCATAAAATGAAAAAATTAAGCTCTGTTTTCTGTATTTTAACCTTCTTCAAATCTGGAAAAATGGTTTTTTAACGGTCAAGAAAAGTATAAGGGCTTAAATAATCACAAGGCTAAATCGATAAAATGATGAGAGTACATAGTGTTTTTCTGAATTTTGTCCAATGATAAAAGGAATGTAAAACTTAATTCACTAAGATCATGAAGAAATAAAATAAACTAGCAGTTGATGACATTTAACTATGTATACGTAGTAGTTGTCATAAACAAATATTATAATAACATCGAAAAGAATATCAATTTACAATACTAAAAACAATGAACTCCTACAATACATCATGTATGCATTCATAATAGGGTTAAATGCAAGAAATAGCAACGTACTTACATTGATTTGTTTATTACAGCATTTTATTTTGAAATATCTACCCAATTATAAATTGGGAATATTGTAATAGAAAGAAATGGAAGTATGATGCCATAATACACAAATAAATGAAAATTTGTTGCTATTTCTTGCATTTAATCCTTCATAATAATATCAATTTACCTTTTGTGTCCATTCACCCGTGAAAACATCAATATGAGCACCGACTAAATTTATTCTAGAACGACGAGTCCATATACCTCGTACTGCATTCTTGGTAACTTGTTCAAAAACTACATAAAAATATAAATAAAAATAAGTAAAAATATATAAAAGAAGAACTTTAAAACTTTAATAAACTTACTAGGATCATTTGTCAAGCGACTAAGCACTCCAAATTCTAATGTCAAAGTGCCACCTCCAGCTGTTGATGTTATCTAAAATAAACCAAATGTCAAAATCTACAATAGAAATTCAAAAGATAATAAAAAATCAAGGAAAAGAAAGCAAATTGATAAAAAAGAAAAGTTCTATAAGTTTTACATTTTAAAGGGGTCATAGTCTTTCTTTTTGAGTTAATGGACCTAAGGAAAGTTCTATCCATTTTGTATTTGTAACAAATGTTTGAATTCAAGATTTGTATTTGAACTTATGAAGTATTATGTTTTGTTTAAATTATCAATGATATTGTGATTATATATTATGTCCGGTTCAAGTTATTAATCATGTTGTGATTAGTGATTGCATATAATTGCATTAGTATCGTTATTTACATCCAAAAAAAAAAATTTATTCGAGTTTTTAATTTTGGTCATTTGCAGTTTCAATTTATAACAGTTTACAAATAAATAGTAGTTTTATATTCAGAACCACTCCTAGACAGAAGGCTAAAATCACCATTTACTTTCATTCCTAACTTTTTACAAATTTTCACCCATTTAATTTTCTTCCTTCCATTTGCCCAAGCATAAATGATTTTCTCAAATATTTTTTACAATCATTTATCCAGAAAGTACTTAACGGAAAAAGAAAAGAAAAAAAAAAAAAAAAAAACAAGGCCATAATAACAATTATATAAATATTTAATGTTATATGTGGCATTAGTAGAAAACCAATAAATATACCATTCAAGATAATGAGAAAAAAAAAATGAAGTCCTACCTTACTTTCATTTTCATCAACCCCATGCAACAAATTAACAGACCCAAATGGAATTCCTGCAGTAGATGTGAAAAAAATAAACATCATTTTTTAAAAACTTTTTTTAAGCAAAAGCAGATGATTATTTATTACTAAACAAATTATGATAATAAACAGAATTATAGTTGAAAAATACCTGTTGGGGTATCAAATGCAGGTAATAGTCTACGCGCTAAATCCTCAGCAAGGTGAAGAAGTTCATCATCATATGAAGGAATACGCATACCCTACGATTATTTTAATTCAAAAGTATTTTTTAAATGTAATCAAGAAAAGACATGTTACCAAATATTTCACACATTTAAAATTAAAAACTAATTATTAGAAAAAAAATACCGTTGCATAATCACTTGCAATAAGATGAGCAGAAAGCAAACCACCAACAATTCGGATAGTAGTTTCAAACAAAGATACCGTCTTGTTCTGAAATTGTAATTAAAAAAAAAAAAAAAAAAAAAAAAAAAACATGTAATGTTAAGTATTTGTTAATAAATGGTTAAAAACAAGAAATAGCAACGTACTTTCATTGTTTGTTAATTACAACATCCTACTTTCACCTTCTTCCAATTACAACTTTATAATTTGAAAAATGTAAAGGAATGAAAGTAGGATGCTATAATAAACAAATGAATGAAAGTATGTTGCTATATTAGACTAATTTCATACTCACAATATCAAATCTAAGATTTTTACTAATCCATTCAACAGAAGAAGTGAAGCGTTCTTTGTCACCGAGTAAAGCCAAGGTGTCTAATGAGTCAATCTGCACTGGCGAAATTATAGTAAAATCATGAGTATATTATATTATTATTATAATAATAATAAGATAGAATAAAATTATATTAATAAAAAGGGAGATTTTACCAAAGTTAGAGCATAGCCACCAAGTGTGTCTTCTCCTTCACATGATAATGGTTTTAATTCATCACGTGGAAAAGCATGTTCCATGTATCCATCAAATGCATGATAAAACATTCCACTAACCTGCATTAAAAAAGGGAATTACTTGCAATTTTTGTAGTTGATAGAAGTGTTTAAGAGTTTTATTTAAAGACCCTTCAATGAATTTCTTTTCAGCTACAAATTCATCAGAAAAACCTAATATATACTTCTGAAAGGGTTTCATTTCAGCCTTTTTTTTTTCCATTGTTTATCTTTCAAATCACAACTAGACTTCATCTACTAAAAGCCTTTTGTTCATTATAATGAATCCCATTTAAATCATTCATGTTGTCGATCTGTGAATTACGAAACAGAGGAGACAAATCAAAAGGGTAAAATTAGGCGCAATGGCAATTTCTTCCCAATTTTCAATCTGATATCAAATCAAGAACATGGGGTGTTCGCGAAAGGTGAATTGGTCACCATCAACATTTTCAGCTTCTTAACATGAAGAATATCAATTATGGAATCGGTGGACAATACACATGCGCACATGTATGAATACGGAAAAAATCTTACCTCATCTCTCAGCTGTTTTGCTTCGTTAAAAGTGACGCCTTCTGCCAAAACTCTAAAGATCAAACCATCGGAAAGTATTAGTATCGAGGTAATGAAGAATACAATCCATGGTTTCGCGGGTTCCATGGAATGTATCTCTCACATTCGTAAAATGGTGAGCTGATTAATAGGGTGCAGATCGCGCCGGCTTTTTTATGCAAAATCAAGCCAGACATTGGTTTGAGTGAATTACATAAATGGTACCTGAACTATTTGTAAATATATTTTAAGGCATTTAACTTTAAAGTCATGTTCGTCTTCTTGTGTGGAGTTTTTTTGTATTGATTTGTGTTTATATATGTCATCGTCAACAAGCGTAAAAGAATACGAAACTTGATTTGAAAATGTAAACCTTTGAACCGTAGCTTTTTGAACAACATATTTTAACATCTTTATCCATGTATCCATTGACGAACCTACATGGTAGCTTGGGGCAGCATGTGTTACCCCTCAAATTTTACCGACAGAAGTACATTTAGTGTAAATTCTGTTAGAAATCCGTCAAAATTCCGTTGAAAATCCATCACAAAATTAGTCTAAGTGTAAATTTAATGTATATCCATCGGGAAATCCTTTAATGATGGGTTTTTGACGGAAATAGTCATTGGAAATGAGTTTTCTTTTCTATGTGCTACCCCTGAATTTTCTCGGGTCCGCCATGCATGTATCTCAATTATAAATAAAGAATCACTACAAATATGTAATAGCCTGAAGCATGGTAATTATGAAGTTGTTAAGCATCCTATGCACCTTGTTATGAATTGAAATGAGTTGCTCCACTTTTCTCATATTCTTGGCTTAGTAGTTTTCCATCTCATCTTTCAAGATCTTACTTCCATCGGAAATTATGAACAACGACAAAACAAGTCGTGAAAGTGTGAAGGAATAATTATATTCAACTCTTACACAAGCAAAGTTGAATAGGATCAGTTGCGCTTCCAGACCCAACCCGACACATTAGAGATCTGTCCCCTGGTCAAGTGGGAATTTCACCAAAGTCATGGAAGCAAGTCTATGCTCCCCCTCCCCCCCCCCCCCCCCCCCCCGGGCGCCCTCCCCTTCCAAATTTCTAGATGACTTATTATTCCACTGTTCTATTCACCTATCCCGGCTAAAACTCAATGCAATGTTTATAATAGCCGCCTTCGAGCTCTTAATTGAACTCAAAGTAGCTTTATTTCGAGCATGTTATATGCTTTCTACAAGCGAGGAGTGGTGAATCATTCAAGACTAGCTTCTGATTCCCAAATACTTAGGAACCCATATCCTTCCCATAAAAGTTTTCAATCCTTGTTGATTTTCATCAAACTCGCACTTTTTCCTATTTTCTTCTTCTTGACATGCTCTTCTTTTAAGGCAATCAATTGCAAAAGCCGTATCTTCTTAATAAGACTTGAAATCACTTCGATCCTCATCGATCTCCCTTGAATCTTTTTTTCATGAATATTTTTTTGACTTAATGCATCGGGCACAACATTTGTCTTCTCGACAAAATAGATTATTTCAAAATCGTAGTTATTCATGAGTTCAATCCACCTTCTTTGCTTCATGTTAAGTTCTTTTTACGTAAAGATATATTGAAGGCTTTTATGATTGGTGTACAACTTGCACTTCGTGTTGTATAAGTAATGTCTCCAACTTTGAAGGCAAAAATTATCGACTAGTTTCAAATCATGTGTTATGTACCGAGTCTCTAGATCCTTCAATTGTCGTGAAGCATAGGCTATAACTTTACCTCGTCGCATAAGCACACAACTGAGGCATTTATTAGAAGCGTCACGAGTAAAAAATAACATTTGAAGTTTAGACCATTTAATGATATTCAATCAAGTATGTTGTTTCTTCTTCTTAGGTTGCCTTTTTCTTTTTGGTTTCCAAGTATCTGAATTTGAACTCAAATTAGTACCATTATTTCCCTTGCTCGACTCCATAGGTTGTTGGTTCTTAAAAGAAAGTCTATCAACACTTGTTAACATATTATCTCTTCTTTGTAATTTTTGCTAGCGTTTTGCTAGCTTTTAATGTTAATCTTTTTGCCGCCGTTCACTTGTTAACATATTACTAGATGATGACATGTCAACCCTATGCGATAATGATGGGTTCTTGTTGAACGATTTGGCGTATCTTGATTTGTTGCGACCCATTTCAAACTGTTTGATGCTCGATGAGGTGGCATGAGAGCATGAACAGAAATGTGTCTCTATGAAATTTAACAAACAGAATATAGAAGTTTAAAAGAAAGAATCTGGTTAATTATGTACTTTTAATGCGTAACAAAAAAAACTAAAAATGTACATGGGAAAAACGTTGCAACTTTCTGTCACACCAACAAAAAACAACAATTTTTTTGTCTTATAATCAGATTTTTGAGACAACCTTCAGATTAAACTAAATCAGTTCTTTATTTATGAGAACCAGATTTTCATACAAATACAACACAAAACTCACTACATTAGCACTCTACACTCAGCCCTAACCTAATCTAACTAACCCTATCATTGTTCTAACATAACTCGAAAAGGAGAAAGAAAGAAGATGTGCACAGGAGCGTGAGTGAGAGATCGAGAAGGTGACGGGAAGTATTTTTGTAATATGTCTAAAATAACCCCTTCCAGCCTTATATATCATCGGGTTGTATTTGACCCGGTTTTGACCCGCTTACTTAATCCAACAGCTCCTATCAACCCAACATTGACCACAGCCCACTAGATCAAGAGCCCATCAGCCCATCTTTTCTCAATTCAGCCCATTTTCTACAAGGAAACAAACCAAGTTAATTATAAAAAAAAAAATATTTCCTTCATATTGCACAGAAATGTTAGAAATATTTAAATATTTCAACACCTTCCCTCAATCTGAACCGGAAATGCATTATACAAACCGAGTTTTTCTGACAAAACATTATGCTGACTAACACCAAGAGGTTTGGTGAGAATATCAGCAATTTGTTCTAATGAGTTAACCTTTACCACCTTGATTACACCTTCAGAAACTTTGTCCATTACCAAGTGAACACCAATTTCAATATGCTTTGTTCTTTCATGTAACACTGGATTTAAAGACAAAATAATAGCAGATTAATTGTCACAATATAAATTAATCGGAACCTTATACCTAAGACCCAAATCTTTCATTAACTTCAGCAACCATAAAACTTCACAAGTTACTGTAGCAAGAGCTCTATATTCAGACTCAATAGAAGATCTTGAAACAGTTGATTGTTTCTTGCTTTTCCATGAAACCAAACTATTGCCCAAGAACAAATAATAACCAGTTATAGAACGACGCGAATTTACACATTTAGCCCAATCAGAATCTGACCAAGCAGTTAATGACAAATCATTACTTTTAGACACTAAAACACCTTTTCCTGGATAAAGTTTCAAATATCTTAACACACGAATTGCAACTTTTAAATGAGACTTCCTTGGAGCATGCATAAACTGACTCAATGTTTGAACAGCAAAAGAAATACCAGGCCTAGTGTTTGTCAAATAGATTAGTTTTCCAACTAATTTCTAATATTCTGTAATATTTTCTAGCAAATCATCATTTTCATTAGAACCACTACTAGAAACAGTAACATTTACATCTAAAGGAGTTCTAATGGGTTTTGAAGCTAAAAGCCCAAACTCATACAACAACTCCAAACAATACTTACGTTATGGCAAACATAACCCATTATTAGTTTTTACAATTTCAATTCCAAGGAAATATCTTAAAATTTCTAAATCTTTAATCAAAAACTGGGATTTCAAAAAACCTTTAACAGATTCTATCTCCTGCTCATTATTTCCAGTTAACACAATATCATCAACATACACCAAAAGCACAACAAATATATCTGCAACTTGCTTTGTATATAACGAAAAATCATTTTTACTTTGTACAAAACCAAATTTTATTAAAGAAGATGTAAGTTTTTCATTCCATTTTCTAGGAGCCTGTTTTAAACCATATAGAGACTTAACAAGTTTACACACCTGTTTATCATTTTTTGAAAAATACCCAGGTGGTAAAACCATATAAACTTCTTCTTCAAGTGTACCATACAAAAAAGCATTATTAACATCCATTTGATAAAGACTCCAATTAAATTGAACAGCCATTGCAATAACACACCTAACAGTTGTAAGTTTAGCAACAGGTGAGAATGTCTCATCAAAATCAAGACCCTCTCTTTGACTGTAACCTTTAGCAACAAGTCTGACTTTAAAACGCTCTATTTCGCCAGTGGATTTATATTTAATTTTAAAAACCCATCTACAACCAATGGGTTTGCGCCCCTTTGGTAAATCTATTATAACCCAAGTTCCATTTCTATTTAAGGCTTCCATTTCATCATTCATTGCTCTAACCCAATTTGGATCATTAACAGCTTCATCAAAACAATTTGGTTCAAATGACTTATTTAAAGTAGCAGCAAAACAAGCAGAGGTAGAATCAAGATGAGCATAACCAATAGATTTTTCTATACCAAATCTATACTTTCCCTCAACAAGAAAATCATCATATTTAGAAGGAATTCTACTGTTTCTACTGGACCTCCTAAATCCCAAGGCATGAGTTCCTCAAGCATCATCAAATCGAGCTGGTTCAAGATTATTTTCAAGTGTTGATGTTCCCTCAGGAATGTTAGAAACTTCAATATATTGTTCACTTCTATCCTCCGACTCGGTTGCGAGAGCTCTTTCGCCATCCTGAACCGAAGGAGAGACGACATTTTCAGTACTACCTTGAGTACAAACATCATCGGGATTCTCGGGACTAGAACAGCTAGAAACAGTTTGATACAAACAATCAAAAGAATTTGAATGATTTATTTCAGAATTGGACAGATCAGAATCGCCTTTTGAGGTTGTCAGTTTAAGAGGGAAAACCGACTCGTAGAAACGAACATCTCTGGAAAAGAAAACAGATTTATCATCAAGACTTAACAATTTATACCCCTTTTTTCATTTGAAAAACCAATCAAAACACACTTTTCAGATCTAGAGGAAAATTTATCTGAATTATTTAACTTGGTTGCAAAACACAAACAACCAAAAACTCTTAAAAATTCAAAATTGGGTTCAACTTTATAGACCATCTCAAAAGGAGATTTACCATCCAAAACTGAGGTGGGAGTTCTATTTATTAAAAATGTTGCAGTTAAGATAGTTACCCCCCATAAATTCAAAGACAAAACATCTTTCAAAACAATTGATGGTAAAACTTTCAAATCTCCAATTTTAGAAATTTTAGCTTTTGTCCCATTTGGATGATCAACACACATTTCTAAGTCCGAAACATCAACAAAATTTTCAAAATTTGTAAAGCTTCCAGTCATATGTTGTGTTGCTCCAGAATCTACGACCCATTCACGATATCCCAAGGCATAACTAATAGAGTTACAAGCAAAAAACTTATTTGACATATTAGATATACCTGCCATATTAGCAGATACATCCTCAAGAGAAGATTTTTCTTTAATCAGTCCTAAGATTTTAGACACTTGCTCATTTGTAAATTGCAATGACATCTTGTTATCATCAAGAGAAGAGACAGACTGATTAGAGGTAACAACATTAACAGTAGACTTGTTCTGTGAATTATCATAATTTCTTGGTTTAAAATCTTTGGGAAAACCAATGAGTTTATAACATCTTTCAATAGTATGACCATTCATATTACAATGTTTACAAATCAAAGTTACATTTTTATTACCAAATTTCTTTTTAACATTAGGGCCTTTAGCAACAAACACAGAACTCTGACCTTTGCTAGAATTACTTACAGAAGAACTACTCTTAAGTGATTCTTCTCTATAAATGGTAGCAAAGGCAGACTGCACACTAGGTAATTGTTCTTGCATTAAGATATTACTTCTTATTGTACTATAATTCTAGTTTAATCCCATTAAAAATTGAAACAACTTAAGTTGATTAGAAAAAGATTGTCGATCTTTAGAAGCTTCACAAGTACACTCGCTTATTTTAGATAAAGAATCAAACTCCTTCCAAAGACCATTTAAACTGTTGAAGTAATCAGAAACATTTTCAGAACCCTGGGTATGCATATTTATTTTTTGAAAAGCATTAAAAACAACAGACCCATTAATTTTTTCATACGTTTGTCTTAACTCAATCCACAACTCACAAGCATTTTCAGACAAGATATACACAGAAGATATATTTTCTGTCATAGAAGCAAGCAACCAAGAAACGACAACAGCATTTGCACGATCCCATTTTTCAGCTTTTGTTTCATCCGCCGTGGGACGAGAACATTTGCCATTAATAAAACCTAGTTTATTTCTAATAGTAAGAGCTCGTACAATAGCAGTAGCCCAATTCTTATTGTTACTAGTACCAACCAATTTAAAACTAATTATAGTAACAGAACAGATATCATTTGCATGCAAGCACAAAGGATCATCTAGATTAACAACAGGTTGACCATGGCCAGAACTAGTTGATTCAGATTCAGATGTAGCAGGCATTTTGAACAAAAAAAACAAAGGATATAATAAAAGAATAAGGAACCTTGCTATAGGCCAAGGATGTTACAGCAGGTGCAACTGAACAGAGTCCTTGCTACAACAAGGCGTAAAGGAAACTTACAGTGAGCGGAAGCAGCAAAATGAGCACCAACCAGATAATCTTGTAACAGGTTATCTTAAGATCGTAACCCAAACAAACAAGGTTAAAGAATGATTAGCAAAAAAACAACTATAACAAGTTATGAATCAGAATATCAGGACCAGATCTGGATGGACAAGATCTGCGAACAGGATTGATTAACAATTATAATAGCAGGACCAGATCTAAGGAAATGACCAGATCTGTGGAGTAGTTCAATTTAACAGATGTAATAACAGGACCAGATCTGTGGAGTAGTTCAATTTAACAGACAGCCAGATCTAAGGAATGGACCAGATCTGAATAACAAATAATATGTAACAATTTAATTGACAATTATTATAGCAATTATTATAGTCGATCAAGATCTAGGAAAACAAGGACCAGATCTTAGTAACACATTTATTATCAGATATAATCGGACCAGATTTAAAAGGAGGAGGACCAGATTTAAGAGAAATAAAGGAACAAATATGAACAAAAAACCTCAACACGAATCTGTTGCTTATTTCGAGCACTAGTGTAACACCCCTTTCTCAAACCATGATTTAATACAGTTTATAATACAAAATATCTTACAACTCGTGACTATCAAAGAGTCACTTAACTTTTTTTTTTTACAAAATATTATTCTCAAGGGGTATTACAGACTCAATACAGAAACCATACTTCAAACTTATCTGTATCTTACACTGGTCCCAACTTCAACTCCTGCTCCTTTCACCTAAGTACATAGCATTTAAAAATAATACGTGAGACATAAAGCCTCGTGAGTAATATGAGTTTAGACCTAAAACTCTTCTGCTCAAAACTTGAAATATTAACAAGTACACTCTAAAACTTATTTTCATAACAAGTCTTAAAATTTCTTTTCTTTTCTATTTTCAAACTTCAAAAATGCTTTCTTTCTCAAAAACTGCTTTCTTTCTTAAAACTGTTTTCTTTCTTAAAACTGTTTTCTTTCTCAAAACTGTTTTCTTTCTCATTTACTTGTGACCAACTGAAACTCATGAATTAGTTTAATTTAATTCATTCTACTAACTCCCCTTCGCGGGACAGAACAGATCCACCCGCAAGGTTATGATATCTCTGTCTCCCCTTCATGACTTGGAACAGATCCAAGCACAAGGTTACGCTAAGCTAGACAACTACTTCGCGACGGGAGGTACCACCCCAGTAGTGTCTTCAGATCTCCCGATTATGTGGGTGATCCTAGTCCGGACAACTGACTTTCATTACTTTCTTAACTTTAGTTCTTATCTCATTACTTTCTTCATTTCATCTCAAATTGGTCAAATGGGACACAATTTATAATAAACTCAAACTCATAAACTTTTAAACTCATAATCAAAAATACTTTCAAGACTAACATCAATATCTTTAGCTCTCATATGGAGCTTCTTTCAAAACTTTACAAACTATACTTCTTTAAAAACTGAACTTCTTTAAAATCTCTTTTAAACACTTAGCTCTTAGAGCTACTTTAAAAACTGTTTCCAAACTTTAATATTTGCAAATATTTGGAAATCTAATTTTTCTGAAAATATCATTTTGCTATGTACTTGAGAAATCCTCATAAAACTCACCTTGGTTCTGCTATGGTTCACTAAGCTTCACGTACTCCTTTTCCTTTCCCGTGCTCAATGGTATTTGAAGCACCACCTATACAAGTAGCATATATATTTACTCAATTAATACATACTACATCTGACTCTATAACTTAAGAGTCTCATATGACACAACTACAGGTCATAACAAATGTATAACCTTTAATACTCATTTTATAATTTTTCTCCGAAATACGCGTATTTTGCTACAGTGCCCCCGAGAGGTCGTATTTCGGTTCTGACAATTTTCCATGAAGTCTTAGGCCATAATAGACCTATGCTCAAAATTTGGGGTCAAACGGACATGTCTAGGCCTAAATTTCAAAATCTAATTTCACTTGGCAGGAGACTCATTGCAAAAACTGCATTTTGGAACTGGCGTGAGATCGCGTCGCGACCAACCCTATGGTCGGGTCGCGATCTATAGTACAATGCCATATTTGGCGATTTTTCAAGCTGCAGTTCCACTATTTACCTCATTAAGCTCTTAATACTTGACTTAATTAGTTTAGGGTCATTTCCAAGCCCTAAATACCAACTTATACTTAACTTTAAATCTCAGAATCATCAAATCATCTTTATAAACTTGAAAATTCTTCCGAAATTCTCATTTTTCACCAAAAACCATTTTATTGGATTTTCAAGCTTATGAACTGATTTCTTACTTCTTTTATGTCATGTTTGACTTAACAAGACCATTAGAACCTTATGAAATCAGTTTCAACTCATTAACCCATTTCTAGGGTTCTTGAGCTAAAAACCCATTTCATCATTTTTGCATCAAATCTTCAATTCCATGGAATTACTTGTTAATACAAGTTTCTTTCATCATTTCTAACCTATTAGACTCATCAAAATCACTTATTCATCCAAACCCGTGGCTTGATGTTCTTGGACCAAAATCTTCTTTTCTTGATTTTTCAACATATTCCTTGGTTAGAACATGCTTATTTGATGATTTTGAGCAAGATGATTTCATTAGAACTATGATTCCTGGGAAATCAGAAGTTAAGACTTGATTCCCGTTCAATATTTTGAGTTCAAAGGTTAGAATTCTTACCTCTCAAGGCTTGGAATCACTAATTCCAAGTGTTTAGCTTCAATTCTTGCAAGATGTTCCAAACTCTTTGTTCTTCACGTGTTCTTCCCGTACTCTCTCTCACTCTCTCTGGACTCTTCTACTGAATTCTAGAGATAAGAGTTAGATAACTCTCTTATTTATATTTAATTTTTATAAAATAATTTCACATTAGCCCCTTAGGTTCCATCTTCTTCACAAAAATAGTCCTAAGACCCATAATCTTGCAAGCAAGGTTCCATTAACTACCAACTTAACATTTTCTTAACATTTTGGTCATTTTAATGTCAAATGACCATTTTGCCCTTTTTGGTCAAGTTTTACTATTCACGCGGTAAAACTCCAAATTTTTACATAACTTTTATTTCTTTCATTCTTATTTCATAACATATTATTTTACATAATGGTCTTATAATGTATCAAAAGACCATTTTACCCTTTTTACAACTTTTTCGCGGGTTCTTACAGTCACCCCTCCTTAAGCGGATTCCGTCCTCAGAATCTTTTCGTAATCTGTGAAATCTGGATATCTTCTCTTCATTTCTTCTAACGTCTCCCAAGTCAGGTTTGACCCTAAGGGATGCTTCCACTTGACTAGCATAATGTCGATATCCTTGTTCCTTAGCTTCTTAGTCTGCATTTCTAGAATCGCCTCGGGTTCTTCAATCAGCTTGCTAGGAGTTTCCACCTTCAAGTCTGTATACGGTATAACTAGCTCTTCTTTTCCAAAGTACTTCTTCAGGTAGCATACATGAAAGGTATCATGTATTTCGCAAAGTTCTGGTGGTAATTCCAACTTGAATGCTTGCAATCCCACTCTCTTCAGAATTCTAAAAGGTCCGATGTATCTTGGACTCAACTTTCCTCTTTTACCAAATCTGACTACACCCTTCCACGACGACACTTTTATCATCACTAAATCTCCTTCTTGCAAATCATACGGTCTTTTCTTTAGATTCGAGTAACTCTTCTGTCGGTCTTGTGCTGCTTTCATGTTAGCTTGAATTACTCCAATCTTTTTATTGGTCACTTTAACAATGTCTGGTCCTGTAAGCTTAGTCTCACCCGCCTCTAACCAGCATAAAGGAGTTCTACATTTTCTACCATACAATGCCTCAAAGGGTGGCATTTTAATACTAGAATGGTAACTGTTGTTGTATGCAAACTCCACTAGTGGCAAGTGCTCGTCCCAACTACCTCCAAAATCTATCACACATGACCGTAACATGTCTTCTACTGTTTGAATGGTTCGCTCACTCTGACCATCTGTTTGTGGGTGATACGTTGTGCTTAGCTGAATTTTCGTCCCCATTTTCTCTTGTAAAGCTCTCCAAAAGTTAGAGGTAAATATGGGGTCTCTGTCTGACACGATGGACAACGGTGCACCATATCTTCTTAACACTTCATCTATGTACAACTGGGCTAACTTCTCCAATGGAGTAGTTTCTCTTATGGCTAGAAACAGTGCACTCTTGGTCAACCGGTCCACTATAACCCATATACAATCATAACCTCTTCTCGTTCTTGGTAACCCCACAATGAAATCCATGGTTACATCTTCCCTGCTGGAATGTGCAAGGACTGGGCATCTCCATGAGGGACTTGATGTTCCGCCTTGACTTGTGCACAAATGACACACATGGAGATATATTTAGCCATTCTCTTCTTTATTCCAGGCCACCAATACTGTCTCTTAAGATCTTGATAAGTCTTGGTACTCCCTGGATGTATGGAATACTTTGACTTATGCGACTCTTCTAAAATCAGCTTTCTCAAACCTCCTGCTTTCGGTACCCAAATGCGGTTTCTAAAAGTCTTCAATCCTTGACTGTTCGTTTCAAACTGCATGTCTTTTCCTAGTTTCTCATCTTTCAAATCTCCACTTTCTTCAACTTTTTGTTGGGCTGCTTTAATCTGCTCTATAATGTTGGATACTATTTCTATTCGCATCGATCTTGCCTTGATTCTTTTCTCAGGAACTTTTCTACTCAATGCATCTGCTACTACGTTTGCTTTACCTGGATGGTATACAATGTCGCAATCATAGTCACTGATCAACTCTAGCCATCTTCTCTATCTCATGTTCCACTCTTTTTGAGTGAACACATACTGTAAACTCTTGTGATCAGTAAATAGCTTGCACTTTGTACCATACAAGTAATGTCTCCAAATCTTCAAGGCAAATACAATCGCTGCAAGCTCTAAATCATGGGTTGTGTACTTTGTTTCTGGGTCTTTCAACTGTCTGGAAGCGTATGCTATAACCTTCAGTCTCTGCATTAACACACAGCCAAGCCCCCGATGTGAGGCATCGCTGTAAACTTCGAAATCTTCTGTCCCATCTGGTAACGTAAGGACTGGCGCATTACACAACTTCTCTTTTAATGTAGCGAAAGCTCTTTCTTGTTCTTCTTGCCATCTAAATTTCTCTTCTTTCTGGGTTAGTCGTGTAAGTGGCACTGCTATACGGGAGAAATCTTGAATAAATATCCAGTAATACCCGGCAAGTCCGAGAAAACTTCTGACTTCTGTTGGCGTCTTGGGTGGCTCCCATTTCATCACTGCTTCAACCTTTGACGGGTCGACTTTTATACCTTGGATAGACACGACATGTCCAAGGAATTGCACCTCTCGCATCCAAAACTCACACTTGGAGAACTTTGCATACATCTGTTCTCGCTTCAAAGTTTCAAGCACTGTCCGCAAGTGGTTCGCATGCTCTTCTCTATTCTTTGAATATATAAGAATATCATCAATGAAGACTATAACGAATCGGTCTAAGAATGGTTTACAGACCCGATTCATTAAGTCCATAAAAACCGTTGGCACATTAGTAAGACCAAATGGCATCACTAGGAACTCGGAATGCCCGTATCGAGTATGGAATGCTGTCTTCTCCACATCACTCTCTTTCACCCTGACTTGGTGATAACCGGATCTCAGATCAATCTTTGAAAAATAATCTGCACCTTGTAACTGATCAAACAAATCGTCTATTCTGGGCAACGGGTAACGGTTCTTGATAGTAATCTTGTTCAATTCTCTGTAATCAATGCACATACGCATTGATCCATCTTTCTTCTTTACAAACAGAACTGGAGCACCCCACGGAGAAGAACTAGGCCTAATGAAGCCTTTATCAAGTAACTCTTGCAACTGGGACATTAATTCCTGCATTTCTGTCGGTGCTAACTGATACGGTGCTCGTGCTATTGGGGAAGCTCCTGGGACAAGATCTATTCGGAACTCAACTTGCCTTTTGGGTGGCAAGCCAGGTAACTCATCTGGGAAAACTTCTGGAAATTCTTTTACTACTTCAATGTCTTTATAAGTCTGCTTTACTTTATCTTCAGTCATCACATAGGCCAGGAAAGATACACACCCTTTCCTGATACATCTTCGGGCTTTTGCCACACTAATGAGACTTGGCACATGCTTCCTTCTTTCTCCATACACGTACACTTTAGCTCCTAGGGTTTTAACAGACACCCTCTTCTGCCCACATGCTATTTTCGCGTCATTGGCACCAAGCCAATCCATCCCAATTATTACATCAAAGGACTTAATTCCAATGGGAATAAGATTAAGTTGAAACTTCTTGTCATAGTTATCAAGTTCACAATCTCGGTACATGTGCTGAACTTCGACAAACTTTCCATCTGCTACTTCCACTTCAAAGATCATGTCTAGCAATTCTAATGGTACACTCAATCTGGCTCCGAATTCACGGGACACGAACGAGTACGTAGAACCAGAGTCAAACAACACATACGCAGGTATCAAGTTAATCAGTAGTATACCTGAGACAACATCGTGCGTCTCCTTTGCCTCCTCCCTAGTGATCTGGAAAGCTCGGGTCTTCACTTTTTGTGGCTCCGTCTTTTTCTGGGTTGTGAACACCACCGAATCTCCTCCTTTGTTTGGGCAGTTGGAACTGTAATACCCAATCTGGTGACACGAAAAACACTCCACCTCGCTCGCTTTCCTTGCTTTGCAATCCTTCATCTTGTGACCAAATCCGCCACAATTAAAGCAGGTATTAGACCCTGCCCGGCATTCTCCACTGTGCTCCCTACCACACTTCTCACACTTCCTTACATTCCCCTGTCGAGTCTGACCCACACTTGTTTTCCCTTTCTTCTTTGGATTCCCACTGCTACTCACTGTCTTCCTTTTGTCGCTAAAACTTGGTCTTTCATCATTTCGGCGCTTTCCCACATCTTCCACGTTACGGGCAGCAATGATAGCACCGTCTAAAGTCTCAGCTTTCTTCACTTCCAACTCATAGTTCCATGGTAGCCCCCGAACATAACGGTTAATTAGGGACCGCTCAGAGGGATAAGATTCCCCCACAAAAGGCAGCATGTCACAGAACTTTTTCGTATATTCATCAATCGTCGAATCTCCTTTCTTTATCATCAGAAAATCTTCGTTCATCTTCTCCAAATCTCTTATGGGACAGAATTTATCCTTAAGACATGAGATAAATTCGGCCCATGACCAACCATAAATAACATATTTTCCCAAGCTTTCATACTTGGTGTTCCACCATACTAAAGCATCATCTTTCAATTGTCGGGACGCATAATTGACCTGGTCTTTTTCACCACACTTGCTAGCTTGCATCACCTGTTCGATTTCCCGAATCCATCTCATTGTCACTTTTGGCTCAAAACTGCGGTGGTACTCTGGCGGTTTACAAGCCATGAAGGACTTAAAGGAACAGCCCTTCCCCTTCTTCCTGTTTTCTCCACTAGCTTCTTCTTCGGTCGTCTTTTTAGAGACTTCTTGTGAAGAATGGGCACTGGGTTTACCCATTCTGCTGTCGATAATGTTATTCACATCTTGCTTCAGCTCATTTCGTAAATTATTGATCAGATACTGAATAGCTTCCATAGTGACAGGTTGTGGTGGTGGGTTTGGCTCAGCCCCATCATTTCGTATAACATTGCCGGGTCCACTTCCTCGTGAAGAAGTGTGACTACCCTCACCCCTGTCAGCTGGTGGTATCTGTCTTCCTCCTTCCATTACTATATAGATAAACAAAATTTTATGTTTAATACACGTTTCTATATAGTATTTCGTAAGCGGCAGCATGTTATCTCCCTATCTTGACTGCACTTTTATAGCCGTCATACTCACTCTATAACTTCTATAAGTCTAAGTGTACCTTTATATTACTAAGGCACCTTACTACTACTCTTGCTAGTTTAAGCCTAGGATGGTATACCAACCTAATTCGCTTAAACTGTGGCTCTGATACCAAAACTGTAACACCCCTTTCTCAAACCATGATTTAATACAGTTTATAATACAAAATATCTTACAACTCGTGACTATCAAAGAGTCACTTAACTTTTTTTTTTTACAAAATATTATTCTCAAGGGGTATTACAGACTCAATACAGAAACCATAATTCAAACTTATCTGTATCTTACACTGGTCCCAACTTCAACTCCTGCTCCTTTCACCTAAGTACATAGCATTTAAAAATAATACGTGAGACATAAAGCCTCGTGAGTAATATGGGTTTAGACCTAAAACTCTTCTGCTCAAAACTTGAAATATTAACAAGTACACTCTAAAACTTATTTTCATAACAAGTCTTAAAATTTCTTTTCTTTTCTATTTTCAAACTTCAAAAATGCTTTCTTTCTCAAAAAACTGCTTTCTTTCTTAAAACTGTTTTCTTTCTTAAAACTGTTTTCTTTCTCAAAACTGTTTTCTTTCTCATTTACTTGTGACCAACTGAAACTCATGAATTAGTTTAATTTAATTCATTCTACTAACTCCCCTTCGCGGGACAGAACAGATCCACCCGCAAGGTTATGATATCTCTGTCTCCCTTTCATGACTTGGAACAGATCCAAGCACAAGGTTACGCTAAGCTAGACAACTACTTCGCGACGGGAGGTACCACCCCAGTAGTGTCTTCAGATCTCCCGATTATGTGGGTGATCCTAGTCCGGACAACTGACTTTCATTACTTTCTTAACTTTAGTTCTTATCTCATTACTTTCTTCATTTCATCTCAAATTGGTCAAATGGGACACAATTTATAATAAACTCAAACTCATAAACTTTTAAACTCATAATCAAAAATACTTTCAAGACTAACATCAATATCTTTAGCTCTCATATGGAGCTTCTTTCAAAACTTTACAAACTATACTTCTTTAAAAACTGAACTTCTTTAAAATCTCTTTTAAACACTTAGCTCTTAGAGCTACTTTAAAAACTGTTTCCAAACTTTAATATTTGCAAATATTTGGAAATCTAATTTTTCTGAAAATATCATTTTGCTATGTACTTGAGAAATCCTCATAAAACTCACCTTGGTTCTGCTATGGTTCACTAAGCTTCACGTACTCCTTTTCCTTTCTCGTGCTCAATGGTATTTGAAGCACCACCTATACAAGTAGCATATATATTTACTCAATTAATACATACTACATCTGACTCTATAACTTAAGAGTCTCATATGACACAACTACAGGTCATAACAAATGTATAACCTTTAATACTCATTTTATAATTTTTCTCCGAAATACGCGTATTTTGCTACAGTGCCCCCGAGAGGTCGTATTTCGGTTCTGACAATTTTCCATGAAGTCTTAGGCCATAATAGACCTATGCTCAAAATTTGGGGTCAAACGGACATGTCTAGGCCTAAATTTCAAAATCTAATTTCACTTGGCAGGAGACTCATTGCAAAAACTGCATTTTGGAACTGGCGTGAGATCGCGTCGCGACCAACCCTATGGTCGGGTCGCGATCTATAGTACAATGCCATATTTGGCGATTTTTCAAGCTGCAGTTCCACTATTTACCTCATTAAGCTCTTAATACTTGACTTAATTAGTTTAGGGTCATTTCCAAGCCCTAAATACCAACTTATACTTAACTTTAAATCTCAGAATCATCAAATCATCTTTATAAACTTGAAAATTCTTCCGAAATTCTCATTTTTCACCAAAAACCATTTTATTGGATTTTCAAGCTTATGAACTGATTTCTTACTTCTTTTATGTCATGTTTGACTTAACAAGACCATTAGAACCTTATGAAATCAGTTTCAACTCATTAACCCATTTCTAGGGTTCTTGAGCTAAAAACCCATTTCATCATTTTTGCATCAAATCTTCAATTCCATGGAATTACTTGTTAATACAAGTTTCTTTCATCATTTCTAACCTATTAGACTCATCAAAATCACTTATTCATCCAAACCCGTGGCTTGATGTTCTTGGACCAAAATCTTCTTTTCTTGATTTTTCAACATATTCCTTGGTTAGAACATGCTTATTTGATGATTTTGAGCAAGATGATTTCATTAGAACTATGATTCCTGGGAAATCAGAAGTTAAGACTTGATTCCCGTTCAAGATTTTGAGTTCAAAGGTTAGAATTCTTACCTCTCAAGGCTTGGAATCACTAATTCCAAGTGTTTAGCTTCAATTCTTGCAAGATGTTCCAAACTCTTTGTTCTTCATGTGTTCTTCCCGTACTCTCTCTCGCTCTCTCTGGACTTTTCTACTGAATTCTGGAGATGAGAGTTAGATAACTCTCTTATTTATATTTAATTTTTATAAAATAATTTCACATTAGCCCCTTAGGTTCCATCTTCTTTATAAAAATAGTCCTAAGACCCATAATCTTGCAAGCAAGGTTCCATTAACTACCAACTTAACATTTTCTTAACATTTTGGTCATTTTAATGTCAAATGACCATTTTTCCCTTTTTGGTCAAGTTTTACTATTCACGCGGTAAAACTCCAAATTTTTACATAAACTTTTATTTCTTTCATTCTTGTTTCATAACAACATATTATTTTACATAATGGTCTTATAATGTATCAAAAGATCATTTTACCCTTTTTACAACTTTTTCGCGGGTTCTTACAACTAGTGTCAACAGCAAACAGATAATAGGTATCACCGGACAAAATGTAACAAAAAATGAAGATCTAGACTATACAATGCCTCACTGATCAGCCGTTTGTTACAAAAAAACAAGGATCTCGATTCCAACAGTGGAATCTCACAGATCAACTAAAGAACACAATGAACAAGTAGATCTGAAACAATATTAACAAATCGATCTCAGCTCAAAGTATTGAGTTTCATAGATCTAAAATCAGCAAACAAAAAATACACATGTCTCCACTCGGATCCGGAGTTTCACAGACAACAAAAGCAAAAAAAATGTTTAAATAGAAGGGAGATACCGCCTTAAATCAGTCGGAGGATGATCAAGAAGGCAGATCTGATGAGAGTCGCAAGCAAGAACTCAAACAAGAACAGACCGCCTTTAATTCGAGCAGATCTGATGATATCTCACAAGGTAAGAGCTCATCCAATGAAATCTCGTAATCCCGTGACAACTATACAAACCAGTCGAACCCCAAGAACAGATCTGGTGAGATCTCACAAGCAAGAACTCGACCAGAAACGAGGGCGAAGGCAGATCTCGCTAGTCACGAGGAACGAGAGAAAAACAAGAGAAAAAAAACGAAACAACCACGTATCTGAAGCAGATCTGAAACCCGAAAGGAGGAACTCGCAGGTTTGGTGAGAACATGAAGGTCAGGAAAGGAATGAATGGGCTCTGATACCAAATCAAATTTTGAGACAACCTTCAGATTAAACCAAATCAGTTCTTTATTTATGAGAACCAGATTTTCATACAAATACAACACAAAACTCACTACATTAGCACTCTACACTCAGCCCTAACCTAATCTAACTAACCATATCATTGTTCTAACATAACTCGAAAAGGAGAAAGAAAGAAGATGTGCACAGGAGCGTGAGAAAGAGATCGAGAGGGTGACGGGAAGTATTTTTGTGTCTGAATAATATGTCTAAAATAACCCCTTCCAGCCTTATATATCATCGGGTTGTATTTGGCCCGGTTTTGACCCGCTTACTTAATCCAACAGCTCCTATCAACCCAATATTGACCACAGCCCACTAGATCAAGAGCCCATCAGCTTTAAGCCCATCTTTTCTCAATTCAGCCCATTTTCTACAAGGAAACAAACCAAGTTAATTATAAAAATAAATAATATTTCCTTCAGATTGCACAGAAATGTTAGAAATATTTAAATATTTCAACACTTATTGATATGGGTTTTCATAAGCTAAACTGCTTTTTCATTGCTCGACATACCAGAGGATGCTTGTTCCCTACATTGTATGAGAAAAATAAAAATTAACGTCCGTATGTTTCCATTCTTTTACCAAATTATGCAACAATATTTTACAATTTTACCTGTTTTAAACAAAAAATAAAAAAAAGGCAAGCGAAAATGGCTCAAACCTTGCACTTTTGTTAGTCCTTTCATCACATGTATTAACCTCATCACTAAAGCTTCTATGGGGAAAGAAATTATCATCACTTAAATTGAGCCCATTGTCTTCAATCCTAGTTTCCGTGTGTATTGGGAAAATTTTGTTACATAAATATACGATGATATAATAGTAGCATGAAATCAATACCATGTGCTTTCATTTATTTTTTTATTGTAAGTGCATACTTTCATTTCTTCATATTATAGCATTGTAATTTGAAAGTTTTAACCAAGCATAGCATGTCATCCATATACCAAGAAATTTTTATTGCTTTAAGTGACTAGTTTTTTCAAACTACTACTGTGTCCTAATAAGAAAATAACTTCAATTGCAATGTTAAAATTTGGTGGATTTTTCAAGGTATATTGTGTTAATAAGGAAAAATTGCAAGTACAATGTTGTATATAGAATAAAAAACATAAGATGTTATAATAAACAGATATAAGCATATTGTACTCCCAAATGTTTTATTAAGACACTCCTTAGAAAAAATATTACATTTATAGCATTATAATTTCAATTTTCTTATTATAAATGCATTATAATTAGAAAAATCTACTCAATCATATCAATAACAATTACTTTATATTTGAACAAAAAATTTAATTGATACACTCAATTCAAAATTAGTTCCCATCAAAACAGCCCACTTTTTAAGGCACTTTATAGAAGAAAAGTATGGATATCTGCTATGTTGGCTTGAAGCATGAGAGAAGAATATTATAGGCCCAAAAATAATAGGGCTAACAAGTAATAAAATACAAATAATTCCAAAACAAATATGAAGGTGACCCAGATAGACAAAGAAGCTATGCAACTTGAAAGAAGACCATTTTACTTGAATGGTGGTGATCGTGTGAAGTTGAAGTTATCGCCTTGGAAAGGAATAATACATTTTCAAAAGAAATGAAAGTGAGCCCTAGGTATATTGGACCATTCAAGGTATTGAAGGAATTAGGTCCCCACGTACTTATACTTTATTTACAATTGGAACTTAAGGGATACATTATACTTTTCATGTATGGTATCTAAAGAGGTACATTGGGAAAGATAATGAAATCATACCTTTGGTTGAGTTGAATATTGAAGATCCAAATATACTAATTCAGGAATCAAAGACATTTTGGATACCAAGACAAAGAAGTTAAGGAACAAGGAAATTAAATTGGTACTAGTGAAATGGAAGCATGATCATGGACCGAATTATACTTGGGATACAAAAGAAGATATGAATAAAAGATACCTGGATTTTTTAGATTATGCCACAATTCCATCGACTAAATACTCTTAAGGGATAGGTAGTTATAACATCTTGTAAGTTTCCCATGATTAGTAAAAAGTAAAATTTATATAAAATATACCTTGAAACTTATGATACAATGTTGAAAGTTATAAATAGGAAGTAAGGTTGTTTTAGAAATTATGAAGTGATATCAAAACCATATCTATGATTAGTTATGAATATGATGAATATTATGCTTATACATGTTGTGTAAATCCTTGCAATAGGTTTAGTATAAGTAAAAATACAAGAAATTATACAAAAACCCAAAGTATGTTGTTATTTCTTGAAATTGTGGGACAGGCTGAAAACAATAAGTACATATGTATGAGTCAAAATAATAAACCTTTGCAATAGCTTAAGGATATCATATAAGTAATTTTGTAGTATTGGAAAGTTTAACAGAGTTAATATGTGAAGTTGGTTGCTAAAGTGACATAAAAGTATTATAGTGTACTGAATTATAAGTCCATAATACATAGCCTTCATTATAGAAGCACCATAGTGCCATAAATAATTAAATTTTTACTTTTAAAAATTTGTTTATACATTTATAGGAAGTTCTACACATAAAACGGAGAACCTATAGAGCAAAACCTACATAGCCCGAGCCACCCTGGAGCAAAATCTATATGGTCCATGATGTACCTAAAACCAGTCGGGTATGACCCATTCTCTTTCATTATGTTTTAAGTGATAAAAGAATCATTTCTAGTCTACAACTTTCAAAACATGGTAGGGGAGATTTCTTGGCGTTTTAAGCATAGGTAAAGCTTCGAGAAGGTGAAAACCCCTAAGAATGTGAAATCAAGTCAACTAATTAACAAGATAACTAAGAATCAAGATTGAATTCAGGTAAGAAATCATAATCATATTTTATTTGGGAAATTCAAGATAGTTAGAATTAGATGATAATTGCCAATAATACAAAATTAAGCTTGTATGTTTGAATTAAGGATTGATGAGTTATGCATTATAAACAATCTACATATGAAACATCATGAAATAAACTCTATATATGGAAATTCAAGTAGTATGATAAAGACACATGGAGTATGAAGCAAGATTGTTGAAATTGATTTAACTCATGATGAAATGGAAACAAAACAACTTTTGTTGTTACTATTTGGGTAAATTTCATAAAAGACACTAACTTTTCAAAAAAATTCGATTTTGACACTATGTTATTTTTTTTTCAATTAAGTCACTAAGTTTTCAATTTTTTTCAATTAAGTCACTATGTTTTCAATTTGGTTTCAATTTTGACCATTTGACCGGTCAACCTGGTAGTCAGCTGACGTGGCATGATGACGTGTCAGTCTTTGATGATGCGACGCTAACGTGGCATGCTGACATGGCACCCGAGTGTCAAAATTGAAACAAAATTGAAAACATAGTGACTTAATTGGAAAAAATTGAAAAGGTAGTGTTTTAATTGAAAAAAAATAACACAGTGTCAAAATCAATTTTTTTTTAAAAGTTAGTGTCTTTTTTGGAATTTTTCCTACATTTTTTAAAATCATAGATTCGTCTTTTTACGGTTTTAGAACGTAAAAATAAGTATTTATTCGTTAATTTATGTTTGTTCTTTTATGTTGGTTTAAGTTTGTTTTTACTATTTTCCACCATAAACATACTTTTGATTGATACGATACGTGATTATATGCAAAACAAAACGTAGTTTATATTTCTAAAAACATAAAAATAAGTATTTGTTTGTTAATTTATATTTGTTTGTTTATGTTTGTTCGTTTATGTTGGTTTAAGTTCGTTTTCACTATTTTTCCACTATAAGCATGCTTTTGATTGATACGATACGTGATTATATGTAAAAAAACGTATTTTATATTTCTAAAAACATAAAAATAAGTATTTGTTCATTAAATTATGTTTGTTTGTTTATATTTGTTCCGTTATGTTGGTTTAAGTTCGTCCGTGTATGTTTTTTCATTTAGAAGTATAAATACATATTTTTATGTTGGTTTACGTTCGTTCGGTTAGAAGTATAATACATTTTAGTTGTATAAATATGTTTTTACATCTTTGTATAAATACATATATTTATGTTTTTAGAAATATAAATATATTTTTATGTTCGTTCGGTTAGAAGTATAATACATTTTAAGAAATATAAATACGTTTTTTACGTCTTTAAAAGTATAAATACATATTATTATATTTTTAGAAGTATAATACATTTTTAGAAGTATAAATATATTTTTATGTCTTTAGAAGTATAAATAAGTTTTTTTACGTCTTTAGAAGTATAAATACGTATATATACTTATGAAAATGTATGTATGCTTCTAAAAGTATAAAAATACATCTTTATACTTGTAAAAAAATATATTTATACGTTCTAAAAACGTAAAAAGACGAATTTATCATTTTAAAAAATGTAGGAAAAATTCCAAAAAAGAAACTAACTTTTCAAAAAAAATTGATTTTGACACAGTGTTATTTTTTTTCAATTAAAACACTACGTTTTCAATTTTTTTCAATTAAGTCACTGTGTTTTCAATTTTGTTTCAATTTTGACACTCGGGTGCCATGTCAGCATGCCACGTCAGCGTCGCATCATCAAAGACTGACACGTCATCATGCCACGTCAGCTGACTACCGGGTTGACCGGTCAAATGGTCAAAATTGAAACCAAATTGAAAACATAGTGACTTAATTGAAAAAAATTGAAAACTTAGTGACTTAATTAAAAAAAAAAAACACAGTGTCAAAATCGAAATTTTTTGAAAAATTAGTGTCTTTTATGAAATTTACCCTTACTATTTTGGTACATATGTTTCAAGGCAAAACTTGTTATTAACTTTGAAGTGTTATAAGAAATTCAAGCATTTGACTAGAAGTATAGTTTGAGAATTTGTGCAAGAAATTAGGAAATTTATGACGGGGAATAAGAAATTTGTCAATCTGTAAGCAAAATTCTGTTATTGGTATCATTGGGCTAATAGTAGTATTAAACATATATTTTCGGGATAAATGGACATGTTTATCAAGTACAAAATAGGAGATGTTAGCATATTCTAACTTTTTTTAATACGAGTACATATGGATTTTTACTAGGGATACATGTCATAATATAACTAAACATTAATTTCTGTGAGAAATTTATATGCAATTTGTATGTATGTTTCTTTTTCCAAAGCCATATGTTATCAATCATGTGTTAAAATTTTATTGCATTCTTTATTTCTTTACATGACGTGTTTCATGGTACATTGCCTGAATGGTGTGATGAATGAAAAGAAAGAGTGCTTGTTGTGTGTGCATGTCATGCATACATAATTGAACTTATTGTATTATGGCAGTTTAGACCCATTGAGACACTATTGGGTTAGTAACTCCATTTACGAAGTAATCATGTACTTGTGTATGCGATTCCTCTAAGCTAAAGTCCTTAGGACCAATAGAACCCATGCTATATTGATTTATTATTTTCTTATGGCCATGGAATGAGTTGAAGCAATTCGGCCAGCAATCTTGGTTCATCATTACATATCATTTCATACTAGCACGAAAGAATGTTCTAAAACAATTGATTATTTAGAAAATAAATGAAACTATTATGTGTCAAAATCTATGTATCTCACAAGACAAATGTTGTATTACATATTATTATTTTCATGACATGTATCCCAGCTAGGTTCTGGTGAGAAGCATTAGAGGACTTAGCCTCTTAGACCCGACTTTTGGGAAATCTAGAAGAACATTTTACGGATGAACACTTGGAAAAGCTGATAATGTCATCTTACTTATGCTAATTCGTGAAGTTATGAGATGAGGTAAGTCCTATCTTGAACCTAAAATAATGCCGAAAGCAACATCAACATCATACAACCGATATTAAATGATACCACATATGATTCGTTTACACTCTATAAAGAAATCATCAACTTTCACAAAATCCCTTATCAATTTATACCAACAAAACAACATTTTTTTTTGAATTTAAACCCTCATGATGTCACATCACTCACGCCTGTTTCTTCTTCTTAGGCCGCCTCTTTCTTTTCGGTTTCCTCGCATCCGAATTCGAACTCAAATTACTACCACTGTTACCCGTACCCGACTCCACCGGTAGCCGGTTTTTAAAAGCCGGGCGGTCGCCACTTGTCGACGTATTACTGGACGATGACATGTCAACCCTATTATGATGAGAGGATGACGGATTCTTGTTGTATGATTTGGCGTATCGTGATTGGTTGTTACCCGGTTTCCATCCGTTTGATGCCCGAGGCGGTGGCATGAGTTCTCGAGCCGAAATGTGTCTCTATAGAAATTCAATAATACGATAAAACAAATTAACAAAAAAAAAAATCTAATATTTTTGTATGCTTTCAACTTTTTGTCCCACGTTTTTGTCTGAGACAAAGGTTACAACTTTTTGTCCCACCTTTTTTGGTGGGACAAAAGTTACCAAATTTTGTCCTGCCAAAAAGGCAGGACAGCTTTTTGTCCCGCCTTTTTTGGTGGGACAAAAGTTGCAATTTTTTGTCTCACTTTTTTGGGTGGGACAAAAGTTACAAATTTTTGTCCTGCTAAAAAGGCAGGACAGCTTTTTGTCCCACCTTTTTGGGTGGGACAAAAGACTGGTATTTTAGCTTATGGAATTTAATAAGCTGACCTGGTTTCTTTCATCGCTGGACATACCGGAAGCCGCTTTTCCGGAAGCACTAGATGCTTGTTCCCTGAGAATACGAGGAAAATGAAAATTGACATTTATACCCTTTTCGCAATTTATGCAAAACGTTTTATCTTTTTACCAATTTATGCAAAACCATGGTTTAGCCCAATAATATCTTTTGGCATAAATTGAAAAAAAGGTGAAATGTTGTTGAATAAATGTGAATTTAAAGAATAAATTAAGTATAAAAAAAGGGTCAAAGTCAAACCTTGCACTTTTATCGGTCCATTCATCGTCCGCATCAGCTTCATCACTTGAGCTTCCACTAACAAAGAAATCATCTTCACTTAAATCAAGTCCATCATCTTCACTTCCAGTTTCTGTGTATTTGTAAATAAAAAATTGTCATTTCTTTTTTCTCATTATTTGAAAAAATCTAACCAATTAGAAAGAAATGAAAGTAGGATGCTATAATAAACAAAAAAATGTAAGTACCTTCCAAATCCTTCCCACTAGCTACAGCAGCAGCTATATTTGCCTTGATTTGTGTGCGTAAGTTGTTTCTTTTATCAACTGTCTCTGTATTATCACCTTTTTTAAATAATGATACATATTTTTCTGTTTTAGGGAAAAACTGCAGTTTTTAAACAAAATATATCATCTTTAGTATATGCATTTTGACAAATAAAACATATATGTAGTTGTGTGATAGGAAGAAATGAAAGTAGGATGCTATAATAAACAAATGAATGAAAGTACGTTGCTATTATTTACCCTAATGTACTCGAGATCTTCTTTCAATTTTGAAAGCTGGTCAGCAACTTCAGATTCTTGAGCTTGACCAGATGATGCCCTTTGTTGTTTCTCCAAACGTCTTATTCTTCTTTCAACTTTCCTTCTTTCTGATGAATAAAAGCATTAATAATAAGCAACATGTGAATAAATTTGGATAAAATGGAAAAAATAGCAATGTACTTCTATTTATTTGTTTACTAAAGCATCCTACTTTCATTTCTTTCTTTTACATCATTCTGCTTTCAATTTAAATGCTAAAAGATCTACCCAATTATATGACATTGCTATAATTGGGTGGATTTTCCAAAATTATAATTTATAAACAAACAAGAGAAGTACATTGTTATTTATTGGATTTAATTATTCAAATTTTACCAAAAAACTTGATCTTTCTATCACGCAAGAATATTTTGCGTTCCAAAGCAAGATTATCCAGAAGCTGTTGTTGATTCTTCAATCCTTCTAATTTCTTTGTTAGGGCTTCTTTCACTTCAGGCCTTGTGTCCTTCAATATATCATGAAAATCAGAATGTATGCTTATTCCATCAAATGTATATTTATCATGTAAGGACAAAAAATTACTTGAAGACATTAATCAAGTAGAAAGTATATATTTCACAATACGCTATTTTCATACAAAAGCAAACAGTAAGCGAGCTATAGACAAGAATCAGGCTTCTTTGATTGCACAATTTCTCCCTTAGAATGTAGAAATACAAGAGATTGAACTGTGTTTATGTCTACCAGCTTAACAAGTCAAAACTCTATGAGGTAACGCATTAGATGCTTAAGTGCTAATATACACTCACACCAACAATTTAAGGAGAAATAAGATGAGTAGATATAGATTTCGCTACCAAATACCACCAATATCATTCTCTGTGTAATACGCTCTTGATGTTTTATGCAGTTATCGAATTTTTTGGAGTATACACAATACACATCAATCTCAATGTTGAAAAGTGCCGTCTCATCAACACATCCAAAGTGAGAACATGATAAAATCTATGTACATACTTTGGCATCCAACGAATACGAAAAAAAAAAATTCTACACTCCACGAAGAGGTCATTCCGTTTTCGATAAACAAATTTATCTAAAGAAACACTTTGTGTAAAGTACCTTGCGAAGCAAACGCTCCGTCGAGCGAATCTGGCGCTTGAGAGAGACGAGCTTAGCTTTAGGTTTCTTCTCCACACCCAACGCTTTTGGACGGTGATTGGTAGCTTTACTCACCGGTTTCCGTCCGGCGACCCGTCGCTTGTCGTAGCCACCGTGTGCCATCTCTTGTTCTCCTTTTTAGGTTTTCATTCTTTTCCGTAGGATGTATATGTCGAAATGATGCTACAAATATACAGTTTTGGTCCCTGTATTTTGCATAAGTTTCAGCTCTTGTTAGAGTATAGTAAAGTGTTTTTAGGGGCTGTTAGGACATGCTTATAGAATCATCTTATTGTCTTATTGATTTTTTAGAAAAGTCATAAGTCATAACCAATGACAAATAAGTAGTTTTTAATAAGTAATTAGGCATTTACTTATGACTTATGACTTTTCCAAAAAATCAATAAGTCAATAAGCTGATTTTATAAGCACATCCAAACAGCCCCTTAATATTTATGGATCAATAAAAATCGCAAACTGTGACAAAATAACTACTTATGTTGTTCGTAGTGGTATGTACATTCTTATGATTTTCTCTTCATGAGAACTGATATATAGTTACCAAATGATTTTCTTTTTAACTTTTTACTTATGTGCCATCAAATCAATAATGATGTAGCAATGCAATTATCAATTGGGATTCAAATTTGCTAAGTGATACAAAAAAGAAAGGAATGTAAAGCAGGGTTTGAAAATCTAGACATCCATTAACAATGTTTAATCTTATAATTTGATCTATGCAACAATTTAGTTTAAAGTATTCCAAATATATATTCTTTTGAAAAGAAAACTATATTTGTATTATTTTCTGGCTCCTCTATATGTGGCTTTGTTATTTATAATTTTTATTAATTATTGAGCTTAAAGTTTTTATTTAAGTCTATAATGCAAATTAAATCATAAAATATAGGATGTTACTATAGATCCATCATTTCTTAATATATCTACATGGTCAATCAAATTAATCAAATCATTTTCTTTAAATTTTTTGATTTTTTAATTTTGTTGTTAAATACACACCTCTCATAAGTTCATGGGCATACTCATCTTTCATTCTTTCAGTATTTCATATCACATCAGCACCACATCATTTCTCTTCTCAACTTTCCAAGCTTCTATTTTTCAAAAAATACTTACATTTCAAACATTTCACCAATATCTATAAATATGTTGTTAGAAATGAGACATGATCAAAATAATAAAAACACAAGAATTCAAAAAATTAATAAGAAACCAATTCTGATTAATGATGTATTTATCATACAGAGATGGTTACAAAACATATATCGGCACATATTACAATGAACCCTAACAAATACATTTATATTGGAGTTCTAGCTAACTATACGGAGAATCCGTACAAATCAGATATTGATATAACCAAATATACAATAAGTACCTAATCATTATAATTACAGACTTTACAAAAATAGTGTATTCATGATGTCACTGAACGTCATACGTTGAAGTGAGTTGACAACGTGAAACTCCTTTTTGACACTCATCAGATTCTCAGCGTCCGCCCAACAATCTCCCCCAATCTGATGATGTCAAAATATAACTAAAAGCTTGACTTCCCATTGATTTGAAATTTTCAACTTCATCAAGTATTTCAGGCTTGATCCATTTATAGTTATCATGAAGCAGCTCTTGACGTCGTTTCTCAAGCTCAAAATATAGAAGATAATTAAAGCTCTCATCAGACTCAGCTTTCATACATTCACACCTTAGATGGAACAAGGTGATCAGCGTCGGCAAGAGGTATGTCACTCATACTCATAAAACACATCTACCTATTTCCTGAAAGGTTTCTACAAATCTATGAACTAAAACCCTAAGTTCACATGCAACCTATTTGGATCTATGTTTTCTTCTAATTGAACATATAATATTTGCTAAAAGGCTTATAAGAAAATTACTAAAGAATAAATCAGAAAAACTAACCTTTAGGATTTTTTCTGAAGCTGAGCAGCACAAGTGTCCTGGCTCAAATGAGATCACACCCAAGAGCTAGGGAAGTAAGCCACGAAATTTAGAGAGGGAATAGGTCAAAATTGGCGCAAAAAATAATGGGTCTGAGGCTCCCTATTTATAGCCTCCAGCAGATAACCAGATAAGCCTTTAGAGATAAACCTTTTGAATTCAAATCAAGATAAACCTTTATCTTTAATTCAAATCTATTTATCCTAACTTATTATAATCGAAATTATATATTAATATATATATATAATTTCGCTGGTTATTATCATGCCAAAATTGTTACTTACTCACTATTGAATAATTACAATTTCAGTCCCTGCACCTATAATTAATTAAATTAATCACCAAATTAAATCCAATTAATTCCAGATTAATTTCTAATTAATTAATATAGTTTCCAATTAATATATTATCACTTTAATATATTAATAAACTATTTATTTTATTTCTATTGATTTATTAATCATATAATAAATCAATCTTTCTCTCTCTTGGAATTTCTGCCAAACCTCTAGCTATGAGGGCAACCCAAATGGACTTTGCTTCTATTAATTAGGTAAATACAAATTATTAGTCATGGCTTAGACACCTAATCCAACAGTCTCCTACTTGGATAAGTCTATGACTATAATTACCAATTTAACCTTTAATTAATCAGCAAACTATAGCTTCCTAGAAACTGCTGCCGAACTCTGACCCAGTCAGTTCTGTCCATAGATAAGTGATCATATGATCCTTCGTTCAACAAGATATTTCTGGACATGAGACATGGATTGAGATCAATCTATGTCCGGTACTCTATTTCCCAATTTCTGATTCTGCTTATGACTTTAGGACTTATAATTGAACACATCAATTCAGTCCTGCTGGCCAGCACTTTAGTCAACTTCAAAATCATCGAGAGGCCTACAGATATATGTTTCCCATCAGGGTCAAGGAACGAATAAGCTTCGACTCATATGCTTATATCTTTTACCAGTCAAATCATTCACAACAACACGTTTTATAACATCGAGTTACCGATGCGTTTTCGTATTATCAATGAACAACTGCCTTGTAATTATAACTTATATCTCTCCACTTCAAGATCATAAGATATTGTCGTCTCAACATTGCTTGTGATATAATCCATAAAGCAATATATTGAGCGTGGGTTTATCCAATACTCAAATCTCTATTTCTAAGTAATCATGAATGTTGTAGCAATCCTATTGCTATGTCTAACTCCTTAGACAGTCTACAAACCAATTCATGACGGTCTTGATTCAATACTTACTTCCCAAAGTATGAGCGACTGTGGACCTTTCTGAATAATTAAATTATTCATGAAGTAAAACATGCGAAAGCGAAACATAAAGATCTGACTGGCAGCTACTCCTGCTTATTACGAAGTCTGCACAAGGTAATCACCAAGTCGGATCTTGTCATAAACTATTATCGGTTTCAAGATTTCTTTTAAACTTTCAATTCTAATTGTATAGCTATGTCTTTATTAACCTTTTACTCTTTCTATGTATCCAAAATATCTTATACTGATACACTTTATTGTAGATGATCCAATTGGATGCTCTTCCGATGACATCTTAATATGTTATCCTGTCTTTTTCTCTCCTAACTCCATTCTGGTAATGTATATTGTGACTTCCTATGGTTCTCGGGATCTTTAGTCTACTTGACTGCACCCTAAGACTATTTTGAGGTGCTATGATGTGCCAGTGAACCACACGCGCTCCATCAGAATACCAACGCGACTCTTTAACCATGAAGTCCTTTAACACCACGTCTTGACGTTAATAATTACCATTTTGAAAAAACTTTCAAATTATTACTATCACTTTCACCTCAATTATTTCCCAATGATTTCTCATGTGAGTCCAAATAATCCATCCAGTATTTCCAGCCAGACACTGAAACACCCTCGCTTAAGGCTTTTCATAAAACATCATTTTAACCCATGGTTTATCATCATTATTCCATAAGACCATCCTTTAGTAAAAACTCTAGTTTTAACATCTTCAAATAAGTCATTTTCTTTCAAAACCATTTTAAAAACACATGGGGTTTAATGAGAAATAATTTAGGTTTAAGTTGCGGAAAACATCGTTTGGTCCCATTTTAGTTAAAACATTTTAGTTTATAAAATAGCGAGGTTGTAACAATTTAAATACCATTACACAGTTCAAATGATACCACACAAACCGTGGCCTTCTAAACATCCAACTCTTCTAAAGTCATCTAAACTCCTCAACCTGAGTACACATCAAAATAAGTTAGGCAATTGAAATGCCTAGTGAGCTTACCCGAGGTTGACCCATTTCGAGTGGGCAATGAACCACCACACTCGGGACAAACCCCCAAAAATAGTTTTGAAACACACTTCAAAAGTTATTTTAAACATCACAAGGATTTACTCAAAATAGATAGTTATGATATGCAAATGCAATGCATGATGCAATTATCCCAAACCCACGTTCATCTCATAAAAGTCCAACTCACCTCAATGGCACCTACCTAAATTCACGAATGACACGCACAAAGCATGCCACTCGATCCCCGTATAGGCAAAACTAGGACTAGTGGCCATCACACTAGCCCCATGAGGGTTAGCAACTCCCTCACGCGGTTCCCTATTGTCGGGAACGGTTTTCCCTAAATCCGGGACAAACATCTCATTTTGGGCATTTTGCCCTTGATTTCCCTAAATCCGGGACAATCATGATTTCCCTAAATCCGGGACAATCATCTCATCTTCGTCATAAGGTTCACTCGGTCAATCCCATCCTATATGCAATGCAATGCACAAATAGGATGCAAAACATCTTTCAAAACATCATTATAACCTTCATTTTAAAACATCTTTAGAAACTCATTTTCATGCAATGCACAAGTAGTAATCATATAACACATTGCACATAATATCATGCATGAAAAGTATTTGATAACACACACAAAAGATAATAGTTGGGATGTGTACTCTCGGTAAACTCACCCAAGGTCAACTGACGAGTCAACACTAATTCCACACAAGGTTGATGCATTTGGAGGCGCTCCTAGTCATCATCCCATCCATCAAATTATCTTAGTTGAGTGCTAGCTCAAGTCCTTAGTCTCACCTCCAAGTCATAACAATATACCTCCTTCCTACAATACAAGAACGGAAGGTATTATACTCGTTTCATCTAAAAGTCGTACTATAATTACTTCTTTTGAACTAAGAAGGAACAATCATCCATCATCCAAAATGAAGTCCTTGACCCTCTAATATAAGGAAAATCTTAGTTAAAACATCCCCAAAGATTGGCATTAAAACAAGGACCCAAGGCCTAAACCATAAAGCTCAAAACCCAAAAATGATGAAAATATGGAAAACCCTCTGACACGGGTCGTGCTCCCCCTGACCTAGGCCGTGTCAGGACCAGTAGATTGCACAGACCCTTTTACACGGGCCGTGTTCTGCAACACGGGTCGTGTTCTGCATGCTGTAGCTTCATTTTTGCTCATTTTCGCTCCCTTTTGACCCAATTCAAGTCCCAATTCAACCCAAGACTAATTATACATGAAAATACATATTTAATAACTCATTTCCAAGTATTCAACTCCCACTCCAAGTTTTCATGACTTAATTCAATGGAAATCACAATCCAAGTTCTTATCTCTTAACAAGTGATTCATGAACTATGTTCCAAGTCAATCCTTACACTTAACACCATCAAGACCCCATTAAGTTCTTAACCAAGGTCATCCCTTAAGGGAATCATTCCTACACAATTCCAAAGAAGATAGCCTCATGGAATTCCCAATTCCATTCATTGGTCTAAATGGTTAAAACCCATGAAATACCCAATTCCAATCCATCAATTGATAACTAAAAGTGGAGATTCCTTCTTCCATTCCATGGAATCATTATGAATGATTCTAACTCCATTATTACTTCCAATTTTATGCAATATTTCATTCATCCATTAAACCCAAAAGATCTATTCATCAATTCCATGAATAAAACCCATTTCAACACCTAATTCTCATTTTCTAGTGATTCAAGGTTTAAGAATACAAATCAAAGGTTGGAATCCTTAGGGAATCATTAGAAATGAATCCCCTCATCCAAAACCACCATAATCATCCATCAATTTCTAGATTCCTCAACAATTCATCAAATCCCCAAATTCGAGGGTTCATAACACCCAAATAAAGCAAGTAATTGGATCCAGAGCATCCATGGATTGGATGTTGATCAAAACATGAACTAGAATCATAAACTAACACTTGGGATCCTAGGATTTCCTCCACCAAGCTAATATTTTTGGACTTGACATAGAACCCACCCCAAAAACGGGTTTGCAAGCTAGAAGAGGAAGGGTTTATACCTTAGATTGGCTAGAAATCTCAAGAACTTTGATGAATCTTCAAACTCTATCATCTTGTCCTCCAAAATCTCTAGAAAATCGCCACTCTCTCTCCCTCTCCTCTCTAAAATCGTGAATATGGCTGATATGGGGGAAACCCCCATCAAAAATAAGTCATCTTTCAAGAATTTGCACAATAGTCCCTATAGATTGATCCTTCTTCACCCAATACTCAAAAGTCCATTATTCTCATTAGAAGTCTCTATATTCATACATATGCCCCAATTACAATTATTTATTTCACTTGAGTCATTCTCTAGGTCAACACTAACCCTTAGTTTCCCAATTTGGCACAAATGGTCCCTTACACTACAATTCTTCACAATTTAGGTCCTTAATGAAATTCAAGGAATTATTAGACTTAATTTAAACTCCACCTCAATTCCTTTAATATATTTTCTAATTTTTTTTAAATCCATGACTAGTCAAATTTACTTAGGGTAAGTTTGGCCAAATTGACACTTTTAGTCCTTATGACAAAATTTCTCATATTTAGTTACAATTTGATTTTAATACTATATTTGGTTCCTTTATTCACATTATAAAATGTAACAACATATTATATTTAGTTATTCATTTGTTTTTCTTTATTTACAAAATAAATTTTATTTGTCAGTTTAAGCCCAAAACTCCTAGGCCCAAAACACGGATGTTACAGACACTATCCTGAATCCAACTTACTATGCCATAAACATCAAGTCGTTAGGACATGTTCACGACACTTCTGATCGATCCATGAAGCTTGTGGAATCCGATCTAATCTTATTCCAAACCCTTCCGGAATCTAAAGATTATAATCCTGATGCCATGATTTTCGAAACTATTTCCTTTCAGAGACTCTTCTCATGCATCCTGAATCTTATCAAGATCATGCTTACAATGGCTAGGTCTATACTGACGATTTCATCTATCTGATAGATGCTTGTGAACTACATGAGTATGTTGCACTTTCTTTATATCTCTCATGCCAAGTCATCACACTTTGCAATAATAGGAAACTCCTTTCCTGTGGCTATGCATCTTGAATCTTATCAAGATCATATTGGAAGAGTTTTGATCTATCTCATAGATGTTCACTACCACTTGAGTATGTTATATCTCTATCATTTCTTAATGTCAAATCATTACACTTTGTAATGATAAGAGATGTTTCCTAGAAACAATATGTAACCAACATGTCGTCATAGGAAGATAACAACGATACTCCCACTGGCTTTGACTCTTTCGGACTATTCACAAAATCAAACCTTTTGGCACATTTTGAGAATCCGAAGTCCAAACCTTTCTGGCATAGTTACTAGAATCTTTCAGGCTATTCACAAAATCCAAACTTTTTGCATATTTTGAGAATCGGAATATCCTTTCTTGCGAGATGCCCGTGGGATTAATCCCGGGCCCATGTACCTTTGTATTGGCATGCTCTTTGTGAGTCCCTATTAGTGTGATGGTAAACCACACACGCTCCACTAACGACTCACAAGGTGCAGCTTTACTAAACAGTATCCTTTCGGATTTCATCTTCTATTGAGAGTGCTTCTCTCGGAATCAATTACTTGACTTTGACTATCATCTCATTCAACCAGATGTTTTGTAAGTACATATCTATCTATGTTGCTTTCCTTTTGGTGATTCAATTACTCCCACTGGTTATTAGACCATGTGTAAAAATCAGTCAAAAATGTCACATAGAATGTATCTCGCCCTAAGATTCTCTTATTTGCCAACAACCGGGCTCACCAATGCTTCCAAGTAGTCGGATTGTTTATCCGTACCAACTTTAGTGTTTTACCACTAATCGGTTTGTCACCCTGATCATAAATACTTATGACGGTGATCAATACTATTGGTCAAGAGAAGAGTATGTCAGGTTTGACAGGAATCTGATTCCTGGTCAAGGCCTAGTGATGACTAAAGTTTCCATTTAGGAATATTCTTACTCCCACTGTTTCCTAAGAATATGAGTTATTTCCAAAAGAACTCTTCTTTCACAGTTACAGTCGTGATAACCAATGAAGCGACATTGTTGATCAGGTACAAGCTAGTTATGAGGTTCGGACGAACACTACATGACCCTGGACTTTCTATGTATAAGTGGGACGATCCCAGCTTTACACTTCAGACAGTGTCTGCATAACCTACTTAGTTTAAGATGTGGTCGGAATATGGTTTCTATGGTCTGACTGGTTGAATATTCAATTCATCGAAGAACTAATTGGAAATGTATCTTATACATTGAGGATCGAACTATTTCGACCAATGCTCCATCATCTTCCTTAAGACACATTATAACCATTAATGTTCTTGGAAGAGGATAAACTGTGAAACATTTTCTCAGTTTATGATGTTACTCAGGTTCTGTTGATCTTATACTTCCTTTTGAAGTCCTTGATCTGTTCAAGGTTTCAATTCAATCGCTTATTCTGATAAGCGAAGCCATGCTCGTCATACTAATTGACAAACATCGTGAAGTATAACTAATTATGTTCTTTTCGAAGATTCGAGCAATACATAATAAGTGATGTGTTCGTTGCTTATAATCTTAATGTCTTTTACATTTCTATGTAAATTTATGACTTTGTTAATTTGTCCAAGATTTGCAATCATCACCTGACTCTAAGTTAACTGATTCCAAAATCCTATCCATTGGATCTTTGGGTGATTCATTTCTTGCCACAAATTATTTTATTAAGGACTCAATTCATCATGTGACTCTTAGTCAAATGATTCCAAAGTCCTGTCCAACTGGACCTTTGGTTGAATTGATTCTTATAAAAAAAAATTTAACAATCATAGATAACACAATTCATGAATCCAAACACTTTGGATGCATCAACATTCAAGTCATTACCATTCATGCAATTAACACACTCATACAACATTTCAAGGATAAATTAAATAAACATGTATTAAATGAAAATTAACATTTTATAAAACCAAAAATATCCTTGAACAATGTACTATATGACAAACAATGTCTCTTGCATCTAATAAGCTAACAACAAGATTGTAATATCTAACTAAACTCCAAAACTGCACGAGCTTCAGATCCAATCCGAATGTGCTCTTATGCAACAAAATCCTGCATCCTACAGAGTCCATGCATACAGAGCAAATGTGAGAACCACATCATGTATCAAGGAAAATAAGGATCAGGAGTTCTTAGTTTTTAAGATATTCCTGAGTTGCCAAACTGTTTGGCTTTAGAGCATTCTTTCAATCTTTTTGTGATTGTGTCCCACCCTGTGGATTCCCAGTTTGTGACATCGAAGAACCGGTCCAGACGATCTGGATCATTTCTTGATGTGTCGTATTGTAACGCCCCAATTTCAAAAAATTTTAAAAATCATTTATTACCAAGGTTCCAATAAAACATTTATTCCAAAACATAAATCTATTCAACATAATACTTAAATTAACAGCGGAAACATTTGAAAATACTAATATAGTTCATTAACATCAATCTCTTGAATGCGACGTGCTGCCGTCAAGCCTTGCCCTTCCCTTTGTCATTTGAATTACCTGAAATGTTATAAAATCAATGGGTAAGCTTAAAGCTTAGTGAGTCCACAAGTTACCAAACATGCCCACACATTAAACAACCCGTCCTCGAGAACGACCCGACCCTACCCGCCATGCAACAGCTACGGGCGTCCATCATACAACAGCTATATACACGGGAAGGTTCTACCCATCATACAACAGCTATGGGTTCCCGGTTATGGCCCAGCCCATCATACAACAGCTATGGGACAAGGCAATAGTCCAACTCGCCATACAACATCTACGAGGGGACACGCATCAGTACTGAGCCCAACAACAAATAACCACAGATATAGAGCAAATCATATAGCTGTAAACAACACACAAGATGCCTAACATGCAACATCATATAGTAAGGTGAGGATACTCACCTGGTTCGAAACTGTGTAGATATTCTCTAATATCCCCACTTAGCTCGTCCACACACCTAAATCCCACACACATACAACATATCAATTACTGACCAGACTCTTATAGACCTGCCTAAAGGTTAGACTCAATATTTGCCATTAAACCGTGGTCAAAACTAAGTTCCTGGTCAAACAGTCGCTCGCCGCGGCGTGGCTCCTCGTCCTACGTGCCGCGGCTATCATCGAATAAACACGGGGTTTCAGCCGAGTCCGCGCCGCTGACATAGCCAGTCCTCTTCGCGGCTCGTAACTTTCTAAAATGTTTTTAGCGTTTAACAGTGCATCAATCGGCTAGGGTTTCACTCCAAACCCTTCCTGAGATCAGAAACTACCCTAAGATCACTTCCTTAGGGACATGCAAGTCTATTCATGTCCTTAGTCTAACCCTCAGTGTTACAAGTCATCTAAGACTACTACCTAAGGAATAACACCATAAAAACGGGATAAACTGAAATATCAGAAGGTAGATCCTCTTACCTTGCTTCTGGAAAACAGAGAAATGCACCCGATCGTCTACAGCCTTTCCCCATGTTGTATTTCTTCCTTCAAGCCTCCAAAGCCTTGGAACCAAAGAGTCTCTGCTGAAACCAGACGCCTCTGCTCCAGAAAACTCCCAAAAACACGAACCCTAGGGCTGGGTCCCTTTATATAGGCGTTTAAATCTGAATTAGGGTTTTTCACTTTAGAGGCGCACCGCGTCGCGGGATCTTTAGAACCGCGCCGCGCGTATAAATCCTTCGCGATTCTAGATTCTTCCTAAAGCCGCGCCGCGGATTCCTTCGGGCCGCGACTCGGCGGAACGGGTCTTACAATTCTCCCCTACTTAACTGGATTTCGTCCCCGAAATCCGTGCCGGTAAATAATTCTGGATAATGCCTCCGCATTTCCTCCTCCGGTTCCCAAGTCCATTCGGACCCTTTTCGATGCTGCCACTGAACCTTAACTAATCCTATTGTTTTATTTCGTAAAGTCTTTATCTTGCTTTCAATGATGGCAATTGGTCGCTCCATATAATTTAGGCGTTCATCTAATTGAATATCCTCCAAAGGTACTATTGTGGATTCCTCAGTAACGCACTTTCTAAGCTGCGAAACGTGGAACGTGTCGTGAATCTGACTAACCTGCTCGGGCAGCTCCAACCGGTAAGCTACCTTACCTACACGGGCGACAATTCGATATGGTCCAATGTACCTAGGGCCAAGCTTTCCCCGCTTCCTAAAACGAATAACTCCCTTCCAAGGTGACACCTTAAGAAGAACATAATCCCCAACTTGAAACTCGAGATCGGACCGTCGCCTACCTGCATAACTTTTCTGTCGACTTTGAGCGGTTAACAATCTCTCCCGAACCTTCTGAATTAACTCAGTTGTCTTGAGCACCACCTCAGTACTACCCAATACCTGCTGGCCAACCTCGCCACAGCAAATAGGTGTCCGACATTTCCTTCCATACAACATTTCAAAGGGAGCCCTGCCAATGCTCGCGTGATAACTGTTATTGTAAGAAAACTCAGCTAAAGGGAGATGGGAATCCTAACTCCCGCCAAAATCGATGACACATGCCCTAAGCATATCCTCCAGCGTTTAAATCGTCCTTTCACTCTGCCCATCCGTCTGAGGATGATATGCTGTGCTGAAATGAAGGCGAGTGCCTAATTCCTCATGAAACTTCTTCCAAAACCTAGACGTAAATCGGACATCCCAGTCGAATATCACCGAGACCGGTATACCATGCCGAGAGATAATCTCATCTACGTAGACCTTAGCCAATTCCTTTGCAGAGTAAGTCTCTTGGATGGGGAGGAAATGAGCACTTTTAGTCAACCTATCCACGATAACCCAAATAGTGTCCATATGTCGAGGGGTTCTTGGCAACTTCGTGATGAAATCCATTGTGATATGCTCCCATTTCCATTCTTGGATCTCAAGAGGCTGCAATCTACCATGAGGCCGTTGGTGCTCGGCCTTGACCCTACGACAGGTCATGCATCTTTCGACAAACTTAGCTACTTCCCTCTTCATGCCTGGCCACCAATAATATTCGCGCAGATCCCTATACATTTTAGTCGCTCCAGGGTGGATAGAGAACCTGGATTTATGTGCCTCCTCCAATAGGGTTTGACGAACCCCGCCCAGCTTCGGCACCCAAATCCTCTCATGACAAGTTAACAAGTCTCTACTATCTTTAACCATAGCTGCCAACTGACCTACAATTCTCTCACCTTTCTGATTCTCATTCTTGCTTGCTTCCACCTGGGCTTTCCTAATTAGCTCAAACAGCGGTGTCACAATTGTCATCCTTAGACAAATGCCCCGAAGGGGTGTACCCGAAGCCTTACGACTTAACGCATCCGCTACCACATTGGCCTTTCCAGGGTAATAGTGTATCTCACAATCATAGTCTTTCAATACATCTAACCATCTTCTCTGTCTCATATTAAGGTTTGCCTGATCCATCAGGTACTTCAAACTCTTATGGTCGGTATAGATGGTACACTTCACTCCATACAAATAGTGTCTCCAGATCTTGAGAGCGAAAACCACCGCTCCCAATTCCAAATCATGAGTAGGATAGTTAGCCTCATGGGGCTTCAATTGTCGCGAGGCGTAAGCAATCACCCTGCCTCGTTGCATCAAGACTGCCCCAATCCCGAGATAGATGCATCGCAATAAACTACCATGTCCTCCATGCCTTCAGGCAACGTCAAAACCGGAGCTTCACACAATTTCCGCCGCAAAGTCCCAAAATCCTGCTGCTGCTTCTCACCCCACCGAAAAGCAGCGTTTTTCTTAGTTAGCCGAGTCAAAGGTACCGCAACCTTTGAGAAGTCTTGGATGAAACGGCGATAATAACCAGCCAGACCCAAGAAACTTCTAATTTCAGAGGGAGTCTTCGGAACCTCCCACCGCATCACGGCCTCCACCTTAGTCGGGTCTACCATGATTCCTTGCTCATTTACAATGTGACCCAAAAACTGAACCTCCCGTAGCCAAAAGTCACACTTGGATAATTTTGCATAAAGCTTCTCCTTCCTTAAGGTCTCTAATACTTCATTTAAGTGTTGTTCATGCTGTTCCCAGATCCGAGAGTAGACTAAGATGTCGTCAATGAAAACTATAACTCACCGATCCAACATCGGTCGACACACTCGATTCATTAAATCCATAAAAGCTGTAGGGGCATTGGTTAGTCCGAACGACATCACTACAAACTCGAAATGGCCGTACCTCGTCCGAAAAGCCGTTTTCGGGATGTCTTCCTCCCGAACCCGCATTTGATGATATCCTGACCGCAAATCAATTTTCGAGAACCACGAAGCGCCCTGCAGTTGGTCAAACAAGTCATCGATGCGAGGCAATGGATATCGATTCTTCACCGTAAGCTTATTCAGCTCACGATAATCTATGCACATCCTATTGGAACCATCCTTCTTCTTAACAAACAAAATAGGCGCTCCCCACGGCGAGCAACTGGGTCGAATAAATCCCTTATCTAATAATTCCCGAAGTTGAATAGACAACTCCAGCATCTCCGGAGGCGCAAGATGATACGGTGCTTTAGCTATCGGAGCTGCACCGGGAGTTAAGTCGATCTTAAATTCCACCTGTCTCTCTGGCGGCACGCCAGGCAGATCCTCGGGAAAAACATCAGGAAAATCCCGAACCACTGATATATCACCTGCTTTCTGCTGTGGCTTCCTTTCTCGTGTGTCTACAACATAAGCCACAAATCTCGAACCTCCATGCTGAAAATGTCTGCGTGCCGTAGCAGCTGAACAGAAAACTGCACCTCGATTCTTTCTCTCGCCCTGCACAACCAGCTCTCCCCCACTTGAGGTTTGAATCCACACTTGCTTATTCTTACAATCGATCCATGATTCATGCTGATCCATCCAATCCATACCGATGATGACTCGAGAGTCACTCAACGGTATAGGAATGAGATCGATCGGAAACTTTATTCCTTGAATCACTACTTCGCATCCCCTATAAACACTAGTCGCTTGCACGGTTTTATCATCCGTAATTTCTACTTCTAACGGCCGATGAAGAGTTCCTAAAGCAATACCGAAACTCTTTCCCAACGCGGCAGACACAAAAGAATGACTAGCACCCGAATCAAATAGTGCAAAGGTAGGCGTAGAGTTGACTAAGAATGTTCCTAATCAAAGCATAATAGACATATTAATTACACACACCACAAACACGAGGCAAGTAAAGAAAGAGTACCCGTGACGACGTCGGGCGCATCCTGTGCCTCCTCGGCGGTCATGACGAATGCTCGACCCTTGGTCTTAGGGGCTTCCCCTTTCCCCTGCCTACCATCGGTAATCCGGAGTGTAGTGGGTGCCGGATTCTGAACCACTCCCTGAGTCAGACGGGGACATTGGGCCTTGAAGTGGCCTACCTGATTACAATTAAAACAAATCTTGACCTCTTCCCGACAATCTTTAGCATAGTGGCCCTCCTTTCCACACTTATGGCATATTAACACCCAGCAACGCCCCTCATGATTCCTTCCACATTTACCACACTTACCCTGGCTCCTTTGCCCTTGCTTTCCCTGATCTGCCCCTCGAAATTTCTTCGACACCTGCTGAGTCTGAGTAGGCGCCGGACGCTTCTGCTTTTGTTAGGTTTCCAGTTCCAACTCTCGGGCCCGAGCGGCCGCTATCATATCAGTAAGAGTTTGGTGCCTAGCAGCAGACACAAATTCCCGAATGTCTGTGCGAAGCATCGCCAAGTATCGTGTCATCCTCATGCGCTCGGTTGCCGCAAACTCTGGATAGAAGAGTGCTCGCTCATTAAACTTTTTGGTGATCTCCGTCACCGTCTCAGTAGTCTGGGTCAGATTTAGGTATTCCAGCGCCAAGCGTTCCATTTCCACCTGTGGAACATACTCCAGTTTGAACTGTTCCTTAAACTGCAGCCATGTAATGGCATCCAACTGAGCAGGAGTGAGATCTTTCGTTCGTATTTCCCACCAATATTTTGCACCCTCTCTTAGAAGATTCACTGCAAATGTTACCTTGGAGTTCTCAGGACAGGAACATGTGCGGAAAGCACCCTCCACCGCAGAAATCCACCGCATGCTAACAATCGGATCCCTTCCCCTATCGAACATCGGAGGCGAACAAGCCGAAAAGTCCTTATAACTTGCATCCCTAGCACGTGATGTGCCTTGAGTAGCCAGTCGCTCCTCGAGCATTGCCCATAGCTCAGCGTTAATCGTACCAAAGAACTGAGGTATCGCAGCCAACACTTCTCGCGAAACCTCCACCGCTATCAGGTTACAGAGATTTTCATCAGTCGATCCTCCCCCACTCGAGGCACCCGCATCTGGTCCACCGTTACTTCGAGTGACTGCCATTCTGAAATGCGCAACAGTTCTAATATCAATACTCAGGTCACTCCTATCTACCCAACTACTTGACTTTCTAGGACTTCGGTTGACTACTCTTGACTCAAGCATGAATCCTGTGCTTTCGGTAATACTGGCCTGGTACTACCTTCCACACCTATTCGCCCTTGTTCCAAGTTCGTCAATCATCCTCCTAAAATGTCACACACATACTAAACCATTTTCTATGACTCCTGCGGTCAGGCACCGTGGTGCCTAATCTTTTGATCTAACTCTCCATATCACACGTGCCTAAGAGAACTACTGCTAATGTCGTCGAGTCGCCTCACGGACGCACAGCCGTATACAATCGGGAATAAGATAGACGTTTGAATAACTGATCCTACCCTAGAGTCACAACCAAACAAGGAACAGCCAGTAAGGCCAGACCAAAAATTCTCAGGCTATCTTACCCTAATTGCATATAACCTACCAGCATTCACTAAGCAACCTAACGACAGTAGCATAAAATTCCAAAGCAGCATATATGGCACAAAACAGTCTACAGAGTATATTATCCAAGCAACTTTACATTCTAGCACAATAAATTTTATCATATAACACAAACTTGGCATGGGTAATTGGGAATCACAAAACTTACTTGAGCTCGGTTGACGGTTCGCATCGCATCTTCTTTTACTTTAATTTAACCTTCCAAAAACATTTTCTTAACAAAATCGCTCAGTCCTAAGTTTGAGTTTGGATTCCCAATACAGTTCATCCAAATCCCTCAAACCAAGGCTCTGATACCAATTTGTAACGCCCCAATTTCAAAAAATTTTAAAAATCATTTATTACCAAGGTTCCATTTATTCCAAAACATAAATCTGTTCAACATAATACTTAAATTAACTGCGGAAACATTTGAAAATACTAATATAGTTCATTGACATCAATCTCTTGAATGCGACGCACTGCCGTCAAGCCTTGCCCTTCCCTTTGTCATTTGAATTACCTGAAATGTTATAAAATCAACGGGTAAGCTTAAAGCTTAGTGAGTCCACAAGTTACCATACATGTCCACACATTAAACAACCCGTCCTCGAAAACGACCCGACCCTACCCGCCATACAACAGCTACGGGCATCCATCATACAACAGCTATGGACACGGAAAGGTTCTACCCATCATACAACAGCTATGGGTTCTCGGTTATGGCCCAGCCCATCATACAACAGCTATGGGACAATGCAATAGTCCAACTCGCCATACAACAGCTACGAGGGGACACGCATCAGTACTGAGCCCAACAACAAATAACCACAGATATAGAGCAAATCATATAACTGTAAACAACACACAAGATGCCTAACATGCAACATCATATAGTAAGGTGAGGATACTCACCTGGTTCGAAACTGTGTAGATATTCTCTAATATCCCCACTTAGCTCGTCCACACACCTAAATCCCACACACATACAACATATCAATTACTGACCAAACTCTTACAGACGTGCCTAAAGGTTAGACTCAATATTTGCCATCAAACCGTGGTTAAAACTAAGTTCCTGGTCAAACAGTCGCTCGCCGCGGCGTGACTCCTCGTCCTACGCGCCGCGGCTATCATCGAATAAACATGGGGTTTCAGCCGAGTCCGCGCCGCTGACATAGCCAGTCCGCGTCGCGGCTCGTAACTTTCCAAACTGTTTTTAGCGTTTAATAGTGCATCAATCGGCTAAGGTTTCACTCCAAACCCTTCTTGAGATCAGAAACTACCCTAAGATCACTTCCTTAGGGACATGCAAGTCTATTCATGTCCTTAGTCTAACCCTCAGGGTTACATGTCATCTAAGACTACTACCTAAGGAATAACACCATAAAAACGGGATAAACTGAAATATCATAAGGTAGATCCTCTTACCTTGCTTTTGGAAAACAGAGAAATGCACCCGATTGTCTACAGCCTTTCCCCACGTTGTATTTCTTCCTTCAAGCCTCCAAAGCCTTAGAACCAAAGAGTCTCTGCTGAAACCGGACGCCTCTGCTCCAGAAAACTCCCAAAAACACGAACCCTAGGGATGGGTCCCTTTATATAGACGTTTAAATCCGAATTAGGGTTTTTCACTTTAGAGGCGCACCGCGTCGCGGGATCTTTAGAACCGCGCCGTGCGTACAAATCCTTCGCGATTCTAGATTCTTCCTAAAGCCGCGCCGCGGATTCCTTCGGGCCGCGACTCGGCGGAACGGGTCTTACACGTATTACCAGACTCAATCCCGAAGCAGCCAAATCAATGGAACTATGCTTCTCCATGAATGACTCATACAGAGTCAACATTGAATGCATTCACATGTTAGTCTTACTCTGGTTTCCCTTCCTATACATCATGATGAACAGATCAACGAGTCGAGCTAATGCTTAACTCCCGGTCAAAGGGTGACCAAATTTATACAGTTCACCTATGTGTCTCTCAATCTAGAGAACATGTGAACTGGTGCTACTTCCTGCACACTTCGAGCTTTTTGAAGATCTTAGTTCGTCCTTTGTCAAACGGTTCTCGGAACCTTTCCTCGACCAACTGTGCTAACTTATCTGAACCCAGGAATTCTAAATCCCTGCGGAACTCGGGGTCAATGATCTATAGCATGAGGCAACGAACTTTATTGGAATCAATAGTCAAGGGTTCATGCTCATCAAAAGCTGTTGTGTGATGCCATGCTTTGGGGGGCGGGCACTCAATAAGATATGGCTTGCCAGCAAAACAAAGAACCATTCTCTATTTGTGAAGCCATACCACATAGTTCAGGCCAGTCAGCCTTACCATATTTAACAGGTGCTTTCTGAGACTCTCAGAAATGGGTGAAGGAGGAGAAGGAGGAGAATTGACAGTATCTTTAGACATCTATAAAATTTTGAATTTATTAGTTTAATTTTAATCCTTTTAAACAATTACCCAATATATTATTTAACAAGGCTAGGATCCAAAATACCCCAACTATGGTGTGAAGAGGGATGTCGTAATCACAACATAATGGTCATTAAGGTAGATAAAATCCTTATCAATTTCATCTTATGAAATTCCTAGATCTGTTGAGATTCATTGAACTGTTCAATGGCATGTTAAATCTCGGAATTGCTCCACTGTTTGTGACTGGGATGCCGAGGATCACAAACTGGATGTGAATAACCATGCAAATGTGCTCGGTAACCTCAATGTTATTTATCATCTCTAATTGATGTTCCGGTTAACCACACGCGCTCCATCAATAATGATAAATCATGAGAAACCCATTACCACTCTTTATGAACCCCTACTAGTGTGCCGGTAAACCACACACGCTCCACTAATGTTTTATAAAGTGTAATGTGCAATTTCATGGGTTAGCATCTTTTCACATTTTTCCTAAAGTAACTAGATTTGAGATTTTATAAAACTGTTCTAGTACTTTCATTAATAACATTATACTTTTAATGAGATTAAGTTGTCCTATCAATCCCGTTCGGCTAACGGCCCTCCACTGATCAAGAGAGCGGTGGGTGAGAGTAGACACCCATTCAACCGCCATTTTATAGGCAGTTTCCTTATACCCTCCTTATAGACCGGCTTCGTGAATGAGGCCTACTATTGATTTGACTGACCAATTATCTTATACATATAATATTAACTTTTAATTATAATATATATAAGATATATTTTAAAACTTTTAAAATATTCATGGTTTATCTTTTAATTTTTTTTGAAATTTAAACTATTAAATTTAAAATTAAATTAAACCTTTTTTAAATGATTTAATTTATCATTTAATTAAACAATTAATCAAATTAATTAAATCCAAATATTTTAGACTTTTAAAATATTCCTATTTTATCTTTTAATTTTTCGAAATTTAAACTATTAAATTTAAGATTAAACTTAAACCTTTAAATGATTTAATTTATCTTTTAATTAGACAATTAATTAAATTAATTAAATCCAGATAGGTATCACAAATTAATCAAATTAATTTAAACATATCTTAAACCCCCTAATTTTCAAAAATAACAAATAATGGGTTTAAGGTTATCCATTTAATTAAATAATTAAGGTTACCAAAAATATAAAACATTCTAAACCCTAGCAATTAAAATCAAAAATTATAGAGGGGAGGGGCTAGGGTTTCCAAAACCCTAACCCTAAAAATCGATTTGGCCAATTAGGGTTTATAAGCTTTAAACCCTAATTTTTTAGGAAAACAATTATAACTATTCAACAAGAAAACAACCAAAAAGCTCTGACACCACTAAAAGGTTTTCTGCAAATCTATGAACTAAAACCCTAAGTTCACATGCAACCTATTTGGATCTATGTTTTCTTCTAATTGAACATATAATATTTCCTAAAAGGCTTATAAGAAAATTACTAAAGAATAAATCAGAAAAACTAACCTTTAGGATTTTTTCTGAAGCTGAGCAGCACAAGTGTCTTGCCTCAAATGAGATCACACCCAAGAGTTAGGGAGGTAAGCCACGAAAATTAGAGAGGGAATAGGTCAAAATTGGCGCAGAAAATAATGGGTCTGAGGCTCCCTATTTATAGCCTCCAGCAGATAACCAGATAAGCCTTTAGAGATAAACCTTTTGAATTCAAATCAAGATAAACCTTTATCTTTAATTCAAATCTATTTATCCTAACTTATTATAATCGAAATTATATATTAATATATATATAATTTCGCTGGTTATTATCCTGCCAAAATTGTCACTTACTCAACTATTGAATAATTACAATTTCAGTCCCTGCACCTATAATTAATTAAATTAATCACCAAATTAAATCCAATTAATTCCAGATTAATTTCTAATTAATATATTATCACTTTAATATATTAATAAACTATTTATTTTATTTTTATTGATTTATTAATCATATAATTGTTGGATTAGATGTCTAAGCCATGACTAATAATTAGTATTTATCTAATTAATAGTAGCATAGTCCATTTGGGTTGCCCTCATAGCTGGAGGTTTGGTAGAAAGTTTAGTAGAGAGAAAGATTGATTTATTATGTGATTAATAAATCAATAGAAATTAAATAAAAAGTTTATCAATATATTAAAAGTGATAATATATTAATTAGAAACTATATTAATTAATTAGAAATTAATCTGGAATTAATTGGATTTAATTTGGCAATTAATTTGATTAATTAAAGGTGCAGGGGGTGAATTGTAATTATTCAATAGTTGAGTAAGTGACAATTTTGGCAGCTGGTGGTCGGCGAAAATATGGATAAAGTAATCCATGATTTTCGAAATTATATGTAGGATAAATATATATGAATTGATAGATAAAGGTTTATCTTATTTAAATTCAAAAAGGTTTATCTCTAAAGGCTTATCTGCAACCACCTGGAAAACTATAAATAGGGACCCTGGGGGAACCCTTTTTCTGCGCCATTTTTCGACTCACACAATCTCTCTGGATTTCGTCCATCTCCTGCTCCGTAGGTGTGATCTCATTTGAGGCAGGACAATTGTGCTGCTTTGCTTCCAAGAAATCCTAAAAGGTTAGTTTTTCTGATTTTATTCTTTTAGTTAATTTCTTCTGGCCTTTAGGAATTTATTATATGTTTAATTAGAAGAAAATATAGATCCTTATAGGTTGCATGTGAACTTAGGTTTTTAGTTCATAGATTTGCATAGAACCCTTCAGTGGTATAAGAGCTTTTGTCTGTTATCTTATTGAATTGCTATAATAGTTTTTCCTAATTGAGGCCAATAGATTTTAGGGTTAGGGTTTTTCGAAACCCTAGCCCCTCCCCCTTATGATTTTTGAAAAAAATGCTAGGGTTTTAGAAGGTTTTCTATTTTTGGTAACTTTGATTATTTAATAATTGGATAACCTTAATCTCATTATTTGATTTTCGATAATTAGGGGGTTTAAGATAGGTTTAAATTAATTTGATTAATTTGTGATACTTATCTTCATTTAATTAATTTAATTAATTGTTTAATTAAAAGATAATTAAAGGTTTAATTTAATTTTTAATTTAATAGTTTAAATTCTCGAAAAATTAAAAGATAAACCATAAATATTTTAAAAGTTTAAAATATCTAAATCTAATTAATTTAATTAATTGTTTAATTAAAGGATAATTAAAGATTTAATTTAATTTAAATTTAATAGCCTTAAATTTCGAAAAATTAAAGGATAAATCTAGGAATATTTTAAAAGTCTAAAATATCCAAATTTAATTAACTGTTTAATTAAAAGACAATTTAAAGGTTTAATTTAATTTTAAATTTAATAGTTTAAATTCCAATAAATTAAAGGATAAACCAGAAACATTTTAAAGGTTTAAAATTCATCTTATATATATTATAATTAAAAGTTAATATTATATATATAAGATTTAATGGTTAGTCAAATCAATAGTAGGCCTCATTCACGAAGCTGATCTATAAAGTGGGTATAAGGAGACTGCCTATAAAATGGCAGTCTAATGGGTGCCCACTCTCACCCACCGCTCGCCTGATCAGTGGAGGGTCGTTAGCCGAACGGGTTTGATAGAACCGCTTAATCTCATTAAAAGTATAATGATATTATTCAAAGTATTGGAACAGCTTAATAAAACCCAAATCTAGTTACTTTAGGAAAAATGTGAATTGGTGCTAATCCATGAAATTGCACATTGCACTTTATGAAACATTGGTGGAGCGTGTGTGGTTTACCGGCACACCAATAGGGGTTCATAAAGAGTTGCAATGAGTTTCCCGGGTATTATCATTGTTGATGGAGCATGTGTGGTTTACCGACACATCAAATTAGAGATGATAATTAACCTGAGAGTACCAAGCTAATTTGCATGGTTATTCACATCCAGTTTGTGATCCTCGGCATCCCAGTCACAAATAGTGGAGCACATCCGAGATTAAACATGCCATTGAAAAGTTTAACGAATCTCAACAGATCTAGGAATTTCATAAGATGAAATTGATAAGTGTTTATCTACCTTAATGACCATTATGTTGTGATTACGACATCCCTCTTCACACCATAGTTGGGGTATTTTGGATCCTAGCCTTATTAAATAACATATTGGGTAATTATTTAAAAGGATCAGTTAAACTAATAAATTATGTTTCTTATATAGATGTCAAGTGTCAATTCTCCTCCTTCTCCTCCTTCACCCATTTCTGAAAGCATCAGAATGCACCTGCCAAATATGGAAAGGCTGACTGGCCTCAACTGTAAGGAATGGCTTCGCAATTGGAGACTGGTTCTCGTCATTGCTGGTAAGCTACATCTCACCGAGTATCCGATCCCGGTCCCACCGGAACAAGTCATCATAAAAGGTTCTTATGATAAGCATAACTCCTTAGTTGATGAATCCGAAAAGATTCGTGACCTCATGCTATTGACCATTGACCCCGAGTTCCGCAAGGATTTTGAATCCTTGGGGCCATATGAGTTAATGCAGCTGGTTGAGGAAATGTTCCAAAAACCAGTTGAAGAGGAACGAACTAGGATCTTCAAAATACTTGCAGAGTGCAAGCTAAAGGAAGGAAGTAGCATCAATTCGCATGTTTTTCAGATTGAAGTATACATAGGTGAATTGTATAAACTTGGTTATTCCATGAGTCAGGAGAAGAGTGTTAACATTCTACTCGCTTCGCTGACTATTGAGAACGATCTGTTCATTCAAACGTATAAAAAGGAAGACCAGAAAAAGACCTTCATGGAAATGCGTCCACTGTTGATTTTATACAAGTCACTCTTGGACAGGCATAGCTCCAATGGCTCAGCTGCTTCTGGATTAAGCCCAGTGAAGAGACGTAATAAGAAACGGTCGAGATCGTCTGGACATGTCTCAAACTAGGAATCCACCAAATCGGATACAATCAAGGAAAGATTGGAAGACGCTCCAAATCTTTTGAAAGCTCAGGTATATCTAAAAACCTCAAAACTCCTGTTCCAAGATTTCTTGATACATAATGTGATAGTCACATTTTGGTTTGTATGCAGGGAATCAACAAGGCACGGGACTCTGGCGCATAGGAGCACATTTGGATTGGATCTTCAGCTCGTGCAGTTTTGAAGTTTAGATAGATATTAAAATATTGTTATTAGTCTTTAGATGCGTTTTGACATTGTCTATCATATATTACATTGTTCAAGGATTTTTGTTTTTAATAAAATTGTCAATTTTTCTTTTAACACATGTTGTCTCAAATTGTCATTGAAATGTTATATGAATGTGGTGAATGTATGATTAGTAATAACTTGAATGTTGATACATCCAAAGTGTTTGGATTAAAAAAAAATTGTGTCATTTATGATTGTTAATACAAATGTTATAAGAATTGAATCAATCAAAGGTCCAGTTGGACAGGACTTTGGAATCATCTGACTTAGAGTCAGATGATGATTAAGTTCTTTATAAAGCACATTTGGCAAGAAATGAATCACCCAAAGATCCAGAGGATAGGATTTTGGAATCAGTTGACTTAGAGTCAGCTGAAGATTGCAAGTCTTGAACAAAGTTAACAAAGTCATAAGTTTACATAAATATGTAAAGGACATTGAGATTAAGAGCAACGAACACACCTGTTGCTGGTCATTGCTCGAATCTTGATATAGAACACAATTGTTTGTACTTCACGATATTTATCATTCGGTATGACGAATATGACATCGCTTATCGGGATAAGCAATTGAATTGAAACCTTGAACAGTTCAAGGACTTCAAAGGAAGCACAAGTTCCACAGAACCTGAGCGATAACATAAACTGAGAAAAATGTTTCACAGTTCATTCTCTTCCCAGAACATTAATGGTTATAATGTGTCTTAGGGAAGATAATGGAGCATTGGTCGAAACAGTTCGATCCTCGATGTATGAGATACATTGCCAATTAGTTTCCAATAATTTGAATACTATACCAGTCAGTCCATATAAACCATATTCCGACCACATCCTAAACTAAGTAGGTCTTGCAGACACTGTCTGATATGTAAAGCTGGGATTATCCCACTTGTACATTGAAAGTCCAGGGTCTTGTAGTGTTTGTCCGAACCTCATGACTAGCCTGAACTTGATCAGCAATGTTGTTTCATTGGCTATCCCGCTGCAACTGTAAAAGAATAGCCCCTTTAGAAAGAACTCATGTTCTAAGGAAACAGTGGGAGTTGGGACAGTCCTGAATGAGTTCAGGATTAGCCAAGTGAAAGAACCTTTAATCATCACTAGGCTTGGAGCAGAAATCAGATTTCTGTTCTACAACTGACATAATCTCCTCTTGACCAGTAGTATTGATCAGCATCATAAGTAGTTATGATTAGGGCGACATACCGATTGGTGGTAAAACACTATAGTTGGTACGGATTTATAATCCAACTACTTGGAAGCATTGGTGAGCCCGGTTGCAGCCAAACAAGAGAACCTTAGGGCGAGACACAATCTATGTGAAAATTTGATTGATTTTTACACCTGGTCTAAAAACCAGTGGGAGTAACTGAATCATCAAAAGAAAGCAACATGGACAGATACATACCTTCAGAACATCTGGTTGAGTGAGACGATACTCAGAGTCAAGTAATTGATTCCGGGAGAAGCAATCTCAATAGAGGATGGAATCCGAAAGGATACTGTATGACACATTGTGAATCGTTAGTGGAGCGCGTGTGGATCACCGGCACACTAATAGGGACTCACAAAGAGTGTCCCAATACAAAGGTACATGGGCCCGGGATTTCCCTACGGGCATCTCGCAAGAAAGGATATTCAGATTCTCAAAAATATGCCAAATGATTGGATTTTTGAGAAAGGACTGAAAGATTTCCATTAAGAGGTCAGAAAGGTTTGAATTCTCAAAATATGCTATAAGTCCTGGATTTTGTGAATAGTCCATAACCGTGTCAAAGCCAGTGGGAGTGTCGCTGTTATCTACTATCTTCATAAGTGGGTTACATACTGTTTCTAGGAAACGTCTATTTTCATTACAAAGTTTAATGACTTGGTGTTAAGAGACGGATCGCTGTGAAAAGACTTAATAGAAATACGGCATACTCAGGTGGTTGTAAACGTCTATGAGATAGATCCAGACTCTGCCAAGATGATCTTGATGAGATTCAAGATGCATAGACCCAGGAAAGGGTTTTCCTATCATCGCAAAGTGTGATGACTTGGCATGAAATAAAGAAGGTGCAACACACTCACGTAATTCACAGACATCTATTGGATTGATGAAATCGTCAGCATAGACCTAGCCATTATAAGTATGATCTTGATAAGATTCAAGATGCATGAGTAGAGTCTCCGAAAGGAAATAGTTTTTCGGAAATCATGACACAAGGATTATAAATAATCCTTGGATTTCGAAAGGGTTTGGAATAAGATTAGATCGGGTTCCACGAGTTTCTTGGATCGATCAGAACGTCATGAAAATATCCTGATGACTTGATTCAGGGTATTATATGGCTGGGAATACTGAACGGATTGTTTTAAACTCAAGTGAGAATTCATTAAGAAATGATTGGGGTGAAAATGATAGTGTTAATTTGAAAGATTTTTCAAAGTGGTAATTATTAACGTCAGGACATGATGTTAAAGGACTTCATGGTTAAGGAATCTCGTTGGTATTCTGATGGAGCGCGTGTGGTTCACCGGCACATCATAACACCTCAAAATAGTCTTAGGGTGCAGTCAAGTAGACTAAAGACCCCAGAACCATGGGAAGTCACAGTACACATTACTGTGACATCCGCCTAAAATGGATTCGGGTCAACCCAACCCAATTGGAAATTTAATAAACCCAACTCGAGATTTCTTGACGCTAATAGGATCAAAACCCTTACACTACAATATAAATTGACGTTAATAGCAATATAGCATAGTATAACGTTATAACTATAATCAAATTAAATTATGATATCATATTAAAATCAAATCAAAGTATGATGCTCTAATTAAATTAAAAAAATCAAACTTGAATGCTATAATTAAACTTCAAATCAAAGTAGATTGTTATAATCAAATAATAACCTATTTTTTTTATAAAACTCTATTTTTATAAACACTACATTAAATTTTATAAAACTCTTAAGATGCTTGTGTTAGTGGGGAATTATGAAGACCACCAAAAGTAAAAGTTTATTCCCATTGTCTCTCACTCACACCTCCCATCATCTTTCCTTTTATTTTTCTTCCAACACATTATTCTCATCACCACTCAAACCATATCTATTCTTTCTCTCACTCTCAATCTCGAAATTCCTCCTAGAAATCTTCATATTTCAGCCAAGAACACTCAAATATACTCAAATCTTCATCCCTCTTGAAGCATTCATCAAGGTATGTTGTTAAAAGTCTCAAATTCATGAATGAAACAAATTAAGTCCACCAAACTATCTAAAACTCATTTTATGCATAAACCTGATTTTTCTCAGGATCCCATCAATAAAATAAGAAGTTCTGGAAATTTTCAGAAAATAACTTATTTTTATTGAATTACTATAATTATTGCAATAAAATAGGGCAATAATTCACATAAAATACTTTTTGCAGTCAACAAATTCTGGAAAAATTTTGGAACAACCCATATATTGAGTAAAGTGGATTTGTGAAGTTTTATGCATTTATATTACTGTTTGATGCTTATTTTGTATTTTATTTTGTTGTAAATAAATAAATTGCAAAATATAGTTATGTATGTTAAAAAACTAGATTTTATATTTTTCGCACCTTATTAACATACTCCATGACAAAATTTACAGATTTTAGTAAGAATGTTTGCTTATTTTTCCTGATTTAATGATTATTTAATGGTTTAAGTTGATAATAAATAGCTACACATGTCCAAAAATTATAAAACCTTATTAGAATATAATATATAACATGTTAATCATAAATAAAAAGTTTAATGAATTTATCTTAATATTTTCCTATTATTTATGATTTTATTGATTAGTTAATAATGAAAAACATAAGAAATACTTCCCATAGTCAAAAATATCCAAAACATTTACAGTAGGCTCAATATAATGTTAGAAAACTATGGTTATGTTTCCAGAATTTTTGGGAATCATTTGTTATTTTTCCCGAATTTTGTTGTTGTTTAATCATTAAAATACTAAATAAATACTAAAGCAGTTAAGAAACATATGAAAATTTTAGAGTAATTACTATTTTATGAAATAATGATTTTTTGATAATTTCAGAATGTTTCATTACTGTTTAGTATTTAAAACCATTTTCCTAAGTATCTAAGCATGTAAAAATGCATTTTTAATGATTATTTCATATAAATAATTGTTTATAATATATACAATCTGTAAATACTTATAATTTGACAAGTTATTATTTTAATAAGAAATTATTAAAATCTTGCCTAAAGTGAAAATATAAATTAATTAAGCAAAGTAATTAATTCAATTTAAAATTCATCTAACCTATGAATACATTAATATTCAAAACAAAATTTGATTATTGTTAATTCATCTAATATAAGAATATGTGTCTAATTATTTTTATTAATACTCCATTCCCGTTTAGTAGTTCCTAAACCAAAACTATTAATTATAATAGGTTCCAAGTCGTTTTGACCCGAACAGTCTATCGTACAACACGCGTATTCCGTTTGGACTTGTTGAAAATACGATAAATGATCTTCACGAGTAAGGTTTTTAAGCCGATTACTGTGTGACAGATATGTATTTTATCTATAATATGCGGAATAAATAAGAGTTGCGGAATAAAATAAAACGGTAAATCTAAACTAGACAGTATTTAAATAGACAGAAAGCGGTAAATAAAGTAAAAGTTAGAAGTTAGAGATTAGATGTAATAAACGCCATTATCAACGATAACGTGTTTTTACAATAAATAAAAAGGTTAGAAGTTAGAAGTTAGATATTAGATGTAATAAACGTCATTATCAACGATAAAGTGTTTTTACAATAAATAAAAAGGTTAGAAATTAGAAGTTAGATGTCTCGGTTAAATACAGTCCACATATGTTTTCGTTGTCTTGGTTCAATTTGTATGTCTTGGAATTTAGTACAATTGATTTATAACAGTTTAAATAAATCAATAACGGCTCAGGTAAATTATTGGAATTATAATTTCAAAAGAACTTATCGATAGCAAATGAAGATGGCGATTCTCTTTGAAGTGTCGATTCTTGTTCTTTGCTTGGCTTTTCTTGCTGAATGGTATTTCTTCAGTTTTGTGTTGGTTTGGACGTGGGTTTGCTTTAGTGTGTGTATTGTAGTTGTATTGGTGCTGTATGGGTTTGGTGTCGGGAGGAGGTTTAGTTTCTTGCGGTTATATGGTTTGGTTCTTGTTGACAAGTTTAGAAATTTGAGTGTCTTGAGGTGTTTGGTCGTGGGTAAGAGTGTAAGGTGCTTGGTTGATGTTGTGGATATGGTGGTGTGTTTTGAATGACAAGAGATTTGCTTCTTATTTATAGTCACTGAACACAGGCATCGCGTCGCGACCATATGGTCTGTCGCGTCGCGAAGATGCGTCTGTCGAGTGCTTTTGGTCGGCCACTGGTTAGTGCGTTGGGTTGGTAGTCTCGCGATTAGAAAGTTGGTGGTGTCGCGTTGGAGCCTTCGCGTCGCGACCATGTCCTTCGTCGCGTCGCGATCGCTGTAGAAGTTTGGTCTTCTGCCTTGCTTCTCTTCTCGTCGCGACCACAGTGTCTGTCGCGTCGTGATTGCTGTAGCAGTGTGATATTTTGTATTTTGCTCTTTGGTTCGTAGCATTACTTCCTCAGGTTTGGTTGTTTTCTCAAAGTTTCTCGGGTCTTGATTCATCTTTGTTTTTGATCTTGAATTCACGCAATCTGAAATAAACTGATAATATTTGTTAGATAAAAACAGTTCATCTTATTTCAGTGATGGTCACATATAAAAATATATTTTTCAACAGGACTAATGTGAGTAATCTACCCTATATTTTATAATTTTCAATACTTTTGGGGTGTATCATGTGGTTTTAATATGTTCCAACTTCATTTTATTATTTTTTCACCATTGAGACATTGTTTGGACATTTATACATGAATTATTATTTGTATAATTATTGTTTGTTTACGCTACATGTACTTGTAGTGCATTACAATTTTTAGTCTAATCTCCATGACTATGCCCGTATTCTTGAGGTATGTTATGGACAATAATAGCGCTATTGGGTTGACCACCCCGCCTTGGGACGCTAAGGTGATTGATTGCATGTGGTTGAGTGTGTATGATGATTAGATGCTCCATCATATATATATATATATATATATATATATATATATATATATATATATATATATATATATATATATATATATATATATATATATATATATATATATATATGTATGTATATACATACATATATATGTATATATAGGGTGAGGACTTATTGTTGTTGTTATCATTTGTTAATCAATTTTTGATTTATAAACCGTTATCTCAATAATACTTGCTTGTCGACTTCCAAAGAAAACAAGTTTCAAATTATAAATATTTCAAACTCACAATTTTCATTAATAAAACTAGATTACTCACCAACTCTCGTAGTTGACCTGTTTTTACCCATGATGCAGATTTGAAGAATGAAGTTGATGAAAAGTAGGGTGTACCTTAGAAAACCACAAGACTATTTAAATTTGATGTAATAAATGTTGTTGTATTTTGATTTGTATTTGTATGTTGTGGATCTTGTTTGCATACTTAGTACTTAATTGAATCTAATAATATTATAACATTGTTGTCATGAGACTTTGAAAAATATATCACGCCTTGATCGATTCCGCCAAGGATCGGGGTGTGACAATTACCATAATGGAGTTAGGAGAGAAATTGACAGGATAACATATTGAGATGTTATCGGATGAGCATCCGATTAAATCATCTGCAATAAAGTGTATAAGTATAAGATACTTTGGATACATAGAAAGAGTGTATGGTTCATAAAGACATAGCTGTAAAACTAGAATTGAAAGTTTAAAAGATATTTTGAAACCGATAATAGTTTATGACAAGGTCCGACTTGGTGATTACCTTGTGGAGACTTGGTAATAAGCAAGAGTAGCTGCCAGTCAGATCTTTATGTTTCGCTTTTGCATGTTCTACTTCCCGAATAATTTAATTATTCAGAAAGGTCCACAGTCGCTCATACTTTAGGAAGTAAGTATTGAATAAAGGCTGTCATGAATTGGTTGAAGATTGTCTAAGGAGTTAGACATAGCAATAGGATTGCTACAACATTCATGAGTACTTAGAAATAGAGATTTGAGTATTGGATAAACCCACGCTCAACAGATTGCTTCATGGATTATATCACAAGCAATGTTTGAGACGATAATATCTTATGATCTTGAAGCGGAGAGATATGAGTTATAATTTACAAAGGCAGTTGTTCATTGATAATACGGAAATGCATCGGTAACTCGATGTTATAAAACGTGTTGTTGTGGATGATTTGACTGGTAAAAGATATAAGCATATGAGTCGAAGCTTATTCGTTCCTTGACCCTGATGGGAAACATATATATCTGTAGGCCTCTCAGTGATTTTGAAGTTGACTAAAGTGCTGGCCAGCCTGGGCTAAATTGATGTGTTCAATTAGAAGTCCTAAAGTCATAAGCAGAATCGAAAATCGGGATACAGAGTATCGGACAGAGATTGATCTCAATCCATGTCTCGTGTCTGAAAAATATCTTGTTGGACGAAGGATCATATGATCACTTATCTATGGACAGAACTGACTAGGTCAGAGTTCGGCAGCAGTTTCTAGGAAGCTACGGTTTGCTGATTAGTTAGAGGATAAATTAGTAATTATAGTCATAGACTTATCCAAGTGGGAGACTGTTGGATTAGATGTCTAAGCCATGACTAACAATTAGTATTTATCTAATTAATAGTAGCATAGTCCATTTGGGTTGCCCTCATAGCTGGAGGTTTGGTAGAAAGTTCAGTAGAGAGAAAGATTGATTTATTATGTGATTAATAAATCAATAGAAATTAAATAAATAGTTTATTAATATATTAAAAGTGATAATATATTAATTAGAAACTATATTAATTAATTAGAAATTAATCTGGAATTAATTGAATTTAATTTGGCGATTAATTTGATTAATTAAAGGTGCAGGGGTTGAATTGTAATTATTCAATAGTTGAGTAAGTGGCAATTTTGGCAGCTGGTGGTTGGCGAAAATATGGATAAAGTAATCCATGATTTTCGAAATATTATATATATAGGATAAATATATTTGAATTGATAGATAAAGGTTTATCTTATTTAAATTCAAAAAGGTTTATCTCTAAAGTCTTATCTGCAACCACCTAGAAAACTATAAATAGGGACCCTGGGGGAACCCTTTTTCTGTGCCATTTTTCGACTCACACAATCTCTCTGGATTTCGTCCATCTCCTGCTCCCTGGGTGTGATCTCATTTGAGGCAGGACAATTGTGCTGCTTTGCTTCCAAGAAATCCTAAAATGTTAGTTTTTCTGATTTTAATCTTTTAGTTAATTTCTTCTGGCCTTTAGGAATTTATTATATGTTCAATTAGAAGAAAACATAGATCCTTATAGGTTGCATGTGAACTTAGGTTTTTAGTTCATAGATTTGCATAGAACCCTTCAATAATAAATCAATCTTTCTCTCTCTTGGAATTTCTGCCAAACCTCTAGCTATGAGGGTAACCCAAATGGACTTTGCTTCTATTAATTAGGTAAATACAAATTATTAGTCATGGCTTAGACACCTAATCCAACATTTCCATCTTCATAGAACATCCCATGTTCTGGTTCACGAATCAGCTTAAGAGCCTCAGGGACAAGTCCAACAGGAAGATAGTTGTTGATAACCATCGATCCACAAGGCAGCAGATGCTTGGTGTGAGTATTTCTAGATCTTCTTCTATGCACTGGTGAGGATACCATGGATGAAGACGTTGTAGAGGGAAGAAGGTTTAACTTCTTTGCTTTGCTAATCATTGAATCCAGGGCCATCCTGAGTTCCTGTGAATTGAATCCTTTGTGGTTTTGACAATATTTGCAATTTCCAACCACTCGTTGTAGCTGTATATGACAAGGTTTGAAATTTGCACATCCTCAGGAAACTCACAATCATCTCTTCTTCTTGACATCTAAAGTAGCATGATTTTCTGACATTTGGGGTTGACACATCTCACTTTGACAATGGGATACAATGAGCGTCTTCTGGTAAAAATATCAGCATACTTGGACAAGTCAATTAATAGTTTACTTCTTCGACCCTTCTTAATTTTGTTAACCAGATAATCAAACTGATTAATAAGTGCCTCTTGCTGGTCAATGCCACCTTCCTCCTAAGCGAGCTTTTGAACAAATCTGTCATCTCAAACATCTCGAAGAGTAATGGTCTTATTGGTCATGACAAGGTTGTGCCCAAAATTCCATCCATAAAGTTGATGGAAATGAATGGGATCAATGTGGCAAGTGTAGAGGGTCAAAAGTAGAGCCATGTGGCAAATTTTAGTAAAGTTTCGTAGTCCCATGCACTCAAAATGTGACATGCGCATCTCTAGGTCTGATTTTCTAGCAAAAACACACAGCCCGTGTGAAAAACACACGACCCGTGTCAGAATGTTTGGGTAAACTTTCCAAACTTGGAAAAATTTCTAACTTCTCAATCCAACATGATTTTTCTTCAAACTTGCAATATTCGTAATTTCCTCATATGAACTCCAAATTTTACAAACTTTATATGTATAGAAAGCTTGGAACATGAACTACAATTTACTTCTACTGAAGTTTTTGTAATTCTTGTTTTATTTAGCGGTATTCATTTGTGAACTTGCACCTTCCTTCGATTTTGACTGTTTTTACCAAACTTCACAATCTCATAACTTCCTCATCTTAACTCAAAATGACTCCATTATTTTCTTGTGCTTTATGCTTCTCAAGGACTACATTTTTCATAATGATTATATTTTCTCAATTCTTTTCCTATTTTGAGATAATTACTCATCAAAAGCGCAAGACCAAGCTTAAATTTCAAAAAGCAATCATCACTTGCTTTTAGTTCTCATTTCGACTTGACTAAATCTTCCAACACATAATTAACATATAGTATCTTCTTTGCATCTGTTTAGATCACATCATTATAAAACAAAGTCAGCCAGACAAATAAAATTCCACTCCTCTAGATTGAGTAAGATTTTCAAAGTATTATGTCATAAATCATTATATAAAAAAAAACTGAAAGTACAATATTGTAATAAAAAAGTACACTCCTATAATATATAACTAAATGAAAGCACGTTACTCTTTTCTCCATTTGAGCCTATCGGGTACCAAAACGTCACTTCCAACAAACGTAAAATATACAAAAAAAAAAAAAAAAAAACCACTTCCCTTCTCGTTTTCTGAGGTTTTCTTCTTTTTACACTCAAAAGTTCCAATAATTTCACTTTACACCATATTTGACCGAAAATCTTTCCCTTTCAAGATTCTAACTCAAAATCAATTTGTACGCGAATCACTATTTATATGTAAAACATTTGGCGCCATGCAAGAACCGCAAAATAAGCAAGGAGCCATCATTTTTAACTATACTAGAATTCTCAGCATTAGCAACGGCCAAAACTGTTGCTAAATCCTTTCTTTTAACAACAAATTTAATTTGTTGTTAAAATTTCATTGAATTTTTTAGTGGTATTTGTTGGATAACAAATCATATTTATAAGAGGACGGGTTGTTCGCCTTCAAGCTCTGATATAACAATCAGAGAATCCGTGTGTTCAAGTGAGAGAGGTTCCGATTTGGGAACCGGATTTATAACCTGCAATAAATTATAATCATGTCAAGAATGCAATAAATAGCAATGTACTTTTGTTTATTTGTTTATTAACCATCTTTTATATTATTTGGTTATATTGTTTTTTTCCATTAGTGTTGTGTGGATAAATTAAGAAATGTTTGAGAAAATGATGGAAGGAAAGATTAAAGAATAAATAAAGACAAATCTTTTTTACCTTGTTTTTTTATGTATAAGTTAAAAAAGAAAGATTTATTTAATAATAATAATAATAAAAATGTAGCACCTTCTTGTTGTTTTTGACATAACCAATGGCTACTTCTCTCCTCAATCGTGCTCTTTCAGAAAGCTCAGAAAATGACAAATGTTCATCCCCTTTCATGTAAAGACCAATGTCCTGACAAATAAAAAAATAAAATTCTATAATTTGGTAGATAATAAAGAATTTAAAAGTTACTAGAAAAAATTATGTTGGAGACAAAAAAGATAATTTGAACGTGTTACCTTTACATAAATTTCGTCTCCATCAGCATCCAAGATGTCTTTCCAAACTGCATTTAATTCACTGTTTTCGGCCACTAATATTCAAAACACAAATAAAACACAATTAGCAGAAAATAAAAAACTTATATGCATAAAAAACACGTTTAAAAAAAAAAATATAGAGTTCATATATAACCTTGAGCTGTAACAAGGCTCATTATTTCCTCAGCTGCTATGTAAGTTAATGTTGGCTTGATTCTTGTAATCTAAAGGGTAAAAACGTCCGCTTTCAACTCATATAATTATAAGGGAAAAATGAAAGAAATAGCAACGTATTTCCATTTACTTGTAATAGCAAGAAAACAAATTAATGATAGTATGTTTTTGTTTGTTGCATTTAACCCTAATTAAAAAAAATATTGACAGAAAGATGTATTTGTAACATGTAAAACAAAATACCTGTTTGCCCAATTTTGAGTCAACAATTTCTGCAACCAGATTTTGCACCTATAGTTAAGAGGTCAAGAAAAAAAGTCAAAGGTCAAAAGCCAAAGTTAAATTACCAACACATGTTACCATAAAGTTCTTCAATATATCATATTGATCATTACACTATAGGGTTAAATTTGTATTTATGTGACAATGTTTTACCTTTTTTCCTAGTTTATGCAACAAAAAGTTGTTTTTTATGCAAAAATATGCAACAAAGTTTCATGTTATGACAAAAATATGAAAATATTTTCCTCTTTAACCAATATGTTGCATAACTCAAACCATTAAAAAGGTGAAATATGTTGCATATATTCGTAAAAAAAAATGATACATTTTTGTTCCTTAAAAATTTCTTTTTAGGACATTGTATGTCAGAAAATCTACCAAATTATAGCAGTGAAAATTGCTTTGTATTTGGATTATGACATTGCTATGTAGATTTTTCAAAGCACAATGTTATAATAGGAAGAAATGAAAGTAGGATGCTATAAAAAACAAACAAACAAAAGTACATTGCTATTTCTTGCACCTTAACACCAAGCTTTTTACAAATACTTTCTGCAAGAAGAAGAGAATATGCAGACTGTTTATCCGCCCCCGATGGATCTACAACAACCAATAAAATTAGTCTCAAAGAAAGTGTTTTAAATGCAAGAAATAGCAACGTACTTTCATTCTTTTTTTTTATTATAGCATCCTACTTTCATTTCTTCCTATTAGAAGTTTACAACAACACTATAAACAATTTTCAGGTGGATTTTTTGAAGTAGGATGTTGTAAATGAAAGTAGGATGCTATAATAAACAAAAGAATGAAAGTACGTTGCTATTTATTGGAAATAAATCATACTACCTTCAAGCAGCCATTCTCTATCGGATATAACAACTACAGAAAATGGAACCTCTTCTCCTTTCTTAAGAGATTTTTGAGTGTGCTCAATGGTCTCTTTTAAGGTGTCATGGTCTCTCGGGTTTCCAATCTATTTAGGCAATGTACTTATTAGATTTAGGATAAAAATAATAATAAATATAAAAAAGAATTTGTTCCTGCAAAAGGGTTATTCTTCTAGCAACCCCTAAGCTGAGCTGGCCCACACTGTGTGGGGCCCAATTTATATTTAGAAAGAGGAAGAAGATTGTTTGGACAAAATTACCCTGTGGATGACTTTAACGTGTTTTATCTTGCGTTGACCTATATTGTATGTTTTTTCTCTATCTGAAATTGGCACATCCGACAATATTTCCTGCATATAATGGAAAATAAAAAATGAAATAATTTGTGAATTTGATGCATTGTTTGTTAGAAATCCGCATAAAAACTAAGGGGTTGTTTGGTTAGAAGGAATTGAATGAATTTTGTATATTATATGTTAATTTAGTGTATACTTTTTACTATAACTTGGTACTTTTATCGTGATCAATGAAAATTTTCTTTACAAAAATAAAAATTTAAACATAATAAAAGCTCAATAAAACCCAAATAAGATTATGATAGAATATATTTTTAGCAAATTTTTTTGATTTAATTTAGAATCGTAAAACTTTAATAAAAATCGATTTGTGTTATTAAAACTTACATTAAAAAATGTGTTATACTGTAACTTATAATTCCTTTCCATCAAACAAAACAATCAACATTTTTTTGTTTCAACAGATTAAAAAAATTTCATTCTTTAAATTAAATTAAAACATACCACAACACTTCCAGGACCAAGATAATTATCATATTCTTCAATCATATCCACAACATCTGACCGCCATCCAAGCAATAATATGCATTCTTTGGGTCCCACACTCCAATCCGATGCCTACATTTATCACTCAAATTACTTTTCAATTTTAATTAAACACCAAAAATTAAGAAAATAAAAAAGTATTATTATTTCCCGGAAAAATGTATACCTTCGAACCTGCTTTTGCTGGACGTTTAACGATTTTCTGCAATCGATGTCTTGCCATTTGAAGTGCATTATGTGGAGCTTCTTCACCGATTTTTTTTAAGACTTCAAGATTATGAGGGTCAATTTCGTCTTCTTTAATTGAACTAAAATATGAAATCGGTGTTTTGTTCTTCCCATTAACGGGTGCAATGAATAATACCTACGAACGCGGAATAAACGTGATTAAAAATTGAATTACAAAATCAAATATTAAAAATTGTACAAAATCAATACATGTACATACTTTGTCATCTTCTTCTAGAACTTCATTGTCCATTGGATGGAAATTTACCTTCCCGTTTTTATAAAGACCGCAAACAACAGCCTGAAAAGACATCAAAATATATAATTATATAAAAAAAATTTAAAAAAATAATGGAACAAAAGAAAAACTAACCTCTTGAAATCCGATTCTTAGCTGACCATACTTCAATCCTGCTAAATGTGGAAAACTGGAAAGATTGAATACATTTTCTGCCAAAAAAAACAAATATTTTTATGAATTCAATTAGCTTGGTATTAATATAACCATTTTGCCGATAGTTTTTAATCAGAAATTGGAGGGTACTTTGGTAATTAAGCAAATGTCTATAGATCTTTACGAGCCCTTTTTGTCGCGAGCATTGAACAAATAACTTGGATGTTACATTTTCCACAGGTTCCACTTTTAACCCTGAGATTGACTTCAAAAGCTCACATGTATTTGGGCTTGAAACCTAAAAGCAATTATAAAGTTATTTTAGTTATACTTGGAATTAAAACGTAATTTATAGTTTTATAAAGAAAAAAAAAATATACAAAATTTAACCTCAACAATTGCAGGAACAGAATCCATATCTGAAAGAGGTTGGAGGGCAAGAACTGACAAAAATGCATCTGTATCAATTCCATACCTAACAAATTTCAAGAACATTTAGTAAAATAAAATAAAATGACTAAATGCAAGAAATAGCAACGTACTTTCATTTAATTGTCAACTATAATGTTGTAACAGGAAGAAATGAAAGTAGGATGCTATAATAAACAAATCAATGAAAGTACGTTGCTATTTCCTTCATTTAACCCTTAAATAATTAGAATTTGAGACTAATATAAAAATATATCATATCCAGAAACTTTTTTTAATAATAAAAAAAAAAAACTTTTTTACCTATCGCCCTTGGTTGGCAATATAATTATAGCACGTGCTTTATTGGCTGCAGCCCTTTGAAATGATTTTGTTAAACTTAAACTGCAACTGCATAACAAGAAAGAAAGCAAACATGGAAGAAAATTAATAAAAAAATACCGAAATGTATCTAATTTTTTATACAAAAATACCTTTTTGTAAGGACATCAATATGATGAAGATCTTTTGCAATACTATCAGCAATTTTGTCCATTTGCTTTCTTGGTATATCAGATAAAAGAAGAATTCTCTGTCTCCTATTTATACATTTTTTTTAAAAATGTATTACATAAAAATGCATTTATATAATGATAGAAGTTGAAATATTTTTTTAGATATTACCTAGCTGTAGCTGTACCTAATCGCACAGAAAACTCATGGTATTTATTTAATTGTTTTAAAATGAAGCTCAAATGACTATTAACTCCACAAATAATTATATGATCAGTCTCTAGAACTTGCATTTGTGCTCCTTCTCTAAGCTTTTGCATGTTATGCTGTAAAAATAATCATAGAATATAAACAAAATTGTAAAAGTTTTTAGGACTATTTTCGATTATGAGAATGAGAAGGGTATTCTCGTCTTTTGCACATAGGAGAGATTGAGAGTAAGTCTCTGTCCCACCTCGTTCCAATATTTGGGTGGGAGAAAAATTGCAATTTTTGCCAAGGGCATTTTCGTCTTTTGCTTGTCTTGTCCCACCTTTTTGGGGGTGACAAAAAATTGCAATTTTTGTCAAGGGCATTTTCGTCTTTTGCACGTCTTGTCCCACCTTTTCGGGGGTGACAAAAAATTGCAATTTTTGTCAAAGGCATTTTCGTCTTTTGCACGTCTTGTCCCACCTTTTCGGGCGTGACAAAAAATTGCAATTTTGTCAAGGGCATTTTCGTCTTTTGCACGTCTTGTCCGACCTTTTCGGGCGTGACAAAAAATTGCAATTTTGCCAAGGGCATTTTCGTCTTTTGCACGTCTTGTCCCATCTTTTTGGGCGTGACAAAAAATTGCAATTTTTGTCCCATTGACTTCAGTCCCAGTCCCATTTGCACCACATGGGATTGGAGAAGTTTTCTAAGACTAATTTAATGATGAGAATGAGAAGGGCATTTTCGTCTTTTGCACATATGATTCAAGAACATACCCTGAATTGTTCTGTCATTGTTCCCAAGAGGCGAGAATAAAACAAAATGCCCCATATAGCAAGAACAAAACCAATAACACGTTCAACTCTAGTTCTTTGCTGCATAAAACATGATCATAATTCATAATTATATAAAATATCTATTAGATATTATTTAATAAAAAGCTAGAAATTTATTGTTCAATTCAATGAAAAATATATAATTTTGAAAAAAATCTCACTTTCAAATGAGTCGATGAAGAGCACAAACATGCCCAAGCCTCCCAAAGACAGTCCTCAAATGACTGTGTATTACGCCTGCATTATAAATTATTATACAAAACAATAAATAATTTAGAAATTTTTTTATAAAAAATTTAAAATATAGAACAATGTACCTGTACTTATAGAAGAGTGTACCACCAATAAGAACAAAAGAGAAGCAAGCTAAAAGGAGCACAATCAAGAACCTGCAAAACATCCATGAACAATAATTTTATCTTTTACCGATTTAGTCACCGAATTAATATTATAATAATCATAAAAATAAAAAAAAGTTCAGTGGCTAAATCTATAAAATGGTGAAAGTACATAAAATGGTGAAAGTACATAAATAATGATCAAAAAAAGCATAATGGTTTTGAATATAATTAAGTGAATAAATCGTATAACGGTGAAAGTACAAGGGCGTTTATGTAATTTAAACTTACGTGGACACATTTCTTTCAAGTTGTATGTTGAATAAGTACATGATGCGTGAAAATCCCCATTTGATGTCATGCAATGAGGGCATAGATACATCCAATTGAAGAGGTGTTGGTTTATCCAAAGAATTAGATATGCATGCAAAAGGCAAACTTGTAGTGGCAAATGACTGAATTACCCTCGAAAGTAAATATTTCACAGTAGCAATCACGGTTTTCCCATGATCTTGTTGTATCAATTTGACAAGTAAGCAAGATGCCAATGCAGCTATCATAATCTTTTTTTGATGCACCTGCAGAATTTTAATTTATCTGTTGAAATGGATCATTTGATCAATATTATGGTGTAAATAAAGTGAGTTTTTTATTTTATTTTTTATATTAATGATATGTAAAGTTGATTATTGGTCTTGTGTTATGGATGCCTGTCAAATAATGCCCACCTGAGGGTAATCTGGTAATTTCACCTTCGAGAGATGTGAATCGAAATCTTTCATGTTCATCACAAATCCCGTCTTATGTGATGCTTTTATTGAATTGACCTCTTGCTTTTCTGCTAAAGGAAAAAAGATAACATGTATAAGACAAAAAAATAGCAAATGTAATTATGAAAATATTATAATAAAGAGTAAAGACCCACCTTGATAATTCTTGAACATGCCATTTACACGTAAAGCTGAAGTATGAATCCAACAACATGCGTTTGGATTTAATTCTCTGAAAAAATATATGAAAATCAGCTTCTGATTCCAAACATATTTAAAGAGATAAATGCAAAAAATAGCAACCTACTTTCATTTACTTGTTTATTATAGCATCTTACTTTCATTTCTTTCTATTACAACATTGTACTTCCAATTATCTTCTTATTATAGCAGTGAAATTTGTTTGAATTTGGATGACATTGCTGTAATTGTGTAGATTTTTCAAAGTACAATGGTGTAATAGAAAGAAATGAAAGCAGAATGCTATAACTATTAACTACTAAGTGGCAATATGATAAATGATGATGTCATGATTCAACCTTACACATTAAGGGAACATGATAAAATGGGGAGACTATAAAATGGCAATTGGGGCCCTACATTCAACACTGAAAATTTCAATGAAATTTGAGCTGGAAAACTGCACTAACGTTCCATGGTGCTTGATCACCATTAACTAAACCCCAATTTCTTCATGTTCCTTCCGAAAAAGTTATGGAAGCAATTCTGTGTGGGCTCCAGTCTTAATACTTGGATTAAAAGATTATTAACATGACACTACGTGAGCCATGGACATAAATCATCCATTTATACGTCATTGAAAGAAATCCTACTTCCTTTATTGGGTATCATTTATATAAATAAAGGTTAATTTTGTCATCGGACCTCTAAAATATTGTGGCTTGCAAAAAATTTGCAATTGAATTTAAACTATTATAACTGAAATTAAACCACATCTAGTTTGATTGTGTAACTTGATGAGTATGAGATTAAACGGACCAAGAAAGTGTAGAAGTGTATACGTTTGATGATGATTAAAAGGGAAAATATATATAAAAACTTAAAAAGAGGATGTAATTCTTGCTTAGAAGGCCGGGAAAGTAACTGAAGCGTTAGCTTACTATTGCACACCAGTTGTTTGATAAAATGCGGAGTCCACGAAACTTGATACAGAGGAATAAGATTACAATTTACAAAGACACCCTCATCAAAGCATGTTCGAACATGACAGGCATGCTCATGATTGCAATTGATACAAGCACAGATTACGATCGCAGACATTGCGAGATGAAGTCGATTCCGTTATGAAGTTATGAGAAGCAATCGAGTTTACGGATTAAAAATTAATAATGTCTGACCTCTTGGGACGAGAAATCCTTGAGATATTTTGAATTCTTGGGGATATCCATGGCTGAAAGCTATGCAAGATGACCATCCCCCTCCCTTCTTTCTCTATGTATTTCTCTTTCACTCACTCCCTCTTATCCCTTGCACTCCCACTCTAATAATGGAATGAAAAACACCAAATACACGTGGGTCTGTCGAAATTGATCTCGTGATTGAAGTTCATTGGAAGTATTTGCAAAGACCCAGAATGTGATGTGATTTCTCTGAATCAAAAAGGACCGATTTTTGTCATTGGAGTTGATTTTGAGATCGAAAATGTGTATATGAAGGTGGGACTCGAGGGTGGAGATACAACCAAGAGAGTGTAATTATTATGGTTTGAATCGTTCCATTTATAAACCATTTTCTTACGCAATTGGAACTAGTTCTATATATGTCTGTAATGGTTGACTATATACACATAAAGATTCATAACTTCATTCGTATCGACATATCGTCACCATCGTTTTTTGTAAATCCTTCTTCGTCCTCCATACAATATAAAATATAAAATATCAGAATATGGAGACAATTTATAAAAAGCCGATCTCCATTTCTTTTCAAAATGTGTACTCTTGAAGTTAAAAGGTTTAAAGATAACTTTTTCTTCAAGTCTATTCGAAAGTAAATATAAAGTGTCAAGAAAATGGACGATGTTGATCTCTAAATTGGATTGATTCATAAAATAGGGTGCACCTCAAAGCCTAGTATTTATTAAATATGTGGCTACTTCATTTAATAGTCCTATAAAGCTAGAAATATAACATAGTACCTTGTTGGACCATCTAATATACATATTATATTTATTTATTTCTTATAACAGATTCTCTTCTAAGATTGTCCGGTATGTATCCAAGTCGGTGGCGTGGGTGTGACGTGGACAGCAACCACGACGTGGAACACCGCCCCTGGCGGCGTGGAAGACGGCTGTGTCCTCAGTCGTGGCTCCAGGCTCCAGCAACACCAGAGCTCACGACACTGGTTGTTCCTCGGTCTCTCTCTCTCTCTCTCTCTCTCTCTCTCTCTCTCTCTCTCTCTCTCTCTCTCTTCTTCGTGCGGGTCAACGACGTGGGCACCATCCCCGAATGGCGTGGAAGACTACTTTGCTGAGCTGGTGCGTGGGAAGATGGCAAGCATACCCGGTAGTCTAAAAATATATTATTTATGTACTATTTAGACTTTAGTGTTGTTAGTAAATTATTAGCTTTGATTAGTTATTGTTTGATGTGATTTTCGTATTTACAAAACGATTCTTCCGATTTTAACATTTATTTACATATACTTTATTTCTTTTTATAATAATGTTTTAATTACAAAATTTATGTTAATTCTTAAAGTTGAAAATAAAGTAAATTTTAAGTATTCACCCTATTTATAAAAGTTAATAACTTTTTGCTAGAGTAAAGCACAATAGCATATCTAGTTAAACATGCCACTAAAATATATATTTGATGTAAAACATGATCAACGGACAAGTTAAAAAAATATAATGACCATCAAAACAAACCAAACAAAAACATAATCCAAAATGAAATATCTTAATATGATCTCTAAAGTAACACATATATTTAAAAATTATTATAGTGGAAGATAAATGATATATAGTTAGAATATATTGTTTTGGTATTAGAATGTAATTCATTAGAGAGCAATTTACTATATATACATTTTGCACCAAAAGAAAATGGCCTTATGCAATCAATCACAGGACTCTTTTTAACATATCAAATATTCATTTCTTATTAAAACTTTATTTTTTTCATCAATATGTTCGAAAGGAAACTCTATATCTATTCGTGTGAATATTTGTAAAAAATCAATTTAGAAAACATGTAGGTTTTGTTTGTTTTTGAAGATGTTAAATGTCTTTTGTCTTTTTCATGTTTGCGGAAGAAGACGTGGACTAAAAGTCTTTTTTCATGTCTTCTGTCTTCATAAAAAGAGTGTTTGTTTTTAATGTGTTCTTGAAATCATTTTCATTCCAATACACCGCCCACTCCCGACCCACCAGCACCTACCCCACCCCCACCCCACCTTACCCCCTCAAAAAAATTAAATTTCGTTGGTCAACAAGTCAAAAGTCAATGTGGGTCAATGTTTTGATAGCACTCAAATTAGCTCTACGACCATTATCAAACCTTCATACATTTGCATATGAGTTCTAAATGAGCTGAGCTTTTTGCTACGTTTTATTTAATGTATGGGTTACATGTTCAGCTCGAGACTCACCTGAATTGGTGTAAATCCTGCCTTTCATAGCTTCAACCATGGGATGTTACATACTTTTGTTACATGTCCTTATTTCACTAATATGTGTATAAACTAACCATTACTCACATCATTTCATACTCAACGTATTGTAAATCATATAAGGTTTTAATAAACATTGTATACTAATTATAAAGTACAACACTTACCTCTAATGGTCTTTTACCCTTTATTAGTTTTTGTACCCATTTTGCACTAGGTGGAAATCTACTTTTCCATTTAATCATGTTTATGTTGAATCACATGAGTTTTTACATCTATTTGCGTCCATACATATTACAACATGTTAAAAATGAATTCTGCCGGTTCGCGCCGCGTATATACGTTTTCCGCGTTGCGAGTCAAGCCATATCCCCGCTTTATCGCTTTTCGAAATTCAAACTGTGCCCGATCACGATTTTATCCCATTTCCCGCATCGTGTAGAGCTCTTCGCCGCGTCGTGTAGAGCCCTTCGTCGTGTCGCGAGTGTCTCTTTGTTTTTATCCTCGTTTTTCATCTCCAACTTCACCAAATTGACACTTTAAACCCTGCATTTTCACTAAAAACACATACAAAGGCACTTGACACTAAAATTGAGCGATATTAGTTTTTTTTTATAATAATAAATCAACTAAAACCCTATCAATAACGCATAAAATGTCTAACATTAATGCGCGTTATCAATTAGCATCATCAGAATCTTTCTCAATGAATGGAATTTTTCTGAGTAGATGAAGGAACTTCCCTTTGATCTCAAAGTGTCTCAACAGTAATCTCGGGGAGAACTAGTGGCTGCCTTGTTCCTTCTCTAGTATGGTTCGCGTATTCTTCGAGTGGCAAATTTTCAAGGTCTGCCATTTGTCCTTTACGGTTTTCTTCGGCCAAGTCAGCGGTGGAGCTCCTCGTCGTGCACTACCAGAAAAGGTAAATACTTAGAACAACCTAAAAAATATAAAACAGAAAATAAAACAAAACAAAACAACAAATTGAAGAGTTTCTACTTGGATTTCGATTTTCCACTATTGCATCTAATTGAATGCAATGAAGTGCAAAGGATATTGTCAAGCTATTTAGGATTCCTATTAGCGCATTTGGTGCAATGACTAACCCTATAATGATAAAGATGCTAACATATTGGTCATATAATTCACAAACCTTTGAATTAGTCTTTTGATTCGTATTATGCAATATTTAATTTTTTAACATCTTAATGATCATAAAAAGTATCTAATTACAAAGATTGGTCATCTATGTAATTATCAAACACTAAAGTCTAATTCTTTATAATTTAACCTTGGTAATTGTTCATTCACTTGTTATAACTATCCTATCATAAAAACAATTATAATTTAAGCTATATGACTAGAATGGTTGTCAAAACCATATAAACTCAGCAATGATTATATAGATCCTGACTTTAGCACTTGCTTGGGCTTAATTTATATATTTCTGCCATTCCAAAAAGAAAGTGTTTATATGCAATCAAAACTGTATTTTGGTCAAATAGTGATCTAATAGATTCAAAATTAACTAGCATTCTTTACGACAAACTCTTCTAGTAGCAACACAACTTGCTACAAAATCAACCATCTTGTGAAAGTATACTTTGATTATATGTTCCATAATAACCATAAGTTCGATGATATTTTTGCTGGTAGGGAGGGTGTAAACTAGTGACGGAAACACCAATAGGGCCCAAAATGAGATCATGAACTCCAATCGTTGATGGATAAGAAATTAAGGGCTATAGCCAAACCCCAGGATTCTCATGTTTGTGGTTCTATTTTGTTGTCGCACCAACTCCGTTAATTTTTCGTCTAATAAATGCAGCATATTTTCTTTTGGGCTATTTTAGGAAATAACACGTGTTAATATAGGCGTTTTGCAAGAGATAAAGGGTGTAAAGAAGTTGTTCACCTTTTTATCCATTTCAATAAACGACCTTGAATCTTGTTAAATGTGAAGTCTTTTTTTTTTCTTTTGTTATTATTTTGAACGGCAGAAAAAGATTTAATAAACCAGCCAAGCAAGATGGTGGATAAAAGGAAACAATTATAAAGAGTTTATAAAAGAGATTTGAGTCTTGAAATCAATCAATCTACTTAAGTTTTAATTTATTGCTTATATTATACAACCGAAAAAATGACTGATACATTATACAATCAAATAGTATTTGTTTTTTTTTTTCTGATTTAACCGTTCGAAAATTAATATCATTATGAAATATCCAAATTGTCTAGAAAATACTAAATCTCACCACAAGAAGACACTTTTGCTGCAAAAACGTCTCCTTATTGATTCACTTAATAAGTCAATATTGTGATATTAAATCAAGTTAATTAAGAGGTATTTAAAGTGTTATTTGTTAATGTTTTTTATTTAAGGTACTTCGGTTCTATACTCTTAATTTCAATATTTTCCATTTTACTTGCGAAAAACATGTATCACGAGATAAAGACTTTAATATATATATATATATATATATATATATATATATATATATATATATATATATATATATATATATATATATATATATATATATATATATATATATATATATATAGTCAGTATCAAATGAGAACCTTTTTTTTCATGAGAATCTAAGAACTCTTTCTGATTTGTTGAATCATAAGAGGGCATCATATTCATTTCACAAATCTCATTTAATTCTGATTTTTTTTATTTCTAGCAACAACAATAACCATTTCTAAAGTTAAGGCTACTAAAAATCAAAATTTTGAATTTAAAAAGAATGAAATTTCAAAATATAAATAAATAGATTTTCGAAATATTAAAAAAATCATAATTTTAATTTAAAAAAAAACTGGATTTTCGATTTGTTTTTTATAATCAGATTTTTGATATGACAATTTTTTAACAGAATGCATATATGTATATTTAAGTTTTTGCATTATATATCCAAATATGCATATGTGCACATTCGAGAATTTTTCATAAAAAACACACAAAATATCCATATTCCATAATGTTTGGATGTCATACAACCATAAAGTATAAAAAGAAATAAAATTCACAAAAATATTCGAACACGAAGCATAAGCAAAACCATTTTATTAAAAAACAACATAAAAATAACATATGTTGATCTTATCCGATATAACCATAAACTAAAAAACAATGCAACACAACAAAATATCGAAAATATCTTTATTTGTTCGTCCTTAATTGTCATGTAGTATTCGGTTTATCTTCACTTCTTCGAATTACTCGAAAAAGTATTCAAAATCTACAAAAACTTTAATAAAATGGATAAAATGCATGTTGAAAAAGTTTCATAAAAAATGCATATATATGCCCACATAAGCACATATGCACATGTAAGCATACACAGACACACAAAATGCACATACATATATGCACATATGCACTTATATATATATATATATATATATATATATATATATATATATATATATATATATATATATATATATATATATATATATATATATTTGCGTACCCACGTATGTGCACATATGCACAAATGCATATATATATACATGTGAAAATATATAAATTTATGTACATATGGAATATATGCATATATGCACAACATATTTATGAATAAATACACATACATGCAATAAAAAAACCTAAAGTAATCGTGGCATCGTGTAGAAGAAGAAAAATAATTTCACTTGGGAAAGCATATACATGTGAACTAACCTGGAAAACATATAACTATAAAGCATAATTGTGAACTAACCTAGATCTAATTAGCATAATTGTGAACACAGAAACGACTTCACAGTACAAAAAATTGTAGCTTAAAAACAGCAATAAAGAAACGACTTCACAGTTCAACTATATAGAAAAGAATGAAAGTCGATAAGTTGTTGAGAATGAAACAACTAACTTTTGAGATGTGTAGAAATCAAATGAAACGACTTCACGCTTTTTGAGATGTGTAGAAATCAAATGAAACATTTGAGAACTTGACATCGAGAACCAATACTTACCTTGTATTTATGCAGCATCCCTATGTTTTACCCTGGATCATAAACCCATTAACAAGTAGGTTCCAGATGAAAACTGGGTGGAAATTGAAAACTAAGAAGAAATATATAAAAGTCGTAGAGGTGAGAAAAGGGCAAACCAGATCATCTGCTCACCTCGATCTACTGGCGATGAGAAGTGCAAGAAACCTACCTCAGCACACAGGGAACGGGAAGATTGGAGGAACCGATTATGGGGCGATGGCCATCCTTAAACTCGTAATCGATTGGAGAACTCAGAACCGATTGAATAACGATGACAACTCAGAACCGATTAGAGGAACTAATTGTGGGTGCGTCCCTGCAACAATTTGTACAATGATTTAGGTCGAGCGAAGATGACAAAGTGTCGGCCGACGGTTTAGAGGGAGGAGGCGCTGAACCATTATGGTGTTCAACTCCGACTTCATCCGCCTCCAATATTCATGCCATCACAAACAAGTACCGATTCTTATCAGGGGGATTCGATTAGGGATGGAGAAAAGGAGAATCCGATTAGGGATGGAGAAAAGGACTGGAGTGGGAGGCGAGAGAACAGGGACGAGAGAGAGAAAGAGAGAGAGAGAGAGAGAGGGAGAGAGAGAATATATTAGGTTGATTTGTATGGGTTACATATTACCAAGGATTTGATCTATCTTTATTCCCTGATTTACCCTTGTATTCATTTATAAAAAACCTAACATGCCCTTAAATTTGATTATAATTACAATTATGCCACTGTTGATCTAGGCCATCAAAATTTCTGATCTAAAGGTCCATATTTGGTTCTCAGGTTCTCAGGATTTTTTTGGTTCTCAAAAGATCCTAACTCTATCTCTCTCTCTCTCTCTCTCTCTCTCTCTCTCTCTCTCAATATATATATATATATATATATATATATATATATATATATATATATATATATATATATATATATATATATATATATATATATATATATATATATATATATATATATATATATATATATATATATATATATATATATATATCCTTTCTAGAAATATACTCAAAATGCCCTCCATACTCTTCTTTTGTGTGACATGTTCATGTGGTAAGGCTATCCCGTGTGCCACCCGACGAGGGGTGCACCACCTTGCGACGCCGCGGGGAACACCGCCCACCCCACCCCATGCGGGCAGCTCGCATTCTTGACCCCGTGCAATGACATGGCATCGTGCGAGTGAGAGAGTTAGCCGTTGACTAACGGCTATTTTAAATAAAAAAACCTTTTTAATTTTCAATTATCTCTATATATAATTATATATACATCCACATCTCATATATTTCTCATACACATCTAATACGCGCACACACACAGACAAACACACACATATATATATATATATATATATATATATATATATATATATATATATATATATATATATATATATATATATATATATATATATATATATATATATATATATATATATATATATATATATATAATTATAAAAAGTGGTTGGGTGGAAAATGGAAACATTCGTTGGGGATGGACTCAACAAGAAGAGGCAGCTTTAGCGACCGCCTTCGTCAACATATCTGAAGACAACATTGTGAGGCGTAACCGGTTTCTGGGAACGTATAGCAGAATCGTTTCACACAATTTTGGGCGCAAATGAATATCAGAGTAAGGATCACCTTTGTAACAAATGGAGGCATATGTTAGTTAAATTGCATAAATTTAACCAAATTATGAAGGCGAACCGACAACCGGGGGTCACCGACGAACAGATCCTTGACCAATCCTTACAAGAGTATCGAGCGACACACGACACTGATTTCACACATCTCGATGCATGGAATATTATAAAAAATTCACCTAGGTTTCGTTGATCGTAGTTACCTTTTAATTATCGTATTTTAGGTTTTAATTATTGTATTTTAGGTTTTAATTTATTGTATCTAGGATTTAAGTTATCGTGTTTAGCTTTTTTGAAATTTTCATTTTATGTAACTTTATATTTTAATGAAGTATTTTATTTTGAAGTTATTAATAGTTTTAATTTTTTTAATTAAGTTTTTAAATTAAAAAGTGAGAGGAAGTTAGAGGTAGTAAGAGGTGACCATTTCCAGAGGTGAGGAGAGGAGAGAGAGTTGCTGACTGGATGATGAGGTGGCAGGCAAAAAATGAGAGGTGGTGAGAAGGCACACCTGAGGGCCTAAGAATATTCGGACGAAGACCTCATGTAACATATTTTGATTTCTTTTTTATGTATTTTTAAGTTTTGAAGTTTCTAATTTCTTGTTATTTCTTATGTCAATTAATATAATTTTTAGTTTTTGAATCTAAATTAAATTGTTTAAAAAATAATAAAAAGAATAATGTGGCAAAAATTATGTTATTTTAATATGTAATTTTGTATATATTATATTTTTAGGTTTTAAATTATGTAATTTTGGTTTCTTAGGTTTTAAATTCCATGTATATAATTTTAAGAGTAAATTACAGAAACACTCCCTAAAGTATCCCAAAACTAACAAAGGGAACCCAACTATCCATTTTTCCCTTTATGAGTCACTTACCTTTGCACAAATCAACAGATTGGTCCCTCTCCTGGTTACCCTCATTAACCTTCCGTCAAACCCGCCCCATGTGCATATCACGTGGGGGTATATTTGTCTATTCGTATTTCTTTTTTGCAGGTTATGATTTAGCGCCATTAATGTCTGTCACCTCATCAACCACCTGAAGATACGATCGATTCAGCTTATAGACACAGCCGCTTCTCTCTTGGATCTTTCTACCGTTACAACACAGTCGCTTTACTCTTGGAGCATTCTACCGTCACAACACTAGCTTTAAGCCGAAGAAAAGAATGTGGGTTGTTCGAGTTACGCAAGAAGACGACTCATCGATGAATGCTTACGGTAAGGTTCAACCTTTACACTTTCAACTTCATTTGTATCGGAACTTACACACAGTTGCTTTGCATTTGGCAGACGGTAAGAACAACCTCTTCACGATCAAGCTCCACTATGGTGGATCATTTGAAATGAAACCAAGTTTAAAGTATTATAACGACAATGTAAGGTATGTCGATAATGTAGATGTCAGTCGGTTGAACCACGAAGAAATGTTATCGATTCTCAGGGTTTTGTGTTGTGATATAGATGAACCACTGTATATCCACTACCTACTACCAGGGATTAGCTTAGAAAAAGGGTTGATTCCATTAGGTTGTCCGGCGGATTACAAAACCCTTGAAAGGTATGCCGTTATTGTCGGAGAGATTGCATTCTTTGTGGAACACAGTTGGTCAAAAGTCAACAACCACGGTAAGTCGCCGATCCCTAACTATATGGGGGAAGATGGGTTTTTGATATCGCCTGAACTAAGGAAGATTCAAAAGACACCGTCTCTTAAGGCTTCTTGTAGTAGGCAGTTGACATTTGATTTGAACGAACCGTTCCACGGGGATGACGATCAACGTAATTTGGTTGCACCTTGTTTGGATATGCTGCTGTATGATCCGGGACGAGCAAGGGAAGCTTCTCATGTGGTCCCTTTGGACAAACCTGTTTGGGAAGTGGAACATTTGACTGCTTTTCAATCCGATTTTTACGACCCTATCTTCACCTTCAACCTAGACGATGCACAATATCACTGGGAGGTAAACACTAACCCTTTTCAAAACTTAACAGCCCTAACAGATAATTTTTGGTATGAATCTATACGAGAAAGTAATGAAAACCTCCAACAAAGCAATATTTCTGAGACACAATTGAGAGAAGAACTTGCAGCCCATTCAACTAGTGGGCCTGAGAACGAGAGTTATGATCGAAGCAGTGTGCACCTCGATGAAGAAGAAAGACTAGTTGATCAAGAAGTGGATAACAAAGTCTTCCATACAGTTATGGATTCCCCTTTGCAAGAAGAACCAACACCATTCAATGAAGATGAGGAGATGGTAGTGTTGAATAACGAGCAATTCAAATGTTATGATCCAGACATTAGTGAAAGAGAAAAAATTTTAAATTCAATGGAGCCAAGGCCATCGCCAAGAACAAGATAAGGGGAGATTACAAGAAACAGTACACTATGCTCAGAGATTACGCAATGGAACTCCAATTGAGGAATCCAGGTACGACAATTAAAATTGGTGTTGAATCCATTCCTGATTAAACTGAACAGACAAGGACCTTCAAACGTATCTACATTTGTCTTGGTTAGGGGTGGCAATGGGTTGGGTTGAGTCGTAAACGGGTTGACATGTTTAATTAAATGGGTTAAAACTTTGTACCCAACCCAACCTGTATACTTAAACAGGTTGAGAAATTCCAACCCAACCCAACTTTTTCGGTAAATGGGTTGAAATTAGGTTGACATGTTTAGTGTTTTTTCAACCCAACCTGTTTAATAAATAGGTTGAACCTACGTTGACCTATTTAAATTTCCCAAAAATACCCCTTAAAAGTTAAAATATTGTAATATATAAATCCATAGGTAAACCATAAATCAAGGTCATAACAAAAACTCGAACCAAGTGCTTACTGTTGGATTAGGTGTCTAAGACATGACTAATAATTTGTATTTACCTAATTGATAGTAGCAAAGTCCATTTGGGTTGCCCTCATGGCTAGAGGTTTAGCAGAAAATCCCGGAGAGAGAAAGATTGATTTATTATATGATTAATAAATCAATAGAAATAAAATAAATAGTTTATTAATATATTATGGAGATAATATATTAATTAGAAACTATATTAATTAATTATAAATTAATATGGAATTAATTAGAATTAATTTGGTGATTAATTTGATTAATTAAAGGTGTAGGGGCTGAATTGTAATTATTCAATAGTTGAGTAAGTAACAATTATAGTAGTTTAAGTGGCCAACGAAATTATGGAGGGATTATCCATAATTTCGATTATTATATGTTAGGATAAATATATTTGAATTGATAGATAAAGGTTTATCTTATTTGAATTCAAAAAGGTTTATCTCTAAAGGCTTATCTGGTGGCCACTTGGAAACTATAAATAGAGACCCCTATGCACCATAAAAGCCACGACTTTTTCCACTCTTCCCTCTCTCTGGAACTTTCGAAAACCCTAGTTTTGGGTGTGACTTCATTTGAGGCAAGGCACTTGCGTTGCTTAGCTTGCAAGAAACAACTAAAAGGTTAATTTTCTGATTTTATTCTTTAGTAATTTTTCTTGTGGCCTTTTAGGAAATATTTATATGTTCAATAGTAGAAAACATAGATCCTCATAGGTTGCATGTGAACTTAGGGTTTTAGTTCATAGATTTGCATAAAACCCTTCAGTGGTATCAAAGCTTTTTGGTTGTTTTCTTGTTGAATTGCTATAATTGTTTTCCTAAAAAAATCAAGGTTTAAAGCTTATAAACCCTAATTTAGCCTAATCGATTTTAGGGTTAGGGTTTTGGAAACCCTAGCCCCTCCCCTCTATGATTTTCGATTTTCTCCTTAGGGTTTTAGAAGACTTTCTATTTTTGGTAACTTTAATTATTTAAATGGATAACCTTAAACCCATTATTTGTTAATTTCGAAAATTAGGGGGTTTAAGATAGGTTTAAATTAATTTGATTAATTTGTGATACCTATCTAGTTTTAATTAATTTAATTAATTGTTTAATTAAAAGATAATTAATGGTTTAATTTAATTTTAAATTTAATAGTTTTAAATTTCGAAAAATTAAAAGATAAAACTAGGAATATTTTAAAAGTCTAAAATATTTGGATTTAGTTAATTTAAGTAATTGTTTAATTAAAAGATGAATTTAATTTTCTAAAGGTTTAATTTAATTTTAAATTTAATAGTTTAAATTTCCAATAAATTAAAAGATAAACCAAGAATATTTTAAAAGGTTTAAAATTCATCTTATGTATATATTATAATTAAAAGTTAATTTTATATGTATAAGATTAAATGGTTAGTCAAATCAATAGTAGGCCTCATTCACGAGGCTGGTCTATAAAGAGGGTATAAGGAGACTGCCTATAAAATGGCGGTCTAATGGGTGTCCACTCTCACCCACCGCTCTCCTGACCAGTGGAGGGTCGTTAGCCGAACGGGTTTGATATGACCGCCTAATCTCATTAAAAGTATAATAATATTATTCAAAGTACTGGAACATCTTAATAAAACCCAAATCTAGTTACTTTAGGAAAAATGTGAATTGGTGCTAATCCATGAAATTACACATTGCACTTTATGAAACATTGATGGAGCGTGTGTGGTTTACCGGCACACCAATAGGGGTTCATAAAGAGTTTCAATGGGTTTCCCGGGTGTTATCATTGTTGATGGAGCGTGTGTGGTTTACCGGCACATCAATTAGAGATGATAATTAACCCGAGAGTACCAAGCTAATTTGCATGGTTATTCACATCCAGTTTGTGATCCTCGGCATCCCAGTCACAAACAGTGGAGCACATCCGAGATTAAACATGCCATTGAAAAGTTCAATAAATCTCAACAGATCTTTCATAAGATGAAATTGATAAGTGTTTATCTACCTTGATGACCATTATGTTGTGATTACGGCATCCCTCTTCACACCATAGTTGGGGTATTTTGGATCCTAGCCTTATTAAATAACATATTGGGTAATTATTTAAAAGGATCAATTAAACTAATAAGTTATGTTTCTTTTATAGATGGCAAGTGTCAATTCTCCTCATTCTCCTCCTTCACCCATTTCTGAAAGCATCAGAATGCACCTGCCAAATATGGAAAGGCTGACTGGCCTCAACTGTAAGGAATGGCTTCACAATTGGAGACTGGTTCTCGGTATTGCTGGCAAGCTATATCTCACCGAGTATCCGATCCCGGTCCCACCGGAACAAGTCATCATAAAAGGTTCTTATGATAAGCATAACTTCTTAGTTGATGAATCCGAAAAGATTCGTGACCTCATGCTGTTGACCATTGACCCCGAGTTCCGCAAGGATTTTGAATCCTTGGGGCCATATGAGTTAATGCAACCGGTTGAGGAAAGGTTCCAAAAACCAGTTGAAGAGGAACGAGCTAGGATCTTCAAAATACTTGCAGAGTGCAAGCTAAAAGAAGGAAGTAGCATCAATTCGCATGTTCTTCAGATTGAAGCGTACATAGGCGAATTGTACAAACTTGGTTATTCCATAAGTCAGGAGATGAGTGTTAACTTTTTACTCGCCTCGTTGACTAGCAAGTACGATCTGTTCATTCAGACGTATAGAAAGGAAGACCAGAAAAAGACCCTCATGGAAATGCGTCCACTGTTGACTTTATATGAGTCACTCTTGGATAGGCATAGCTCCAATGGCTCGGCTACTTCTGGATTAAGTCCGGTGAAGAGACGTAACAAGAAACGGTCGAGATCTTCTGGACATGTCTCAAACTGGGAATCCATTAAATCTGATACAGTCACGGAAAGATTGGAAGACGCTCCAAATCTTTTGAAAGCTCAGGTATATCTAAAAACCTCAAAACTCCTGTTCCAAGATTTCTTGATACATAATGTGATAGTCACATTTTGGTTTGTATGCAGGGAATCAATAAGGCACGGGACTCTGGCGCATAGGAGCACATTTGGATTAGATCTCCAGCTAGTGCAGTTTTGAAGTTTAGATAGATATTAAAATATTGTTATTAGCCTTTAGATGCATTTTGACATTGTCTATTATATATTACATTGTTCAAGGATTTTTGTTTTTAATAAAATTGTCAATTTTCTTTTAACACCTGTTGTCTGAAATTGTCCTTGAAATGTTATATGAATGTGTTGAATGTATGATTAGTAATAACTTGAATGTTGATGCATCCAAAATGTTTGGATTCAAGAATTATGTCATTTATGATTGTTAATACAAATGTTATAAGAATCAATTCAACCAAAGGTCCAGTTGGACAGGACTTTGGAATCATTTGACTTAAAGTCACTTGATGAATTGAGTTCTTAATGTGTCAAGAAATGAATCAACCAAAGGTCTAGTTGGACAGGACTTTGGAATCATCTGACTTCGAGTCAGATGATGATTAAGTTCTTTATAAAGCACATGTGCAAGAAATGAATCACCCAAAGATCCAGAGGATAGGATTTTGGAATCAGTTGACTTAGAGTCAACTAAAGATTACAAGTCTTGAGCAAAGTTAACAAAGTCATAAGTTTACATAGATATGTAAAAGACATTGAGATTAAGAGCAACAGACACACCTGTTGCTGTGTATTGCTCGAATCTTGATATAGAACACAATTGTTTGTACTTCACGATATTTATCATTCGGCATGACGAATATGTCTTCGCTTATCGGGATAAGCGATTGAATTGAAACCTTGAACAGTTCAAGGACTTCAAAGGAAGTACAAGTTCCACAGAACCTGAGCGATAACATAAAAATGTTTCATAGTTCATTCTCTTCCAAGAACATTAATAGTTATAGTGTGTCTTAGGGAAGATAATGGAGCATTAGTCAAAACAGTTCGATCCTCGATGTATGAGATACATTACTTTCCAATAAGTTGAATACTATACCAGTCAGTCCATATAAACCATATTCCGACCACATCCTAGACTAAGTAGGTCTTGCAGACACTGTCTGAAATGTAAAGCTGGGATTATCCCACTTATACATAGGAAGTCCAGGGTCTTGTAGTGTTCATCCGAACCTCATGACTAGCCTGAACATGATCAGCATTGTCATTTCATTGGCTATCTCACTGTAACTGTAAAAGAATACCTCTTTCAGAAAAAACTCATGGTCTAAGGAAACAATGGGAGTTGGGATAGTCTTGAATGAGTTTAGGATTAGCCAAATGAAAGAACCTTTAGTCATCACTAGGCTTGGAGCAGAAATCAGATTTCTGTTTTACAACTGATATAATCTCCTCTTGACCAGTAGTATTGATCACCATCATAAGTAGTTATGATCGGGGTGACATACCGATTGGTGGTAAAACACTATAGTTGGTGCGGATTTACAATCCGACTACTTGGAAGCATTGGTGAGCCCGGTTGCTGCCAAACAAGAGAACCTTAGGGCGAGACACGGTCTATGTGATTGATTGATTTTTACACCTAGTCTAAAAACCAGTGGGAGTAACTGAATCATCAAAAGAAAGCGACATGGACAGACACATACCTTCAGAACATCTGGTTGAGTGAGACGATACTCAGAGTCAAGTAATTGATTCTGGGAACAGCACTCTTTTTAGAAGATGAAATCTGAAAGGAAACTGCATGGCACATTGTGAATCGTTAGTGGAGCGCGTGTGGATCACCGGCATACTAATAGGGACTCACAAAAAGTGTCCCAGTACAAAGGTACATGAGCCCGGGATTACCCCATGGGCATCTCGCAAGATAGGATATTCAGATTCTCAAAAATATGCCAAAGGATTGGATTTTTGAGAAAGGACTGAAAGATTTCCATTAAGATGTTAGAAGGTTTGGAATCTCAAAATGTGCCAAAAGTCCTGGATTTTGTAAATAGTCCATAATCGTGTCAAAGCCAGTGGGAGTGTCGCTGTTATCTACTATCTCCATATGAGGGTTACATACTGTTTCTAGGAAATGTCTCTTTTCATTACAAAGTGTAATGACTTGGTGTTAAGAGACGGATCGCTATGAAAGACTTAATAGAAATACAGCATACTCAGGTGGTTATAAACGTCTGTGAGACAGATCCAGACTCTGCCAAGATGATCTTGATGAGATTCAAGATGCATAAACCCAGGAAAGGGTTTGTTATCATTGCAAAGTGTGATGACTTGGCATGAAAGAAATAAAGAAGGTGCAACATACTCACGTAATTCACAGTCATCTATTGGATAGATGAAATCGCCAGCATAGACCTAGCCATTGTAAGCATGATCTTGATAAGATTCAAGATGCATGAGAAGAGTCTCCGAAAGGAAATAGTTTTTCGAAAATCATGACACAAGAATTATAAATAATCTTTGGATTCCGAAAGGGTTTGGAATAAGATTGGATCGGGTTCCACAAGTTTCTTGGATCGATCATAATGTCATGAACATGTCCTGATGACTTGATGCTTAGGGCATAGTAAGTTGGATTCAGGACATTGTCTGGCTGGGAATACTTGATGGATTGTTTGAACTCAAGTGAGAATTCATTGGGAAATGATTGGGGTGAAAGTAATAGGGTTAATTTGAAAGATTTTCCAAAGTGGTAATTATTAACGTGAGGACATGATGTTAAAGGACTTCATGGTTAAAGAATCTCATTGGTATTCTGATGGAGAGCGTGTGGTTCACCGGCACATCATAACACCTCGAAATAGTCTTAGGGTGCAGTCAAGTAGACTAAAGACCCCAGAACCATAGGAAGTCACAGTACAGATTACCAAGATGGAGTTAGGTGAGAAATTGACAGGATAACATATTGAGATGTTATCGAATGAGCATCCGATTGGATCATCTGCAATAAAGTGTATAAGTATAAGATATTTTGGATTTTACATAGAAAGAGTGTAAGATTCATAAAGACATAGCTATAAAATTAGAATTGAAAGTTTAAAAGAAATCTTGAAACCGATAATAGTTTATGACAATATCCGACTTGGTGATTACCTTGTGGAGACTTGGTAATAAGCAGGAGTAGCTGCCAGTCAGATCTTTATGTTTCGCTTTCGCATGTTTTACTTCCCGAATAATTTAATTATTCAGAAAGGTCCACAGTCGTTCATACTTTGGGAAGTAAGTACTGAATCAAGACTGTCATGAATTGGTTTGTAGACTGTCTAAGGAGTTAGACATAACAATATGATTGCTACAACATTCATGAGTACTTAGAAATAGAGATTTGAGTATTGGATAAACCCACGCTCAATAGATTGCTTCATGGATTATATCACAAGCAATGTTGAGACGATAATATCTTATGATCTTGAAGTATAGAGATATGAATTATAATTTACAAGGCAGTTGTTCATTGATAATACGAAAACACATCGGTAACTCGATGTTATAAAACGTGTTGTTATGAATAATGTGACTGGTAAAAGATATAAGCATATGAGTCGAAGCTTATTCGTTCCTTGACCCTGATGGGAAACAGATATCTGTAGGCCTCTCGATGATTTTGAAGTTGACTAAAGTGCTGGCCAGCCTGGACTAAATTGATGTGTTCAATTAAAAGTTCTAAAGTCATAAGTAGAATCGAAAATCGGGAAACAGAGTATCGGACAGAGATTGATCTCAATCCATGTCTCGTGTCTGAAAATATCTTGTTGGACGAAAGATCATATGATCACTTATCTATGGACAGAACTGACTGGGTCAGAGTTCGGCAGCAGTTTCTAGGAAGCTACAATTTGCTGATCAATTAGAGGATAAATTAGTAATTATAGTCATAGACTTATCCAAGTGGGAGACTGTTGGATTAGGTGTCTAAGCCATGACTAATAATTTGTATTTACCTAATTGATAGTAGCAAAGTCCATTTGGGTTGCCCTCATGGCTAGAGGTTTAGCAGAAAATCCAAGAGAGAGAAAGATTGATTTATTATATGATTAATAAATCAATAGAAATAAAATAAATAGTTTATTAATATATTATGGAGATAATATATAAATTAGAAACTATATTAATTAATTAGAAATTAATTGGAATTAATTTGGTGATTAATTTGATTAATTAAAGGTGCATGGGCTGAATTGTAATTATTCAATAGTTGAGTAAGTAACAATTATAGTAGTTTAAGTGTCCAACGAAATTATGGAGGGATTATCCATAATTTCGATTATTATATGTTAGGATAAATAGATTTGAATTGATAGATAAAAGTTTATCTTATTTGAATTCAAAAAGGTTTATCTCTAAAAGCTTATCTGGTGGCCACTTGGAAACTATAAATAGAGACCCTAGGCACCATAAAAGCCACGACTTTTTTCACTCTTCCCTCTCTCTGGAACTTTCGAAAACCCTAGTTTTGGGTGTGACTTCATTTGAGGCAAGGCACTTGCGTTGCTTAGCTTGCAAGAAACAACTAAAAGGTTAGTTTTCTGATTTTATTCTTTAGTAATTTTTATTGTGGCCTTTTAGGAAATATTTATATGTGAAATAGTAGAAAACATAGATCCTCATAGGTTGCATGTGAACTTAGGGTTTTAGTTCATTGATTTGTATAAAACCCTTCACTTACAACCATAAAAATTATAAATCCATAATTCAAACACGGATTAATCTCTAAATTTTAGGTAACTCAACTTTCACTTTCACCAACTCGACTACGACTTCCACTTTCAATATGCTTGTCATCTTGATCATCCATGTTCGCCGTCATGATAGCACCACAAAGCTCCTCAAGTTAAAATAATTAAAATATAATCATTAATTAATATTAAATACATGATAAATCTCAATTGAAAATATATTAAATATCTCTAAACGGGTTGGCGGGTTGAAATCAGGTTGAGATTCTCAACCTTAACCTAACCTAACATATTCAATTAAACGGGTTAAACGGGTCAACCCGTTTAATTAAACAGGTTGAAAATCTGAACCCAACCTGCAAATTATTGGGTTAGGTTCGGGTTGTATTGGCGGGTTTTTGGGTTAGAATTGCCAGCCCTAGTCTTGGTCCACTTAAGGAGGGGTTCAAATTAGGGCAACGAGAGTTATTAGGTTTAGATGGGGCGTTCATGAAGGGACCATATCCAGGGCAAATTCTAAATGCAGTTGGTTTAGATAGTAACAACGGAATATACCCAGTGGCATACACGATAGTAGAGGCTGAAAACAAACTTTCATGGTCTTGGTTTTTGGAATGTTTAGGAGGAGATATTGAAATTGGGGAAAAGACGAACTTTAATTTCATAAGTGATCGTCAAAAGGTACCTGACAAATGTTTTAACTTTACAATTTTACATTTAGTACTGTTACATCTGTTTACATGTGTATGACTTGAAATTATTTAGGGTTTGGTTCCAGCACTTGTGAAAGTTTTCCCAGCTGATGAGCATAGGTATTGTGTTCGTCATATTCATGAGAATATGAAACTCCATTGGAAGGGAAAACCAATGAAGGATCTCCTTTGGAAATGTGCACGAGCAGCTACAATACCCCATTTCAATGCAACAATGCTCGAGTTAAAGGCTGTGAACAAAGAGGCATTCGACTGGTTGAACAAAATCTCACCAAAACATTGGAGTAGGAGTGCTTTTTCAGGTACCCTTTACAGGTTTTGTTTACTATGAATTGCAAAACAAATTACCTAAGTTGTTACTCACATAATAATTCATATGTATAACATGAAAATATTATGTAGGTCGTTGTCATTCAGATATCCTTTTGAATAATGTTTGTGAAGTGTTTAATTCAAAAATTATGGAGGGAAGGGACAGACCTATAATCTCATGTTTGGAGTATATTCGTGAGTACATGATGAAAAAAATTGTCACTGTCCAAAAACATATAGCCAAAACTGATGGATTGCTAACCCCAACTGCTCAATCACTTATGTATAAAGTAAAGGAATAGGCGTCGAAGTGTAGAAGCATTTTCAATGGTAATGGTAAGTATCAAGTGTTTACTGAGTTTGGTGAACAGTTTGTTGTAGACATGACCAAAAAGGAATGCAGTTGTCGAAGATGGGAATTAAGTGGGATACCTTGCAAGCATGTTGTAGCTGCGTTGTGGGACAAGGCATCACATGGACAAAAATTCCCACTAACTGAGGAGATGGTGCATCCGTGTTATAGAATGGAAACATGGAAGAGTATGTACAAGTGTACCATTGAACCAATCAATGGTCCTGATATGTGGCCAAAATCTGATTGTCCTATGCCATTGGTTCACCCAAAGTATCACACTTAGGTATATTCTTGATTAATTATTGTATTTGGGTTTAAAATTCAATTTACAAACGTGTTAGTTGATTATGCAATTGTTTTTGTTATTGTTAAAACAGGTGGGACGACCTAAAGGGAAGCGAAGGAGGGGGCCGGATGAATTAACATCTCAAGGTAGTCAAAAGAAAAAGGGCCCCTACAAACTGTCAAAAAAATATGTAATCGTGACATGTAGCAAGTGTAACAATCCAGGTCACAATTCGAGGTCTTGCAATGAACAATCTGCCAAGGGAAAAGGGGTCAGTGACAAGTGATGAAGCTTTGAAGAATGGGAAGGTTTTATGTTTGGTGTTTGGTACTATTGGTTACGTTTATGAACAATCATTTTTAGTTATGTTTAAGACATTTTGTGTTTTATGGTTAAGATTTTATGTGTTTCTTATGGTGTGTCTTGTGTTAAGTTTAAGACATTAGACTCTTGTTATTGGTGAGGTTTGTAACTTCAGTTCTAAACTTTATGTAGTATTTGTGTGTTTCTTATGGTACGTGTTGCTTTTTTAGTTGATTTGCAAATTCCCTGGTCACAACGTTATTGTGTGTTATGTTTTATATAACTACCATGTATATGTTTACGCAAACATTTGTTTTGGTTCCGAAATTTTGAATAAAACATTAACTAATGACAATCACCATGATTCATCAATCTTATAAAACGGATCAAACAAGTGTAGTTAACATTAATATATTGATTCATCAAGCTTTCAAAACGGATCAAACATCAAAATCTATCACAACCGTTAACTACTAGATTTCTATCCATAATATTGACTAATCCCATAAACAACAACATCAAACACCCCCAAAATATGATGTTGTAAAACAATTACAGTTACCAGAAATCTTAAAACCCAAAACTAGTCAAAAGTAGTAAACATCACGAAGATGATGAAGAACATCCACGACACAACCAGAACCGTCTTGTACCTATGAGCTACCCTGAGTTCGTCTTGAAGTCGAGCTATTTCTTCAAGATGCAACCGCCTCACTTGCAACAACCCTGGAATGATCAAGATGGATCTACGACACATGGGAGGGTCCGACCAACCCACAAACCCACATTGACTGCATCTCCAGAATCGCCTGCCTGGGTTTAGATTTGTCCACGACGTACAAAGACTCGCTAGCCTGCCACATATGCAACGAACCATACCTGCTTCGCCGAGTCTTGGAGTTCTACCACACCAAATGTGAGTCGAGATTGTGTGCGACATTTGGAGTAAATGAGATTACTTTTCCCGCTTATATTAACATACTACGGGCACAAATGCGATTGGACAAATATACCCCCACGTGATCAGCACATGGGGCGAGTTTGACGGGAGATTAACGAGGGTAACAATGGGAGGGACCAATCTGTGGATATATGCAAAGGTAAGTATGCAAAGGTAAGTGACTCATAAAGAGAAAAACGGATAGTTGGGTTCCCTTTGTTAGTTTTGGGATACTTTAGGGAGTGTTTCTGTAATTTACTTAATTTTAATTTTAATGAATGAAATGTTTAGTTTTGATTATAATTATATTGTTTTAATTAATTAAAAATATATACCATGACAAAATTGGTAAGATATCTTACACCAATCAACAGAAAATAAAAATAAAAAGTATGACAAAAATAAAATGACGTTGAAATCATGCATTTGTCAATATTGTGTTCTTATTATTTGTCTTCTTCTCACGAACATGGACGATAAAAGATGGTCCAAAGATTAAAATCAATCTAAGGATGTCTCTGGTTTGGGCCTTTCGGAAATTGAAGTATGCTTGACGTTTGTTTCGTACTTTCGTTTGACAAAAAATGAAATATAAGTCGGATTTCATTCTTTTGTATATGTCTATTTGATTTATAAAGATGTGAATGTTAATAACAATAAATGAATACTTATAATGTATTGGGTTGTTTGTAAATTTATTTTTGTTATATAGATACTTAAATAAAAGTTTTTATTTATAAAAAATATTTAAATTGTCAATTTCTTCATTTATGTTCATAAATCTTTATTGAAACTATTTTAGTATTAAACCTAATAATTTGATAATGCAGCAAGAATTTCAAATCAAACTAAATATAATTTCCTAACCCAAGAGTAAAAATTGTCAATTGAATTACACTTTTTCACGAACACAAGGTTTTTATAAGATATATGAATTATTTTTTAAAAAGTATAATCAGAGTCGACTAATCTAAACAATTTAACCATTTATAATATAATCAATTTAACATGCATTAAACTAAAAAAAAAGTCAAAGTTACCACCGGAACAATTGTTTATAATTCCTTTGCAAGTAAATTTTTCTGACATAAAATTATTTCACATATAATATAAATATGAAATTTTGGGTTTTATGAGAGGTATTTCAGCCTTTTATACGACTGAATAGAAATTGAAATCAAATTCCATGACTTTACAAAAGTAAAATCTGAATTCCTTCTCTTCATTATTCATAATTTCAACATAGTTCAGTTAGTTACTTATTTGCAACAAAATAAGATGACTTCTAAGTTAATAAAAATTGATATTTTTGTTTGTGATTTTTATTCATTAACCTAAAAAAGATGATTTGACTTTTATGTCTCTTATTTCAATTGAAAAAAATATGTACATTAAAAGATATAAAATTCAAAACACTTTTTTTAAATAGATGAATCAAAATTATAAATAAAAAAGTAAATTACATTTTTGATCCCTGTGGTTGCCACAAGTATACGACCTGGGTCCAAGTTTCGAAAAATCATTTTATGGGTCCTTATGCTTACCTTTTCGTTACATCCTAAATCCCTCACTCGCTTACCGTCTGTTGCTTCACGTTAGTTGCTCTCACCTACCCCTTACGTGAGGGTATTTTGGTAACATTAGATGGGTGTCCAAATAGTGAATACTAAATTTAAAAACCTTCGAATCGTCTTCTTCCTCGCGAGCATACGAAGCAGAGCTTTTCCCACGAAACCCTTCACACCGATGATATTCTTCTTCGTTACAATGGAATCAAATTGCAAAGTCGACGTACACTATCATGGAGCGTTCTCGAGGCAGTTGTTAAGTTACTCTGAGGGCATGCATCACTTGTTTGAAGACATAGATTTTGCGGGGATGAATTTAGAGGAGTGTATACAGTTTCTTGAAAGATTTACGGGAGACAGATTCAGGAACTTGGATTTCTGTTTACCTAAGTGCGAGTTGCGAGTTAGCAGAAGGATTAAAGCCGATTACAGACGAGATGGAATATGTTGAGTTCATCGAGATCGCATACTATTGTGGAGTTGTTGTACCTATCTACAGGATCATACCGGTGTTAATCTGCAGGAGTGGATAGTTGAAGACCACGATGAAGTGATTCATCCTGAAGATCACCATTTCGGAGTAGCGGGAGATTTTCCACCCGAAATGGTAGATGGGATTGATAGAATTGACATCAACACTCCTATCAACAACACAACAACAACACCGAAAATGGTAGATTTCCTAGAAATTCAGATGGGTGAGCATGATCGAGAACAACTTGACATTGGTGATATTGACAGACAACTTGATGTTCAAACAAGGTTCAATACAGATGTTGAGTGGAAGAAACAGAAACATGTACTAGGTATGCATTTTGAAAGCCCGAAACAGTTGAAACATATGCTTTCTAATTATGTTGTTGCAAATGGGAATCAATTGTGTTAATAAAATAATGATAGTAGGAGATTATTGGTAAAATGTTATGATGGTGAATGTTCATTTAGGCTATGGGCTTCATGGATGAGAGAGGAGCACTCATTCCAATAAAGGCTCTTATACATGAGCATAATTGTGTTAGGAATTTCATGTTAGGTTTAATTGTCAACTATGTTTGGATTGGTAGTCACTACACTACTGAGATTGTATACAACCAAAAATAAGTGTTAGGCTACTAATGGAAGATGTGAAACAGAAATTTGGCATAGAGATTAGCATGAGTCAGTGTAGGAGAGCATAGAAGCATGCATTAAATCTTATCCAGGGAACCATTTTTGAACAATATGCCAAACTATGGTCATATGGAGAGGAGATTAGAATATCAAATCCTGGGTCTAATGTGAAAGTGTGTGTTAATTGCATGTCGGATGCTAAAGTTAATTCGGCAAGTTTTATGTATGTTTTGAGGGATTGAAACAAGGTTGGAAAACTGGTTGTAGAAGAGTCATAAACCTGGATGGGTGTTTTCCGAAAGGTTTTTGTTATGGTGACTTTTTAAGTACAGTTGGAATGGATGTCAATAATCAAATTTTCACAATTGCTTGGGCTGTCGTTTGCGTGGAAAACAAAGAGAACTGGAAGTGGTTCATGGAGAACATTACAGAAGATCTCCACCTAGAAAGTGGTCTTGGTGTGACTTTGATGTCAAATGACCATAAGGTATGTTTTAGTTGTTATCTTCATTCAATATTGATCCGCTTGTAAATTATTATTGTTTCCATGCAATATGTAGGGTCTGTTAGAGGCAATGAAGGAAGTGTTACCAGCAGCAGAACATAGGCAGTGTGCAAGACATGTATATATATATATATATATATATATATATATATATATATATATATATATATATATATATATATATATATATATATATATATATATATATATATATATATATATATATATATATATATGAGAAAACTGCAAAAATGGTCCTTGTGGTTTGCTGTTTTTTGTGGTTTTGGTCCAAACATTTGCAATTTTGTATGGATGGTCCTTTTCCACTGTTTTCTTTGTGGATTTGGTCCCTGGCCAAATTGAAATGTCTTTTTTGCCCTTTTAATTTCTTTTTTCTATTTCTTTTGTCCCATTTATATTTTTTAACAATTAAAGAAAATAAAAATTCCAACCCCACATCTGACCCCATATCCCCCCTCTCTCTTTCTCTTCTACTTCATTCTCTGATTATTTGCATTTCAACAAAAAAATCCACAATAACAACAAAATTCATTCAATTAAATCAGGATCCAGATAACAGATCAATAGCCAGATACAACAATCGATTCAATCAGGATCTCAGATAACAAAATCAATTCACTTAACAACCAGATAAATAAAATCAATTTACAGATAGTTTTTCTCGTATAATCAGGATGGGAACGGAGATGAACTTGGGTGATTCCAACATACCTTGTGTTCGATTTGCTGATAGCAATCAAGATCCCTTCTTGAAACACATTTGCTACTGCGTGATTGCAAAATACTCTGTGCTCGATTTGGATAGGACATATGCACACCAAATTTATCTTCCCATTGAACCACCATACCAAATTGACCTTCCAAACGCCTCACAGCTGATTAATTCTTTTTTTTCGGACCTGGGAACCACAGGGCAAGTGTTTTGCGTTCGTAATCAACATCATCGACTGATTATTTGGAAGCAGGTGGGTAGCCCAAAGATGAGAGATCGATGTTGGATGTGGGCATGTGAACAAAATATACGATCAAATGGACCTGTTGCCATTTGGTGAAGAAGACGAAGATCAGACTGTGATGCTCATCAACGAGGATAGCAATCACGAGTTCGCAGGCAGTAAGAAGGTCGACGATTCATAAGCGATTCATTCTCTATAGAAGACGAATCTTCTAATCCACTTGAAAACATCGATCTACGAGATACGAAGAGATTTTTAGGGGGGCCCTTTGAAAAACTTTTTTGGAAAGCAAGCAAGGAAACAACGAAAGCTCATTTCAAAGCAGCCATGAAAGAAATTGAGATGTTAAACCCTGCAATATATGAACATCTAATGGAAAAGGATCCTAAGACATGGTCAAGGGTTTTTTTTCAATTAGGCAGCATGTGTGATGCTGTAGAGAATGAAATCTGTGAAAGTTTCAATAATGTGATCGTTGAAGCTAGGACAAAACCAATTTTAACAATGCTTGAAGAAATTCATACTTATGTGATGGAGAGGATCCATAAATGCAAATGAAAGGTTGTAATTGGCCTGAACACCAAGTTTGTCCTGCTATTAGACATAAAATAAATGAGTTGAAAATCTAACACAAGTATGTGTCTATGCTGTTATTTGATGATTGTACATGACAACCATATTAATAATCTTATTTGATGCAATTTGTAGATATTGGCAAGTGCTCCCTACTGGACTTCTGCAATTTGAAAGAAGGAACTTAGGAGAATCTTATGATGTAGACTTGGAAAAGAAAACTTGCACATGCAGGCTATGGAAACTCAATGGATATGGTTATGTGCATTATGTGGCAACAATATCATACATTAATGGAACAATTGAAGCATTTATGGACCCGCTATATCTAGATACATTTTACAAGAATCCATTGCTAGGTATGAATGGAAGCAACATTTGGCCATCTACAAAATATACTCCTCATTTGCCACCAATTACAAGAAGAATGACCGGTAGGCCAACTATTAAAAGAAGTAGAGCTGCTTCAAAAAAAAGTTGGCAAACATATTGTGTCCAAAGCGGGCAAAAGACTTCTTTGTGGGATATGTAAGCTGTCTGGTCATAACAAGAGAACTTGTAAGCAAGGGGAAAGGTCCCCTAATGTGAGGGTTAGAAAAGGACACACCAAAAAGGACAAAGTGCATCTTCAAAGTGAGGGAGGCAATACAGGTAATCAAAGTGAGGCAGTCAATGAAGATAATGAAATTGAGCCAGCCAATGGAGGTAATCAAAATGAAGCAGTCAATGAAGGAAATCATGGTGAGGCAGATATTGGAGGTAATCAAGGTGAGGGAGTTATAAGGACATAACCAGTTAGTGTCACGGTAAATGATGAACATGTTCATGGTATGATGAGCTAGGAAAGCATTACTATTGGGAAATGAATGCCCGAAAGGTCTCAGCGAATACTCAAAAAGAAATTGGCTAAAAGAATTGAAGGAAAGGGTGGTGAAGGAAACAGTTCTGGCCTTCCAATAGAATTAGATTAGATATTTGGTGTCAAGAATATGCTCAAGTTGTTTGTGGGTCGAATAAGTATTTGAAGTAGTTTTTCTTTGGATAACTTTATGTCTCAAAAACTTTGTGTCTCAAGTTGTTTGTGGGTCAAATAAGTATTTCAAGTTGTATGTGCCGAAAACTACAAGAACTTGTTTGTGTGTCGAAAAATTTGTGTGTCAAAATTTTAATGTTTATGTATGAATATGTTTCTGTGTCAATTGTGATTGAATTTTGCATGGTATTTTTACTTCATTACATTTGTGCCATTCACACATTCATGTCATTCAAGTATATTCGATTTAGTTTTTTTTATTACAAATATACAAATACGTGTGTGAAATGTTGCTGCTCTTGAGAATCTTACAACTTACTTTGTTCATCATGTGTGTATACAACTTAATAACCATGACACGCATCTCCTGAAAATGTGTTTTCGAATCCATCTAACTTAATAACTTTTACACACCAGCAATACATCAAATTTTAAGTAAATAAACTTTAATTATATTAAACATCAACCATTGTGAACCGGTTACATAAGATATTACAAAATTATGGTTGAATACTACCAACATTACAACACTAACAAACATGAAGTATGTGATGAAGAACACCCATGAAACAAAAAACAAACCCTTGTCCTTGGCAGCAGCTTCAAGATCGTCTTCAAGATGCGAAATAACCTCAAGCAAATTTGTCTTCGTCTGTAGCAGACCGGGTATTACTGTCATGGACCTCCGACACATGGGCAGATCGAACCAACCCACGAATCCGCATCTGCTACAGCACCAAAATCTCTGCCCTGGGTTAAGATTTGTCCACGTGGTGGCGATCTCTGGTGACATACCGCAGCTGCATATCACCATTGGAACGCATGTTGATTTTGCTTTTCAATTTATTTTATGGATCCCGTTGCTCTGCTTCGTATGCTTGCGAGGAAGAAAACAATTCGAAGGTTTTTAAATTTAGTATTCACTGTTTAGACACCCATCTGATGTTTCCAAATACCCTCACATGAGGGGCAGGTGGGGGCAACTAATGGGAAGCAACAGACGGTAACCGAGTGAGGGATTTAGGATGTAACAAAAAGGTAAGCATAAGGACCCATGAAGTGACTTTTCGAAACTTGAACCCAGGACGTATACTTGTGTCAACCACAGGGACCAAAAGTGTAATTTACTCTAAATAAAAGTATGACCTTCCTTCTATGCAACTATCAACTATACATCGATAAAGAGTCCAAACCAAACTCTAGTTTTCTACGCAACAAGTCCCATCGGTAGGCATCTTGAAATTTGAGCTTCACCAAGCCCACAAGTCGTTGACTCCTTGCTGGTTCATCTTCGTACATTGAGCCATCGATGTTTTAATGTTGGAAAAAAAAAAAAAAAAAAAAAAAAAAAAAAAAAAAAAGTTGTATAACCCTTTGTTAGTTGACTTCCTTTTGTTTTCTTTAACTAAATCTTGCTATCTCATGAAGTTAAATTGCGATGGCTCTTGAAGAAGATTTAAAATTTCAAACACTTCAAATCGAGTCATCCTATTGTTCATTCGGAATTTCAGAACAATATTGTTCTACTTTGATTATTACTCATATTAGTGTTACTGATATTTTAATTTTTATTGTTGTTGATACATCGCTATCATTCTTACGATAATAACTATAACGTCCATCTAACATTTGCATTTATAAACATACACACACATCCATGTGCTTATTTATGTGTACAATACTATTACCTTTTAAATCAGTTTAATTGGAAAAAAATAGTGTTAATGACTTAGTTTTGATACCCATATATAATATGTCATGAAATTCCAAAAACTAACAATGGAACTTCTATTATAAAAGTATTAAAAGATCGACAAGTTAAATTTTAGAGTAAATTACAATTTTGGTCCCTGTGGTTTGCATGAAATTTTACTTTTGGTCATCGTTTCGTTTTTCCACGCTGATGGTCCCTGAACTACACTTTTGCTTACACTATTGGTCCCTTAGCCATGTAAAATGACCAATATACCCTTTTTAATTTCTTTTTCTTTTTTCTTTTGAAATATTATTATTTTGAGAATTAAAAAAAAAAGAAAAAATACCCCAAACCCCCCACCCCACCCCTCTCTCTCTCACCACTGCTCGCCGACAATGTCTCGCGGGTGTCGTGCCTTCACCGCACCCTCTCCTTCTACTCCCTCGTCTAGACAAATTCAACATCGTACATTCACATCTAATTTATTCGTGGTTTAGGCTCCGATCAGTTGCATATGTTGACTACGAATGTAAGGCGCCAATGGCTAGTCTGCTACCCGTGAGATGAAGTTCACCAAGCTCTTCATTAATGGAGAATTTGTTGATGCCGTTTCAGGAAATTGGAATGGAACGCAAACTAGCAAATAGACCAGTACCCTCTAATCGGTTGCATATGTTGACTACGATCGGTTGCATATGTTGACTACGAAGTCAACAACGCTTCGTCTTCTCCACTTGACCATCCCCCTTCGGCATCATCATCGATTTCATCCCATTCAGCGTCTTCTCTTTTCTTCTCCGATCAGAACAAACTTGCGAGGTCAACTTCCAGTTTCATCTCCCTAATTCCTGTAATCGAATCAATCGTCATGGTCGAATTTGAAATAAAAAAAAATCGAGAAAAGAGGATACAGAGAGAAACAGCGAGAACGAGCTCTTGATCTGATTATCCAAAATATCCTCAATGTTCATCTCTTTATACGTTTCCGCTTTCCCCCATTGTATGATGATATCATCTTCATCGATCATTGTGTTCTAATTGCAATGAAAATCCGAGTAACTGGTGTGTTCTTTTTTCTCCGATCCTCCTTATCTGTGCCTGTAGAATGAATTAGCAACTTAAATGAATAATTAAGCATATATAATTTTTGTCACTGATGCAAAAATGAGAGATCCCAATGCCTCCGATTCAAATAGATTAGGGCATCTACTGGTTTGGTCAAACCTGCGCAAGATGGAATATCGAGAAGCATTATCGGAAAATTCCCCCCAAAACAATACGAGAAACTGACATAGCCTTTCGGCTTCCTGAAAGGCGTCCTCACCTGATAACTAGCTATCGTCGGCGTCTGCCCCTTCCTTTCAGTCGATAAGTCTTCCAGGACCTCCGCGATGAACGACCACTCGAGCTACCGGATCTCTGCCAACCAGACTCCGACGAGTTCTCCATTATCATCCACATATAGCTTCGTAAAGATCAGACCAAATGTAATCGATCGATCGTTTATGGCGATGGACAGTTACGGAGTGATGGAGGGGCGCCGGAAGGTTGGGAATGGGTGTTTGAGACAGAGAAACGTAAAGGGGTTTTGTTTTTGTTCTTTTTTTTTAATTAATTTAATAAATTTTACATTATAAGAAAAACAAAAAAGAAATTAATAAGGGCATATTAGTCTTTTCACCTGGTCAAGGGACCAAAAATGCAAGCAAAAGTATAGTTTAGGGACCATGAGCGTGAAAAACCAAAATGATGACCAAAAATGAAATTTCATGCAAACCACAGGGACCAAAATTGTAATTTACTCTAAATTTTATATAAAGAAAATGGATATCCTTTTTTTGATAAACCCCACATGTTTCAACTTTAACGTTTAAAAAAATTGTCGAAGGGAGACATTTGCAGTTGTTGCGTTAATTTTGAAGAAAAAAATACAAATAGAACAATTTTTTCTTTCACCATGTATCTATTTAACCACTTATATAATATACATATACCCGTTTGATCATTTCAGAAAAATCATACCAAGTTTTGATATCATAGAAAAAAAAATACTAGTATAACTAAAAGCAAACAAACACAAGAATCAAAGACCGAAATATTTTAGTTGCATAATTAAAAATCTATACAATAATAATAATAACAAAAACCGAAGAACAACTAACATCCTCGGTTATCCATATCAAAAGATCTTAAAATACATTTTACTTCCATAATTAAAATCAAATCCCCATAAAATCCCAAATCAAAAACAAGAAATCCACACAACATAACATCTCCCCTTTCAATTTACAAGGTTAAATTAAAACAAAAACTACCTTTCTTCCATTCTTCCCTCAATACAAAACACCATCCCATCTGGTTTTCTAGAAAACCAGATGAGACAGTACAAAATGTATCCCATCTGGATACTGTCAAACCAGATGGGACGAAGCAAAATGTTATCCCATCTGGTTTGACACAAACCAGATGGGATAGAGGAGACATTGGGGCGGGGACCAAAACTAAAATTATCACATAGCAATAGATTACTAGGAAAAGGGTAAAACGGTAATTTTATAGGTATAGCGACGGGAGTTTCACAGGCACGTGCAAACACGGTACGGGTCTAAGAAGGAGCGGACGGTTCGGGTTTTACCATGGAATTGGAGTCGGGTTGTTGGGTCGGGTAAATTAGTGAAGCGAGTGATATGGGCATAATGCAAAGTGCTTTTGATTGGAGGAATTGCATTGCGGCCCCCACGTCTTCTTCCATGAGTTTTGCTACTTCCCGTTCCGTGTCATCATTTGACCAGTTTTCCCATGCGGGTTGGTTATAACCGTTTTCACTTGTGTCCCCCTATTTATTCATATACGGTAAAAATTAAATATTTATTTATACGAAAAAAAACCACTTTTTTTTATTTTGTATAAATATAAATTTACCTCAACAGATTGCAAGGGGACATCAGATACAAGTTGTGCAACCGCACCAGCTCCACCAAGCCTACTCATGCTAAGAACCTGCTTAAGTCAGTCAGTGAAGCTACAAACCAAAATTATACAATGAGGGGTATTTTCGTCTTTTGCACAGACGAGAGATTGAGAGCGAGAAATTGTTAAGGTTTTTTGGGTGGGATGAAAAATTGTAACTAATTATCTGATTGAGAAAAGAGGTTGTAAATATTAAAGTGTTTGCAAGTTGAAACTTGTTGAGAATTTTATTGGGATTATATTATCATGATTGGGTTTTATATAATTATAAAAAAGAAACTGTCACCAAAAGGATTGTCATGTGTTTATTATTATTATTATTATTATTATTATTACCTTGACTTGAAGCCGTAAAAACTTCACGTAGTCCAGAATTTCATCAAGCATTGCAGCTTTATCAGTCTGTGATAACAATATTAATTTATTATAAAATTATAAAAAGATATAAAGAAACGGTATACGTAAATATTTAGATTGTAAATCATAAACAAACAGGATGCTTAAACTAGAAATTGCAATAAAACTCAAACAGAATAAATCGTTTATATTAATTATTAAAAAAAATTTCAAACGAAATACTATATATTTATGAAAAAATAAATAGTTTTAAGTAATTATAAAAAACAAATGGAATACTTAAATATTAGAATTTGCTGACCTTGTTACAACTGGGAACAAGTTCCTGTAAAGCCCTCATTCTCTCTGCAATTCTTTCTCGGCGAAGCTGCAAAACATACATTGAATTTTAAAAAAAATAGCAACGTACTTCCATTGATTTGTTTATTATAGCATCCTACTTTCTTTTCATTTTACAACATTAAACTTTGAAAATCTCGGTATTACAAAATATAACCTCCTAAAACCATCTCCAACTAATTACACCATTTTTAACACCAAATATAGATTTTACACATTGTTTTTACTACAAATTTATAAATTATTTAGTAACTTAAAGTAATATATTATTTACCCTTTCAGCAATGCTATGAGGATCTGTGGCTTGCCCTCTTCGAGCGCGTACACGTGGACGAATAGCAGGAGGATGTGGCACAGTGACAGCTGTACTGGTAGTTGATTGCCCTTGAAAACCCTGCTAGTAAAAAAATTAGGGCTAAATGCAAGAAATAGCAACCTACTTTCATTTATTTGTACAGTATACAAAAAGGATTCAAAGACTACAGACATCGTTTACTTCAAGTATCCAAAACACACAAATACATACTCACATGACAATTTTTTTGAAGTGTATATGAAATTTACAGGAAAAAACTGTGCAAGATTCAGAAACTAAGTGTTATGATTATGAACCTGAGGAACAGAATGTAGCAGCGAATGCGACTGTAAATTTTCGAATGAAGGAAACAATCCACTCATGTTCATATTCCCTCCTCTCTCCTGCACATCAGGAATAACAAATTATTTACAAAACAGCTATCAAATTTCTAAGAAATACACAATCAACCATTTGCGGTTTCACAGCTCTGAAATGTTGATATTACTATTTCGATAGGTACACCGCGAAGCCTGAAATCAATACCTATCACGAAAGAAGTACGATTCAGTTGAGTATTTAGGGTAACAAGAGCTTACCCTCTGCTGCTGTTGCTGGCCTGCAAACGCTCCGATTGTCTCACGGCCATTATCTAAGCTCAAACCTAACGGAAACACCGGTTGCTGCTGCTGCTGTTGATGGTGAACGGACACCGTTTCGGAAGCATTAGCATCGGTAGTACTACCAGGCAAGCATCCGGCGATGTTGTAAGATGGAATCGCGAGAATTTGTTCAAGGAAGTCGTCGCCGTAGCCCTCCGGCGGGTCAGTCGCCATGCCGGAGAATCGTAATCTGGATTAGAACGGAGGTCGGAGTGGGAGTTTGAAGAAGGGTGGAAAGGGGGTGTAGAGAGGAGAGGAGAAGAGGAGTTTCAAAGGATGATGATTAATAGAGTGGCATTAATGTAATAAAAGCGACAAGGAAGGGTATTTTGGGAATATGAAAACAGCATGCGTGGTATTGGAAAACACGCAGCTATGACAACATCATTTTCTATCAACACACATCAGCCGTTTTTCCCCCACACAAAAGGGACCCACAACTTTATATATACTTTTATTATATATATAAGTATAAAAGGATAATAATATAAGATAATACATGATTACATATGATATTTTTAACAAATTATACTTTTTATCCGCTTGCATAAAATATTCACAAATTTTTGTAGCCGGACATTTATGAATTATGAAATGGATCATTTATATGTAGTTTGTTTTTTGGTTTCTTATTCTATTCACTATAATTTTTTGCCATTTGGCAATTTGAGATCTTTTAATGGAAATTCAATATGGTCTTCTTGAATCGATTAGATACGAATTTTTTAAGCATTGGAACTAAACCTAATTAGTTTGGGTGTATCTTTAGCTTTAGCATCTTAAGAAGAGTTTATAATTTTTATATTGTTTAATTGTTTCAAGTTGGTCTGTGAAGTTTGGTCATTAAGAAGTATATATAAACAAAAAGTCATCAATTTTGTTGCTTATATATAACTGATTTGGTAAATTTTATGAAGATTTCGTAAATGTTTATTACAAGATGATGATTTATGGAGATTCCATTGAATTCACTCTTTGGGATACTCCAAAACTAAAAAGTATCAATTTCGCAATTGAGTATGCAATTTAGAAATCATTTTTCTCACGGTGAGAGATCATCACTATTACAAAGATGATCATATATATAACCCGATTTTAATAATTAAAAGAACAGATTATTTTCTTTAGAAAAATCAGCTTTTCGAAACGCAATCGACTTTTTTGAAAAAGCGAAATAATACGTTTTATATATTACAAAGCACAAGACGTTCTTAATTAAAAACTGAATTCTTTATAATGTGTGTTTCTAACTATAACATGTTCATATATACAAACCGACTACTAGAAGAATTAAGTTTTCTTATTATAATTTAGTGTTTAGTAAGATTATTACAATAACTTAAAAATATCTTATAAACTAGTTTATTGATAAGCTAACTTACATGTTAAAAGCTTGTTTTTCGGCTAGTGCGTCAAACAAACCTTAATATAAGTCGATATTTTTAACCTCCTTTTTATTAATAAGCTGACTTATAAGTAAAAAACTAGATTTTCAGCTAGATTATCAAATATGGCTTTAGTATAAGCCCATAGTTTAACCTCTTTTTTACATTGTCAGTTTGTCACAAAGGGTTCGCTTCTAATTTTACAATCTGCATTACGAAATTGGTTACTAATTCACAAAGTAAAACCATAAAGGTATTCTTTATTAATTGGATTTTTCAAAGCAAAATTTACACTAAACCAAATAACCGTAAAGTATTTCAAAAGATTTCTAAACCTCCCATGTTTTCTTTTCTAAACTCTAAGAGGCATTAAATCAATATGCTAATTAAAGTAATGAACCCATAAAATGGTACATCATTCTCTTGCGACATATTAGCATATAGGTATCAAAAGACTATGTTTAAAAAGCTTTTGATTTATACACATATTGAAGTATTGTATGAATTTGTAACATCCCAAAAATTTAAGTAAAAAATTGTCCTCAATGAGTAGTAATAAGTTCTTAATCATGCATTCATAAAACATTCATTTGATTTCATAAAGATTCAGTCATAACATAATAAAAGAAACAACCGTGGAAGTCATAAAATACAGATGTCGATGCCATATAGTCACGTTACGCCCTTTACAGTAAGCACAACGTTTAGTGAGTTTCCCAGAATACTATATGCTCGAATACACATAACAAGACAGGATTGGTCTCCGGGCTTTCCCCGCACGACCCGGCTCGCAAGCTTTCTCTGTTCTGCCGACAGCTAAAGACTCTCGGGCTTACCCCGGTCTACCCATTTCAAATCATTTGTGGACTCTCAGGCTTTTCCCGATCCATCTGACTCTCGGGCTCACCTCGACCCTCCATAATTGCTATAATGATGCATGCTTGTATTAACTCTTTTGGTTACTATATATATATATATATATATATATATATATATATATATATATATATATATATATATATATATATATATATATATATATATATATATATATATATATATATATATCTAGTAACCAAAAGAGTTAATACAAGCATGCATCATTATAGCAAGTAACGTGAGGAGACTCACCTAAATCGTCTGTCACACGTTAACATGAACGGACCTCGGCGATTAGTCCTCACGAACCTCTTAAATCACCACAAGAGATAAATCAACAACACAACCCTTCCGAGGCCATTCTAGGGTGAAATCCCTAATTTTCTAAAGTTTGACTCCAGAAGTCAAACTGTCATAAAGTCAATGGTCAATGAGTCAAAGGTCAACCCTTAAGGTCAAACTACACTTAGCACTGCTATCCCTCAAAGATAGCACCGCTAAGTCCAAACCAGTCAGGATTTCATTTCAAGGATAGCGTCGCTATCTTCTTACATAACGTCGTTATCTTCTTAGATAACGACGTTATCTTCACAGTTCACCAACTTATTGTTCAGCTCTTAATACGTTAAGTCAAGGTCTAATACTTTCCAGAACCTTCTTAATCAGTCCCTAGGTTCATAAAAATATAAACTTTACGACCATGCATGCCTATGGTCATGATCTAGGTCAAAACTAGTAGAAACCAAGCTTGTTTCACACATGCATGAACTCCAAGGCTAGGTTTGGGATTTTTTAAGACTAAAGAGCTCCAAGAGAGAAAGAGATTTGTCCTTCAGCCCTCAAGTACCCCTAATCATCAAAGATGAAACCATCATTGCCCCAAGAACAAGCAAACCAAGTCTAGATTCTCATGCAAGAATAGGAAACTAAGAAACAGAGGTTAAGGACACTTACAAAGGTCCAAAAGCACAAGTAAAAGCTGAATCTTCTTTGTAGCAAGCTCCTAGAACACCAAAACCTCTTCTTCATCTTCTAACAAGCCTTCAAGATCCAAAAATAGAGTAAGAATGACAATGGGGCTAGGGTTTTACAGAGGTGATAGGAGGTGCTCCTCCAAGGGCTTAATGCTTAAATAGGGCCCAAAACCTGAGACTAGTTTTTTTATGTTTTATGGCGGATAGCATCGTGATCCTAAGAAATAGCGCCGCTATTGCTAGTTGTCTGCATGCGTGTATCATGCTATATAGCATCGCAAACCTCCATGTTAGCACCGCTATCTACCATGTTCACCCCATTAATATATTTTGAAATAAACAATAAAGTTACCTGAACACAGGTCTTACAACTCTCGCTACTTAACGAGATTTCGTCCCTGAAATCCTTTCTTGCGAATAGCATCAGGTGATGATTTCTCATCTCTTCTTCAGACCCCTTCCGGTGCTGCCACTACACCTTCACCATTCTGATCACTTTGTTACGCAATGTCTTCGTCTTTTTTTCCAAAACAGCGACGGGTTGCTCTACATAACTCAGGCACTCATTAACTTGAATATCCTCCAAATGTACACTTGCTAACTTGTAACACCCGATTTCTTACCTTCGAATTACACAAAGTTTACTCAAATTAACCATTTGTGTTAATGGTGTAACTAAAAGTTAAGCATCAAGTATACAAATAGTTATCAAAAGACAATTACTACATACAATTATATCCCAATACCGGGTTACAAAAAAAAACGACTAAGTTCAAAAGAAATTTTTCTTAATTTCACAAAAGTTCCAAAAGTCAAATCCCAGTCCAAGTCATCTATCCTTCTGCAACTTTCTTCCCCCTGTCACCTGTAGCACCTACAACATAACAAAAGTTTATGATCTACTAAAGCTCAGTGAGAAAATACTCAAGATTTGATGATCATTCAACAATTTCTCAAAATATTGTAGTACTCACAACTATTAGCATATAAACCGATTAACCTCATACTCTTTGACCCATTAACCTCATACTCTTTCTCAACCTCGTATAACTCATGTTAATTGGTTATCTCAACCAATTAGAACCAAAAGTAACACAATTACATTACAGTTCAAACATAAGTAATGAGTTAGAGTTAATCACCTGAAGTTTGATCAGCTCGTGGTCCTCCCGTGCCTCGAGTATCACCCTCTCTCTTGTATGTATCAGCTGTGAAACATCATCACATATTAGGTCTCAATATCATCGATTAACTTAGTAACATCCAACTCAAATAATCAAGTAATCAAATTCTACAATATCTTACTTAATCAACCACAAATACACAAAACTCTCTCACCCACTACAAGGACTTAGAATTAGAACTCAACTTCACATACAAACGAAGAAAACCTACCCAACTCATGTTAGTTGTAGGTGTTTCACCCATACCAACTAGAACTAACTCAAACCAAACAAAATCGACAAGCAAATCGAAGCTAGTACATAGGATATTATCTTTTAATCGCAAGGTATTGAATTCTAACTTCAATTCTCAAATTATAGAGCTTAAATCTGACTTTAGAGGGTTTAGGGGTGAAATTCTAGGGTTTAGAGAGAAAACTCACGTAAACAACTTTTCCCCAAATAAAATAAAAAGTCACTTTAAAAAGAAAGTATGCCACGTCACACGACCCGTGTAGATCTACTGCTTGCTTACTGTTTGCCTCTGCAGGTCTTACACGACCCGTGTGAGGCTACTGCTTGAATCTGCATCCTCTTACATGACCTGTGTGAGCTCCACACGACCCCTGTGAACCCATTTTGCATTTTTCAAGCTAAAAATTCTTTCATATGGGTTTTTAATAATCCTAACTCATATAATAACCTATTAAATCTTATTTACTCTAAGATTAACACAATTTATCTTACCGAAAAGTATTACGGCATTACAAGTTCTCTCCCCCTTTAAAAGATTTCGTCCTCGGAATCTCTTGAAATAAAAGAGGATATTTGGACCGCATCTCTTCCTCAGGTTCCCACGTAACATCCGTACCTCGGTGATGTCTCCACTGCACCTTTACTATTCCGATCTCCTTATTTCGCAACTTTTTAATTTTTGTATCTAATATCTTATACGGTTGCTCCTGATATTGGAGTTTCTTATCTAACTAAACCTCAGTCAAGGAAACTCGTGCAGACTCATTAAATAAAGTTTTACGAAGATGTGATATATGAAACACATTATGTATTTCTCGTAACTCATCAGGAAGCTCGAGTCTATAGGCTACAGCTCCCACTCGTTGTAATACACTGAAGGGTCCGATAAATCGGGGACTCAACTTACCCCGCTTACCAAACCGGATAATTCCTTTCCAAGGAGACACTTTTAACATCACCATGTCTCCAACTTGAAACTCTAGTGGTTTCCTTCATTTATCTGCATATTGTTTTTGACACTGCTGAGCAACTCTCATGTGCTCATAAATGCTTCTAATCTTTGCCTCAGTCTCAATTATTATTTCAGGACCTGCTAGTGGCTTTTCGCCCGCCTCTGACCAACACGTCGGTATTCTACACATTGTTTCAGTATAACGCCTCTCGAAGGGTGTCATCTGAATACTTGAGTTGTATAAGTTATTATACATAAATTCAGCCAAAGGCAAATGATCATCCCAGCCACCTCCAAAATCAATCGATGAAGCTCTAAGCATACCCCACAACGATAGGAGCTTCCCATAAAGCCCAAAAACTCTTGCATTTGGACATGGGCTGCTCCTCTAGGCACGATTCTAGCCCAACACCAATCCCATCCATTTGCATTACATCTATTCGCTACTGTGCAAAATAGATTTAATAGGGAATTTTACTTTTAATATTTCTCTTTGGAACCATCTGTCGCTCCAAAAGTTGGTAGTAGTTCCATCACCAATGTGCTTAATTAAAACATTATGCTCAATTACTTTGGTATCATGAAGTTTAGAATCAACTTTCAAAATTCGAGTCCATGGGCTGCTGCCACCCTTCATTCTCGATCGACAATTTCCAAACCCACCATTAGAGCCATAAAAAATCTAATAACCTCTGCCCAAAGTTGATTTTTTGCGTTAAAAACCCTCGATTTTCATTTTAAAATAAGCGCCATGTTAAAAGTAACCAAACTTCCAATATCTAAGCCTCCGTGCTCTTTCGAAGCCATCACCAAATCCCACTTAACCCAAGCAATCTTTCATTTATTATCCGTGCCACCCCAAAAAAATTAGAACGTAATGCCTCAAGATCCTTGGCTACTTTCACCGGCATAACAAACAGAGAAAAATAGAAGATACCCATTGCACCAAGCACTGTCTTTAAAAGCATAAATCTTCCACATGTAGAAAGAGCATTGACTTTCCATTTAGAAAATCTTTTTTGAACTTGTCTTTTAAAATGTCTCACCCCTTAATTCTAGACATATCCTCACCCACCGGAAGACCCAAGTACACAAAAGGGAACTTTGCCGCTTTACATCCAACTACATGAGCAAGGGCTTCAACTTCATCAAAAGGCACACACACACCAAAGAGATTCGACTTTAAGAGATTAATCTTTAAGCCGGAAGCCAAGTAGAAGCAATCAAGAATATGTACAAGATTTTCAACATTTTATTTAGACCATTCCCCTATGAAAAGAGCATCATCTGCATAAAAAAGATGAGACAACCTAGAATTAATACCTTCCAATTTAATCCCCGTGAATAAACCAAAAGCACAAGCATCTTCCATAGCAACATGTAAACCCTCCATAGCTAAGATGAAAAGAAACGGGGACAGTGGATCGCCTTGTCTCAACCTTCTAAACAATCGTAATTCCTTCGTTGGACTCCCATTAACAAGAACCAAAGATCTTGCAGAGTGTAAACATGCTCTAATCCAATCACACCAAATAGGAGGGAAGTTCATCGTTCTCATAACTTGGTCTAAGTAACGCCAAGAAATAAAATCAAAAGCCTTTTCAAAATCAATTTTTAAAATCATCAATTGTTTTTTCCTTTTCTTGAACCAAGACACCAACTCATTAACCATTAATGGACCATCCAAAATTTGTCTATCTTTCACAAAAGCAGTATGTTCCTTATTCACCACAGTGTCAATAACCTTAGCCAGTCTTAACGCGAGAATTTTAGCAAGACAAATTTGGCAATTACAAATTTGGTTAAAAAGGTAGTTACAAATTAAGGTTTAGTTAAAAAGGTAGTTTAAAAATAAAATATTCGGCAATTACAAATTTGGTTTCTATGGTATGTTATATTTTCGGGTTTGGTCCAATGATATCATTGGACATTAAAAACTTAAAATAAAAAAGTTAAATTCAACAATTAAGGGACCAAATTCGTAAGAAAATAAAAGCAGTTTGTAACGAAAAAAATTTGGACAAAGTTCCTAGTTTCATACAAGGTCCATTTATGTAATTTACTCTTGAAATCTTTATATGATATTTCGAATTTCTTTATTTTTCTTAGCAAGTACAAAAGTAGTTATGGTCAAAATAGACGTGTTTTAAACGTATTGTCAAGAAAAGCCGTTAGTTTTAGGAAATATTTGTAATAAAAGTTAGTCTCCTTTTGAAATGTGATAAATGATATAGAGATAATATACAAGAAGAAACGTAAGTTTATCAAATGTTTTAAACATATCACTCTATTATAAAAGTATCAAAAAGGTTCATAACTTTAAGTTTGTCATCATTAAAACTAATTCCAGGGTAAATGATTATCCCCTTTGATTCAGTTTTAAACTTTTAATTCTAAAAAGAAAAACTACACGAATTCAAAGGTGATCTTGCAAATTCTAAAAGCTTATTTGAAATAGTTCTATAATAGTATAAATGAAAGTAGGCATTAGAACTTGTATTTTACAAATCTAAACAGCCATTTCCAGTCCATCGACAACCATCACAAACAACACTACCATCCATATTGTTCTTGATATAAGGCTATTCGTAATACTTATTACGGAGGAACCGTGATGGCCACATGGAGTCCTATCACGGCCGTGCATACCGCTCCGGGTGCACCGTGGTGGGCGTGGTCGTGGTTAAATTTGATGGTGAGCACGGTTGATCACAACCAATAGCATCTATTTAGCCGTTCAACGGCAACATATAAAAAAATTTACTTTTTCTAATTACCATTATTTACATATATAAATACCACAATTTTACCTCAATACAACACACATTCACCAAATTATATACCTTTTCTATACAAATATTTTACTATGGATCAAAATCCAAACACCCTACCTTCAAACCCAAACCGTGAGAATGATTCATTTGGATTAAACTCTACCCCTCGGCAATACCTGAACCTTGAATCACCGCAGGCTGTTTTCGTAAATTTACTTCAATCCGGGTCCCCGATCTCACAACAAGCCCTTTTTCAACAACAATTGTCACCTTTCAATCCATATCAACAAGAATTCCAACTACCTTTCGTATTCCAACAAGGGTTCCAACCGCAAGCATCGCAACCACCACCACAACCGATTTCGGTGTCTCCCGAAACCGTTGAGGAGACACAACTAGTAGACAACCAATGCCTTCGGGCCGCGAAAAAGAAAGAAAAAAAAACCGCAAGACAAGGGGCGAACGATTTGGACAAAGGCTAAGAATTAAAATTGGTTAAGGCATGGATTTCGGTTTCCATTGACCCGATAGTCGAAGACTCTCAAACCCAAGAAACGTTTTGGATAAAAGTTCAATCAACGTTTTACGACTTAATGGGAGAAGAGAGTCGAAACATAGATAAAATAACATCCAAATGGCGCGAAATGAGAATCAAGTAATACCTTTAACAGTATTTACAACAACCTCACGAACATGCACAAGCGTGGGGTGAACGATTTCGACGTTTTCAATGCGGCGATGCAACAATATGAAAAAACTACGCCCACCCGGCAAACTTTTCCGTATGCGAAGGCTTGGACCGAGTTGAGAAAACAACCAAAATGGCTTCTTACCATATATTCGCAATCTTCCGGAACGAAACGTTCGATGTCGGTCCGTCAAGACACATTACAACAATCGGACGGACGTACACATATTGACGTCAACGACGAGCTGGTGGATCTTGAAGACGAACAACTGATCCATCGACCGATTGAGCGATACAAGGCGAGAAAGCGGCTTCCGGTTCGAGAGCCAAAAGTTCGGAGTCAGGCGTCATGTATTTATTTGGAGAAAAATTTGATCGTTACGTCCAATTACAATCCGACAAGGTCGGGATAATGAATCGGGTGGTGTGATGAAATGTGATGGATATTTCTAGTATTGTGTGATGACAATGTGATGGTATGTGATAGTGAGGTGGCGGTGATGTGGCGGCCATCACATGTGATCATGTGATGGGTACTCTCAATGGTCTAAAGCTAATGGGAGTACCCATCACATGATCACATGTGATGGGCGCCACATTACCGTCACCTCACCATCACACTCCATCACATTTGTAAGGGTATACCCATCACACCATTCCACTTTTTTTAATTTAAAAAAATAAAAAACCTAATGAGGGCTAAAGTTTTAGAAAGAAAAAAAAAACTAACTATTTTCCTATTGGGTGTGATGGAGCGTGACCCAGATCACATTATATCACGAAAACATCCATCACACCACATCCGGGATGATGTTCACGTGTGTGATGGGAAGCCAACTCAGTATCACTGAACCTCCGTGATTGTAATCCGTTTGGTCTAAATGACACTAAATAGAAAGTTCGGTGAACTCATTTAATTTGTTATGGTTTAATAGCTGGATAGCATGTTTGACATATTCTGCAAACTTAGTAGTCTTGTTGTATATTATCGAATTTGGTACATGGTTGAATTTTTTAAGGCCAATCTTTTAAAGGGTAATTCATTGTGATCATTCTATAGTGGTCACGTTTTAAAATTTGTTTTCAAAATATAGGAGTTAAAAACTTAAGGGTCTTAACGCTCATTCTAATCAGATTAGGCATTAGCAATATATAACCACAATTAAAATATTTGTTGTCATATAAGTTAATCATGTTTGTAACATTGTAGCAAGGGATATGGTACGACTCGTTATACTTATCGTTGTATCGTTATTTAAAGGTTATTTTAATATGTAATTAGGTAGGAGTTATCTTTATTCAAAATTAAGATACCTAGTAGTATATTTTATTTTGGGATAGGGATTGTATATAAACGATATTACTGTAAATAATTCTAGAATATAATTATTCTAGAATATAATTATTCTAGAATATAATTCCTTTCTTCGTGTATATATTCTGTATACCTTTTCTCTTTTCAATTATAAGGTTTGATACTTTCATATGGTATCAGGAGCAGAATCGATCTCTCTAATATATTCATTTATCTTATCAATCTACTCATCTCTTCTGTATCTTGAATCATGTCCGTTACACAAGAAAACTCAAATACTACTCTGATCAATGCTAATCCTGTCGGCAACAACATAATCCTCGTTTCTTTTCCTGCTACCTTGAAACTTACCTCCACCAATTATTTAGGTTGGAAAACACATGTAGAAGCTCTTCTTCATGGCCTTGATCTTTACAAATTCATTGATGGCACTCATCTTGCGCCTCCATCAACCACTGAAGCAGATGGATCTGGCGTCCCACACAAGGATTTCTCACTCTGGTTCCGCCAAGATAAATTATTATTTGGAGCCTTAGTTGGCAGCCTATCACCACTGATCATCCCTTTGGTCACAAATGCCACATCGTCCTTTGAAGCCTGGAAGATTTTGGGTAATACTTATGCTTCACCATCAAGAGGACATATCAAACAGTTGCAACATCGTCTAAAGCAATGCAGCAAAGGGTCTAATCAGTCCATTACTGATTATATGCAACAAATCAAAACCATTGTTGATGAACTCGCAATACTTGGGAAGAAATTGGATCCTGAAGATGTCACAGATACCATCCTAGCAGGTCTCGATCAAACAACTTATAAGACGATCCTTGATGCAATCTGTGCTCGTGACACTCCTATATCCTTTAATGGGCTTCATGAAAAACTCATAAATCACGAGTTATCATTGGCTCAACTTGTGGCTGCCTCTTCTGTTCATCAACCGGCAACAGTGTTTATGGCACATCAGAAACCATCCAACAAGCCCTGGAACAACAAACAACAGACAAAGAATAATCCCCAGAATCATCAAGGAACTGGAATTCTTCCAACTCCAACCACACACTCTCGTCCCTTTCTTGGTAAATGTCAGTGGTGTCATGTCAGAGGTAATTCTCTTAACAACTGCATGGTATTCAAGAAAGTTAATCCACACATTACGGTTGCCACATATAATAGAAACACGAATGAAAACCCTCAAGTACACACTATGGGAATGCAAGATGAAGCTTCTGCCAATTGGTTGTTTGATAGTGGAGCTTCTCATCATGTGACTAATGATTTGGCAAACCTCTCATTTCATGCTCCATATGATGGCACAGAAGAGTTAGTGATTAGTGATGGTTCATGCTTATCTATCTCTCACATTAGTTCTGTTACTTTACACACTTCTAATCCTTCCCTCATCTTAAAATATGTTCTTTACGTTCCTTCCTTATCACGAAATATTATTTCAATCTCTCGTCTTTGTCGTGATAACAAACTACTAATAGCATTCTTCTCCTGTTTTTTTCTTTTTAAGGATCTCCATTCCAACAAACTACTTCTTCAAGGAGTAGCCAGTAAAGGTGTCTATGAGCTTGGCTCCAAATCTCAAGCTGTCTCTCATACTATCACTCCTTGGTCATCTACAACTCAACCTTCAGTCTACTCTCTTCAAAAGACCTCTTCGATGACTTGGCACCATCTCTTGGGTCATCCTCATAATAAAGTATTTGATCGTTTATCTTCTTTCATTAGCTTCAATTTACCTTTCAAGGACAATTGTAATTCTTGTAAGGTTAATAAAATGCATAAATTGCCTTTTTCTGAATCAAGTCTTACTTCTGATGCACCTCTGGATTTACTTTTTTCTGATGTCTGGTCATCACCCGTTCATTCTATTGATGGATACAAGTACTATATAATATTTGTCGATCACTTTACAAAATATATATGGTTCTATCCATTAAAGAAGAAATCAGATTCCTTGAGTACTTTTATCAGATTTCAAAAACTTGTAGAAAATTATTTTTAAACCACCATTAAACAATTGTTTTTGGATAATGGTGGTGAGTACATTAAACTCCTTCCTCATCTTCATTCTTGTGGCATATCACATCTTACTTCTCCTCCTCATACTCCAGAACATAATGGGTATGCGGAAAGGAGACATCGCCACATTGTAGAAACTGGTCTTACCCTTCTTTCTCATGCCAACATTCTTGTTTCTTTCTGGCCTTTTGCATTCGCTACAGCAGCCTACTTAATCAATCGCCTACCAACTCCTACTCTAAAAAATAAATCACCATACCATTGTCTCTTTCACAAGTCTCCTAATTATAACAAATTACGTTGCTTTGGCTGCCTTTGTTACCCCTGGATATGTCCTTACACCTCTCATAAACTTGATCCGCGTTCGAAACCTTGCATCTTTGTTGGTTACTCACCCTCTCAAAGTGCATATTATGCACTAGACCCTATGACCAATCAGATCTACACAACAAGACACATTATTTTTGTTGAATCCGTCTTTCCTTATTCAAATCTCATTGATACCGTTTCCAAAACAGCAACACCTTCTGTCCCTGAATGGTTTCTTACTCATGTTTCAACCATTCCCTTACCAGATTCATCCTTCACATATATCCATTCACCTCATCCTTCTTCACCTACTGATTTATCTTATTCCTAATTAAATACATCAACATCCTCACCACCCACTTCCCCATCTAATACCCCTGAATCATCAGATTTATCTTATCGACAGCTCCGATTCCATCACCCAATCCGCAACAGCCAATTCAAGCTAGCCGCACCAGACTTAACCCAAAACCAAATTCCAAATATCACAACAATGATTTCATTGTGTATACAGCTTCTGCCTCCCTTATAACCAAACCTAGAAATGTCAAACAGGCCCTTAATCATCCCCTTTGGCACAAGGCCATGATTGCTGAATTTGAAGCTCTACAATCAAACCACACATGGACACTTGTACCTCCAAATGAAGCTCAAAATGTCGTTGGTTCCCGCTGGGTTTTCAAAATCAAATACAATCCTAATGGCTCAGTTAAACGTTTAAAAGCCCGCCTTGCGGCTAAAGGGTTCACTCAACGTCTTGGCATTGATTTTAGTGATACTTTCAGTCCTGTAGTGAAACCAGCTACCCTTCAAGTTATTCTTTCATTAGCCGTTTCCCATGGTTGGTCTTTAAGACAACTTGACATCAATAATGCCTTCTTATAGGGCACCTTACATGAGGATGTTTACATGGCTAAACCTACAGGCTTTGTTAATGCATCTTATCCTTCCCATGTCTGTAAGCTCAACAAAGCAATATATGGCTTGCGCCAAGCTTCCCGTGCCTGGTACACCGAACTCAAATCTTATCTTCTCTCTTCTGGTTTTAAAGCTACTATATCCGATTCTTCCCTCTTTGTTCACTCCACAAGCTCTTCCCTTATTCTTGTCCTTGTCTATGTGGACGATATTATTGTTACAAGTCCTTCTCCCACACTAATTCAATCTTTTATTAACTCTCTTGCCAACAAATTTTCTCTTAAAGACCTTGGTCAGCTCTCCTATTTCCTTGGCGTTGAGGTTCTGCCTCATCCTAAAGGTTTACTTCTGTCTCAATCCAAATATATACTTGATATTCTTTCTAGAACCAATATGACAGATTGTAAGCCAATATCAACACCTGTTACCAACTTAGATCAGCTGCAATTATGAGGAGGCACTCTTCTCTCCTCTCCTACTGAATATAGAGCCATCGTTGGGGCCCTGCAGTACTTATCCATCACTCGCCCTGACCTTGCATTTATTGTAAACAAGTTATCACAGTTTATGCATCAACCTTCAACTAATCACTGGGCTGCTTTAAAACGTGTCCTTAGATACTTACATGGCACACTCCACCATGGTTTACTGCTACAAAAATCCTCTCCACTTTGTCTTAATGCTTTTACAGATGCGGATTAGGCGAGGGACAAAGATACATGGCGCAGCACCACCGGCTATATAGTATACTTGGGACGGAATCCCATCTCCTGGAGTTCTAAACGTCAACCCACATCTGCCAGGTCTTCTACTTAGGCTGAATTCCGGGCTATAGCTTCAGCCACCACCGAAGTTCAATGGTTAATCTCTCTTCTTTCTGAACTTGGCTTCACCTCAACCACTACCCCCACCATCTACTGTGACAATCTGAGTGCAACACACTACTCTGCCAATCCTCTTTTTCACTCTAGAATGAAACATCTAGCTTTGGATTTTCACTTTTTAAGGGAAAAGGTTCAAGACGGAACTCTACAGGTTACACATATCAGGGGTGATGATCAACTTGCTGATGCTCTAACAAAACCACTCCTCAGAGCACAGTTTCAACTCTTAACATCCAAGATTGGACTTACCAAGAGACAGTCCATCTTGCAGGAGAATATAAACGATATTACTGTAAATAATTCTAGAATATAAGTATTCTAGAATATAATTCTATCTTTGGTAGTTAGTTCTAATCTTCCTGTAATTTAGGATCTATTGTTGTATTCTTGTAATTAGCCGTAATTAGGCCTTATTTGTTTCCTTTCTTCGTGTATATATTTTGTATACCTTTTCTCTTTTCAATGATAAGGTTTGATACTTTCATATTGTCTTAGAACATTTATATATAGGGGTTTGGTAGCGTCTTTTGATCATCTTGAATAATAGTTTATGAGTTTTGAAATTTTTTAGAGATTTTTCCGTGTCTCGACTTACATGTTCTTATCAAATTGGAATAAGAGAGATATGAAACTACTTTTGTTGTGACGAAGTCCGAAACTGTTTTGAAGACTCCGGAGTTATGAGATGTCGAAGTTGTATAGTATGTGAATATACTTTTTGAGATACCAAAGTAGGTTTTCAAAGCATATCATGCTCCTTCAGGATGTAATATCTCACGTGGACTATCGTGCTCGGAAGAGTATGCACATGTTAGTTTGAGCAGTTTGTTAGAGAATTCACAAATGTATGTCTACGTGTTATTTTATGATTGGTTTAGACTAGCACCGTCCTTATGTCTACATATTGGTGTTAGTTGTATGATCAGATTACGCAATATTGTAATTTGCGTAGCTCGTAACTTTGTGTTATTTGAGCTCATTCTGTAATTTGTTCAAGATCAATCAAAAAAACAAAAATGTTATATTTACATTTGTGTTCATTTTCATTCCATATGTCATTTGTTAGTTAGATTCTTATCTCATCAAACCTAAAATATATATAAAAAAAGTATTGATGATCAAACAGAGATTAAAACAAATACTTTTAACTCTTTTTTATGTGTGCTTAGGTCTTTTGTATTTTTGGCTATTACTTTTGAGCTATTGGTATTTGTTTTTACAATTTTAGGTTGTCAAGGCTAGGGATGTCAACGGATTCAAATGGGACGTGGATAGCTTCCCCCGCTCTCGTCCACGAAATTCCCCCGTTCCACCGCCTCCAAATCCTCCGGAATTTTTCCCCCGCCCCGCCCCCGAATCCCTGCCCCTGCCCTCGTTTCTTCCACTAAAAAAATCTTTTTTTGGTGTTATATATATATATATATATATATATATATATATATATATATATATATATATATATATATATATATATATATATAGAGAGAGAGAGAGAGAGAGAGAGAGATGTAGGTTCATATGTGAACAACAAATATTGTGTGAATATATGAGCAAATATGGTCCAATCATTTCATAAGGATATTATTGTAATTTTATAATTAATTTAATTATTATCCTAATAAATACCATCCTATAATTATGGAACGCTTTGTTCTTGAGTTTTTTTAACGAAGAAAATGGGATGGAAGTATAGGTAGAGGATGGAATGGAAGAAAATGGAAGGGAGACACAAATATTTAAGTGTGTTCTTGAGTTGAATGGAATGTGAGTATTTTTCGTTCCCTTCCTTACCCGCCCAATATTGGGATGGTTGCTCATTAGCCTATTTTGTCTTTCCCTTCCCTTCCATTCCATCCCCTTCCATCTCTTAAAAACTGGAGAACACATTTCGCATATGATTTACTTCCATTTCCTTCCATTCCACTCATTAAATAAACTCGAGAACATAGCGGAAGTTTCCTAATATGAAGTGAATAAAACTTTATATTTAACCAACAACACACGTTTCATCCTTATTCGACCCAAATATCATCCGACAATACCCCTACCCACCGTCTACAGCCTTTGTACGCCGCCATCTCCACCCATCTTGCAACGACTACCGCCGTACACCATTAAACCCGCCAACAGTAATCACGCTTTTTCGTTGTTGAAGTTTAGTTCTTTGTGTACAAATTGTGCCCCGAGGAACCACTGTATTCGATAAGAAGCGGTCTTGGCATGTGAGCTTTGCAGAGAATACCTCGGTTCACATCTTTGACTGTGATGAAGAGATTGAAACACCTCCAGACCCTGATGCTCCTAGTTCCCCGCACCAGGACCTAGGGTTTTCTGATCGAGACGGTGAGCCGAAGCAGTTTTTTGGGAACCAAGAAGAGGACAACGGAGATGAAGATATGGATGACCTCGGTCCAATTAGTCCGTTTTTTACGGCTGGTTATATCGCCATCCTCCGGTGGAAGCACTATTGGATCCGCTACCTCCAACGATGGCAAGTATTCCTGATCCTAATCATCTTTTCGCTTGATTCTGGTGAATCCTCAACATGTTAATTACTTATTCATGCCAAGTCCTATTCACATTTTGCTGCTTGTTCTCATAGAACTAGTATATTTTGCTTGACTTTTTTGACTTTTGATATCTGTTAAATCTTCCAAGGATCATTAGTTGCTAACCAACAAATTAGGCAAGCCTGGAGATCGACACCTCCCAAAATGAAATAAATAGTTCAGAATGATCCTTGTAAGCTCATGTGGATGATCTCCACTTCTGAAATCCATAATGCTGCTAACCATTTTTTCAAAATACATTTCTGCAGAAGATAACTTTTTACCCTCTTGTTATCCTTGGAAAAGACTCTATGGAACTAACAGATTGATTCTATTTGTTGTTATTTTTTAATAGGATAAGAGATGGATATGTACATTACAGAACTCCTATTATCTGCTCAATCATCGGAATATAGGTCAAAAACTTGGCTTAAAGGTTGACAACATTCTTTAAGAATGGCACATGAGATTGAACGAGTTGAAGTCAAGATTTACAACATTCTTAAAGAATGATGGTATATTTTTTAAGAATGGTAGTGAATTATGCAAGAATGAAATGTATTCTATTTTGTATTCTTTAAGAATATATGAAATAAAAATTATATTGTATTCTTTCAAGAATGAAATGTTTTTTTTAATAATGAAGCATAATTTTTAGAATGTATCTTCTATTCTTTGTATAATATTCTTTCAGAATGTGCATGTCATTATGTTTGTACTTTAATATATGCATTTGTATTATTTGGGAATGAATATCTGCTTTTTTTGTTTAATATGTACGTATTTTTAAATTTTATATAATATGATAAATACATAGTAAATAAAAACCCCACCAATTTAGGAGATAATAAGTGAACTTCCTTTTTTAATTCTTGATTAATAGACTAAAATACCCTTTTCAGAGATTTAATTATAAAAACTGATTAATTAAGTTTTATATATTTACGTTGAAGCCCCTGAATCTAAGACCGTAGATCATTTCAATCGGACGCTCCATATTTGATCATACAGTCACACAATAATTGTAATCCACACAATACGGTCACACAATATAAGAGTGTGTGTGTGTGTGTGTGTGTGTGTGTGTGTGTGTGTGTGTGTGTGTGTGTGTGTGTATATATATATATATATATATATATATATATATATATATATATATATATATATATATATATATATTAACGGGGCCTCCGCGGGCTGCAGGGCTTCGGGACTGCCCACCCCCGCCCCCAAAATCAAGATGGGGATTAATCTTGCCCCCGTCTCCGATTATTTCATAACATCAACCCTTATACTGGTTCGGTGTCCCACGGGAACGGGGCTACACGGAGGTTTTTGACATTCCTAGCCAAGGCGTAAATGTTAATATCATTTGATTTTTTTTATTTTACTTATCTTTTTCGTTAGTACATCCTTTGCTTTTAAACTTAAAACAAATATTTTGAATAAATATATTACTTGTTTTGATAAGCTCTACAATTTGGTTAAATATAAAACAAATTATGCTAACGTTGAAATACAAAATAAACAAGAAATAAAACTACCATCTTCAATCGGCCGCTATAAATTGTGGGCTAATTTGCCTTCCTCAAATCTGAAATATCAAACTTAACTTAGGTTATTTTTGACACGCCACATCTAGCTTGTAATGTAGTTTTTTTTTTTTTTTTTTCATTTTTTGTTTGGCGTACCAAAAACTAGTCTATAAACTAGCATATAAGCTAGTCTTTTAAAATGATAGTATGAGTAACATTTAAATTAGCGTTTTCAAAAATTTCAAATTTACCCTTAAAATATAACTGGTTATGTATATACTTATATACACGTACTGATAAATTTTGTATATGTTCTTTTATGTCATTTTACGTTTTCCAACTAGTTTATACAACTAGTTTTTACCAAACGTCATTTATTATCAGCTAGGTTTTCAGCTGCAGCCAGTTTTTCAATTAGTCGATAGTTTTCTTTCTAGCTACCCGCTAGTTTTTCAGTTAGTAGCTAGTTTTTTAGTTAGTTTGTCAAACACAGACTTAACAGAATCATCGTCAACATCCTCAATTAGATATCTATAAGGTTCAGTTGAGTTTTTCATTTCAGGATCAATATCAATAATAATAAACTGATGATAAATGTAAACAAAATCACATTGATGGTGAATAATCATAAGACATTGAAATAAAATTGGGATCGATAGTATCTCAAATGATGAAATAATCGTCATATAAGATGTAAGGTCTTTTATCAAACTAAGAATTAACCTTCTATTAATTTTTCCATACTCATCCAACTACTCACACTAATTTATTTGATCAAATACTTTACCAACAAATACTAGAATATTAAATTTATTAACGGTGTCGTAATACTCATCAATTTTAGCCTTCATCAACTGTGCCTTTTCAAAAAAAAAAGCATGATCATCATCAACTGCAATTAAACACATCTACAAAACCACAAAAAAGAAAAAGGAAATATCATCTACAAAAGTGTGTGATGTCACGAATCGTGTCTTATCCTAGAAGCTTTCAAAAGTAGGTCATAAAAATGTGAAAGAAATTCAGTATCCAGCCATTTCCGTAATATTTCCACAATCAAGTTCCTAAAGTGGCGGTCCTCACAAATATATATGTGAAAGTGCCTTTTTATAAACTTGAGGCATTTGCCAATGTAAACTAGGTGGAATTCCACCTTGTATCGACATCTTGTTGGTTATTTTAAATAATTGGAATTTATATAAGTGTGAACGAAAACTGGTACTATGTTTTTACACGACTCAAATGATATGAAATGTGTATTCGTGTAAGACTAGTTTGATTTTGAATACGGTTAATGACAGGTACAAAGGAGTGTTGGTCTTACATATCCAATGATTATTATATAATAATATTGCTAACAATATATATTTTTACAGATTCACATCGATAACAAGTTAAACGTCAATTTAATTATTTGATGTGTTGAATTTGAATAATTTTCAAATGACATAACACTTGCAATTCATTATATAGAATTATTTTTTTGAAAAATAATAATGATTCTAAAATTAATGTATTAAATATAATTCATATGGTATGAATTTTATTAGTATGATATTTATATTATTTAAAAGTTAAATGATCTTAATAAGTTTGTGTAAACCATTTATTTAAGTTAAATGTTAAATAACATAAAATAAATACGTAATTTATATATTTTGCACAATGTAAAATATATATTTACATGTATGATAATACATATTTAAAAAGGGTTTAAATATAATTTTGAAGGTTTAAAAACTTATTTAACAAAATAGGGTTTATATTTTATAAAAGAGTTGTATAAAATATAAACTTAAAGAGAGAAAACTCTCTCTTTCATCCCTCTCATGCTTAGGGTGAGATATTCTCTTGCTCTTGATGAAACAACAATTAGACATGCTTTTGGTTTGACCAAGGCACATGTTGGTGCACGGGTTCTTGTTTCTGCATGTGTATATCAAGAAAGGATGTCTTTATGTTGGAGTTAGTTCTTACTCTATCTTGGCCAAATTTTTCAGAGGATTATACCATCATTCTCCCTAGCTAATTGTTAGATAAAAGCACATATAATTCATCCTTTCTTTGCATGCAAAAATCCGATTTTGCATAAGGATAAAAGGGAGTGTACATTTGCAAGTAAGGAGTAGCATCCTTGGTGTCTTCAATCTTGTTGGTGCATAATCTATAAAGAGAAGCTTTCTTGGTTCTTAGTTTCCATCTTCAACACCCATTTCGAGTTCAAGGATCAAAGACTTCAAAGGTTGTAATATATGAACACTACTATGGTTGTTATTTTATCTTTTCATACATATAGTTTGATCCTTGGTGGGAAAGTTTTTGTTCATGATTTTATGCTTCCGTTGCAACTCAAGTTTTTGAAACACATAAGATGAATCTAATTTCCTAACAAGTGGTATCAGAGCCAATATTATATTGCATGATTAGATAACATGTTTATTTTGATAAACTTGGTTTTTAGAATCCATGAATGTTCTTCATTTTGCATGGAATGTTTATACATCGCTTCTTTGACAACATGCAACTGTAAATTTTATGATTTTATGTAACCAATATATATATATATATATATATATATATATATATATATATATATATATATATATATATATATATATATATATGTGTGTGTGTGTGTGTGTGTGTGTGTGTGTGTGTGCGTTTGCATGCATTTGGTTACATAAATGTTGCCTTTGAAAAACAAAGTGTTGCTTTAGTTATGATTTTATGAGATCAAAATGTGCATAAACAAGCCAATGACCATATGATGTGTATTGTTTTATTTTTCAATATGGTTGTAATATTATTTATTCATTCAAATGGTTTATAACTATAAATAGACATTTCTTCATTTTGTTCGTTTTGTAAGCCAATGACCATATGATTTTATGAGATAAAAATCTGCATAAACAAGCCAATGACCATATGATGTGTGTTGTGTCATTTTTCAATATGGTTGTAATATTATTTATTCATTCAAATGGTTTGTAATTACAAATAGATATTTCTTCATTTTGTTCATTTTGTAAGCATTAGAATAGTACTAGCATAGTATGTATGTATTGATTAAAATGTAACAAGACATGAAGATGGAGGCTAGATTGAAGACTATGAAGTTGGAACTAGAAAACTACATTCAAACCAACAGCTCTCGACCAAAAAATGTAGAAAACAAAATTCATTTGGTTTATGTTTTGGTACAATGCTTGATGGTGTCCTCATTATATATATATATATATATATATATATATATATATATATATATATATATATATATATATATATATATATATATATATATATATATATATATATATATATATATATATATCCTCACAACTCAATAAAAACAAACAGTAGCATAAATTATAGAGGAATAATCAGTTTATTAATTTTTTGGGAAATTAATTAATTAGAAGCTGGATCAGAAATCAATTGATAAATTAATTTGGAATTAATTTATAAAAATTAATTAAAGGACTGGATTATAATTAATTAAATGTATAATTAATAGAAACAAGTCTAGGGGATGCGGCCGCCAGAAAGCTCCTTAAGTTTGGAACCCTAGGAGCCTTCCAATATAAATAGAGGTATTGGGGTTAAACCCTAAGGCATCCCAATACCCTAAATGGAGCCGCCATCCTCTCCCTGTCCTCCTCCCTCCCTTCTGTCAAATTCAATAACCTTTCCAAAGGGTTTTCTGGATCGACATTCAAGCCAGGAAGGTTTGTTCTTCTGGTGTTCTTGGGTGTGAATCATCATAGGGATTCTACTTTGGATCCTTACATCTAAACAAAGGTATGAATTCATATTCATCTTGTTTGTTGATACAATTTCTTAGAACATGGGATCCTGATTAGAACATGATATGATCTTGTTAGTTAATCTGCTTAGTTTATGGGATTTAATCTGTTTTTGTTTTCCTTAACTTGATTAATTGTGTTAATCTGTAAAAATCCCAACAGTGGTATCAGAGCCCTTGTTCTTAGGTTGTATGCACACTAGATCAAAACTTGAATGATGAATTGTTTTGCCTACTTAAATTTTCGAAAACCATAGGTTTTATGCTAGAAAAATCATGAAAATTACATGTTATGAATTTTTCCTTATTTGTGTTCCTGTATACCTGTATGTCGAAAATTGTAAGGGTTTAAGAGCCTCCCGTAGTTGGCGGCTACGGTTTACCAACCCTAGCTTGCCTTGCAAGTTTCCTAACTTGCATTGTTGCCTTAATTGCCTTATTGCCTAAACTGTCTTTTCTATAATTTAAGTAAATTCAATTAATTATTAAAATGGCTATTAATAATTATTAATAGTGAATAATTAAATTTTAAATTGTTTAAAATTTACCCTTATTATATTTTAGAACGATATCTATATATTATTAAAACTTAAATTAAAACAAGAACATTGGTCAAACCATGATTATACTCACCCACTTTAAATGTGTTTGAAGGTTTGAAAGAGGATTCGTTAGAATTCTAATGAGGTTGGTTTTAAATGACATTTATTGTCTACCATCCTCATCGCGTGTCACATTTTACATAGTGGAGTTACTGAAATAGTTTGATATGACAATGTTTATAAGTTAAAAGGTATTAACTTAAAATTATTAAAACAAAAGTCCCGTTTTAATTAAAATAAAATGTGAATCGTATGCTACCCATGAAAAACGCATATTTTATTTATGATCTGTTGACGGAGCTGTGTGGTTAACCGGCACGTCAGTCTAGGTCATAGTTGAAGGTGATGTGGCACTCGCGATTCTCAAGCGTATCTTGAGCCGAAGATCACGTGGTTTTTCATGGTCTGTTCACCATCAGATCCATGATCCACGACATCACTGTCATGGATTTGAGATGAGCATAACCGAGACTAACATGCCATTAAACTTAGTCAATGAATCTCACAGATCTAGGAAATTTCATAAAGACTGAAATTGATAAAGTTTATCTACCTTAATGATCATTATGGTGTGATTACGGCATCCCTTTTCACATCATAACCGGAAGATTTTGGATCCTAGCCTTGTTAAATAATAATAGGGTATTTTTTTAAAAGGAAAAAAATCAAACTAACTAAAATTTTGATTTTATAGATGTCTGAAGCTAGTGTAAATTCACCTCCTTTTCGTCCATCGCCCATCTCTGAAAGCTTTAAGAAGTATCTGCTAGAAATGGATAAGCTTAGCAGTCTGAACTATCTGGATTGGTTTCATACTTGGAAGATCGTTCTTAAGTACGAAGGAAAGTTATATCTGATCGAGAGCCCCGTCCCCATACTACCTATGCATGACACTACAAAGAAAATTCGGGATCAGCATGACTTCCTCATTGATGAGTCTGAAGAAGTTCGTTACCTAATGCTATTAACCATTGACCCCGAGATCTGCAGGGTTTTCGAGTTTCTTGGTCCTTACGAGATAGCAAATATGCTTGAGGAAAAGTTCCAAGAACCGGTTAGGCGAGAACGGAGTAGAATCATCAAAGAACTTGTCGGGTGGAAGCTGGAAAAAGGCAGTAGCGTCAGCACACATGTTCTCAAAATTGAGGGACACATTGACAAACTAAACAGACTTGGCTATCCTGTTGGTCGGGAGTTGAACACTGGCATTATCCTCGACTAGTTGACTAGCCAGTATGATATGTTCATTCAGATATACAGAACGGGAAAACTGGACAAGTCTATCATGGAGATGCATTACATGTTGACTATGCATGAGTTGTTCATGGGAATACATAGTTCCACAGATCCAACTGCTTCTGAATTGAGGCCGGTAAAGAAAGACATCAAGAAGTGAAGTTATAGGGCATCTGTTGGACCAATTCTGAGATGTTTCATGCTGGGAATTCACAGGATGGGATACGTTTCGACCAAATACAGAAAGATTGGAAGATGCTCCAAGGCCAAACAATTTGGCAACTTAGGTATATCTAAAAAACTCCAACTTCTGATCATGAGAGACAGGAGCACTGCTGATGCATATTTGCGTTGTATGCAGGTACTAAGTGGAATGCGGAAAGCTGATGCATAGGAGCTTATTCGGATCATGAGACACAAGAGCACTGCTGCTGCTACAGAACGGGATTACGGGCTCATGTAGTTTTTGGTGTTTAGTTAGATATTTGATTTTGTTATTAGCTAGCAGTTGCATATGACATTGTTTCATATTTTCATTGTTTGAGGATACTTATTTTAGTTTTAATGAAAATAGTTGTTTTATTCAAATATTATCCTTACAATGTCTTATATGAATGTGTTGGTTGCATAAGTAGTAGTAATTTGAATGTTGATACATCCAAAGGTGTATTGGATATATAATTATGTTTTTATGATTGTTTAAATTAAATTTAAATAAGAATTGCATCACCCAAAGATCCAAGTGGATAGGATTTTGGAATCATTTGACTTAGAGTCATATGATGAATGCAACTCTAAATTAAATTAGTAAATTGCCAAAGTCATAATTCACATAGAGATGTGAAAGAAATTAAGATTATTGGGCAATATCCACACTAGTTCTTGCGAACTATCCAGGTCTACCATTATATACAATAAATAACACGTAATTGCATTTGCTGAACAGTTTGGCAAGTACAACTTTGTTTATTGGAATAAACATTAGTTAAGAACTTTGAATTATTCAAAGGTTTCAAAAATGAAGTAGAAAAATCAACTAAGTATCTGAGTAATGAGTCTTACAAACATCATTAGGAACTGTGAAATCGTTTCACAGTTATCTCCTTCTAGAACAGTATAATGTTATAGTGTATTTTAAAGGAAAGGTCGAACATTATTTGAAATGGTTCGATCCACGATGCGTCGGGATACACTTCCAATCAGTTTCAAAAGATAAGACCTTAGAAACCACAAATACCTTAAAACCATATTTCAACTAAGTAGGTTGCATAGACACCATCTGAAATGTGAATTAGGGATTCATCACTCACTTGCACATATTAATGTTTGGGGTTATGAAGTATTCATCTAAAATTCATAACTAGCATGAACCTGATCAGAAAGTGTCATTTTGTTAGATATCCCGCAAGTCCTTTGGATACTTGTTTTACAAGTCAACTGAGAACAAAGTGTTTGTGTCTCAAACAATAGTATTTCTGCAAAAAGAGCTTATATCCAAAGAAGCCAGTAGGAGTAAAGAATGATCTTGAAGGGGTTCAAGAGTCAGCTAATGAAAGAACCTTAGTTAACACTAGAACTTAAACTAGAGGATAAAAATCTTGTTAAAGAGAACCTGACATACCGAAACCTCTTTGCAAGTCCAGTAGAGTTGTTCGCTCTCATGAGTATTATGGTTTTGTTTTACTAAAAGTGACACACTGATTAGTGGTAAAACACTAAGTTAGTAAGGATAATTTATCCAACTACATCGAAGCATTGGTGAGCATGATTGCTACCAAATAAAAGAGGACTTAGATAGCGAGACTCAGTCTATGTTTTAAATTTGATTGATATTACAACTGGCCTGAAAAATGTTGGATTAGGTGTCTAAGCCATGCCTGATAATTAGTATTTACCTAATTAATAGTAGCAAAGTCCATTTGGGTTGCCCTCATAGCTGGAGGTTTGGTAGAAAGTTCAGTAGAGAGAAAGATTGATTTATTATATGATTAATAAATCAATAGAAATAAAAGAAATAATTTGTTAATATATTATGGAGATAATGTATTAATTAGAAATAATATTATTTGATTAATAATTAATCCGGAATTAATTTGATTAATTTTGTGGCATTAATTAAATTAATAAAGAGGACAGGGGCTAAAGTTGTTCCAACTCAATAGTTGAATTGGACACGCGCCGCTCGGCCATGTATGGGCTACGGCTCGCGTATCAGTAATCCGGAAAATGGCCTAGAGATAGGGTTGTTGGATTAGGTGTCTAAGCCATGACTTTATATTTGCATTTATCTTGTTAATTGAAGCAAAGTCCATTTGGGTTGCCCTCATAGCTGGAGGATTGGCAGAAAGTTCAGTAGAGAGAAAGGTTGATTTATTAATTGTTTAATAAATCAATAGAAATAAATAAATAGTTTATTAATATATTCAAGTGTTAATATATTAATTAGAAACTATAATAATTAATTAGAAATTAATCTACAATTAATTGGATTTAATTTAGTGATTAATTTAATTAATTAAAGGTGCAGGGACTGGTTTTGTAATTATTCAATAGTGGAGGCTTAAGGGTGGCGAGATTATGAGTGGATACACTCATTATTTCGAAACCCTAATTAGGGTTAAGGGGGCTTGGTCCAAATGGGTAACAGGCTTGTCCATTTAGGAGGCTCCACTAGGGTTTTGGCTGTAACCCTAGAAGCTATAAATAGAACCCTCTAGAGGCTCAAAACCTGCGCCACTTTTCACCTGGAATCTCTCTGAAATTTTCGTCCCATCTCCTAGCTCTTGGGTGTGACACCATTTGAGGCATGACACTTGTGCTGCTAGCTTCAAGGATCATAAGATCAAAAGGTTGGTTATTCTTCATTTGATCTTTAGAAATAATTGTTGGCCTTAAGTTTTTAGTTTATTATCTTCATAGAAGAAAACATAGATCTTTCTAGGGTTGCATGTGAACCATAAGAAATTATTTGTTCATTGTTTGCTAGAAAACCCTTCAGTGGTATCAGAGCTTAGGCTTGTTTTCTTATGTTTGATCTAAACTGCATGTATTGTTTGTGCCATGAGTGTTTTTGTGAAAAATACTACTTGGCATAGCCTAAAGTCGAATTCAAGGCTAGGGTTTCCTAACCCTAGCCGCCACCCTTGGTCCCCCCTTTATTTGCTTGATTTACTTGCCTTATATAGTGTGTTGTTATTTTGGTAATTGGATTAATTAAATAACTAGAATCTCCTTTATTTTGGCTTGTAATTTTTGATCCCTAGGGGCCAAGATTATAAAATTAATTTGATTAATTTCATAAGATCTATCTTAGATTTAATTAATTTAATTAATTGTTAATTAAAAGATCAATTAAATCAGCTTAAAGATTTAATTTAAAATTTTCAAAAATTCCTTAAAATTTGCGAAAATTATATTAAAATTAAATCTAAAATATTTTAATAAGATTAAAATATATCTTATATATTTATGATTAAAAGTTAATAATTTATATATAAGAAAATTGGATAGTCTTACCGTTAGTAGGCCTCATTCACAAAACTGTCTTATAAATAGGGTATAAGGCGAATGCCTATAAAATGGCTGTCTAATGGGTATCTACTCTTACCCACCGCTCTCCTGGTCAGTCGAGTGTCGTTAGCCGAATGGGTTTGATAGAACCGCTAAGCCTCTTAAAAGTATAATGCTATAATTGAAAGTACTAGAACCTTAAACAAAACCCAATCTAGTTACTTTAGGATAAAAATATGAATTGGTGCTAATCCATGGAATTGCGCATTGCACTTGGTGGAACGTTGGTGGAGCGTGTGTGGTTTACCGGCACGCCAACTGGGGTCCGCAAAGACTTGCAATGGGTTTCTCGATTTTGTCATTATTAACGGAGCGTGTGTGGTTAACCGGCACGTTAATTAGAGATGGCAATTGACTTCGAGAGTACCAAACGAATTTGCATGGTTATTCACACCCAGTTTGTGATTCTCGACATCCCAGTCACAAACAGTGGGGCACATCCGAGACTAAACATGCCATTGAATAGTTCAATGTGTCTCAACAGATCTAGGAATTTCATAAGATGAAATTGATAAGTGTATTATCTACCTTAATGACCATTATGTTGTGATTACTGCATCCCTCTTCACATCATAGTTGGGGCATTTTGGGTCCTAGCCTTAATAAATAATATATTAGGTAATTATTTAAAGGATTAATTGAACTAATAAATTCTGTTTATTGTAGATGTCTGAATCAAGTGTCTATTCTCCACCCTCTCCTCCTTCACCCATAAGTTTACGTAGAGATGTAAAAGACATTGAGATTAGGAGCAACGGACACATCAGTTGCTGTGTATTGCTCGAATCTCCAAATAGAACACAATTGTTTGTACTTCACGATATTTGTCATTCGGTATGACGAATATGACTTCGCTTATCAGAATAAGCGATTGGATTGAAACCTTGAACAGTTCAAGGACTTCAAAGGAAGTACGAGATCCACAGAACCTGAGTGACAACATAAACTGGGAAAATATTTCACAGTTTTTCTCTTCCAAGAACATTAATAGTTATAATGTGTCTTAGGGAAGATGATAGAGCATTGGTCGAAACAGTTCGATCCTCAATGTATGAGATACATTGCCAATTAGTTTCCGATACATTGAATACTAAAACAGTCAGACCATATTCCAACCATATCCTTCGACTAAGTAGGTTTTGCAGAAACTGTCTGAAATGTAAAGCTGGGATTGTCCCACTTGTACATTAAAAGTCCAGGGTCTTGTTGTATTCGTCCGAACCACATGACTAGCCTGAACCTAATCAGAAATGTCGTTTCACTAGCTATCCCGCTGTACCTAGAAAAGAAAGAGCTCTTTTAGAAAGAACTCATGTTCTGAGGAAACAGTAGGAGTTGGGACAGTCCTGAATGAGTTCAGGATTAGCCAAGTAAAAGAACCTTTAATCATCACTAGGCTTAGAGCAGAAATCAGATTTCTGTTTTAAATACTGACATAATCTTCTCTTGACCAGTAGTACTGATCGCCATCATAAGTAGTTATGATCGGGGTGACATACCGATTGGTGGTAAAACACTATAGTTGGTACGGATTAGCAATCCGACTACTTGGAAGCATTGGTGAGCCCGGTTGCTGCCAATTAAGAGAACCTAAGAACGAGATACAGTCTATGTGACAGTTTGATTGATTTTACAACTGGTCTAAAAACCAGTGGGAGTAATTGAATCATCAAAAGAAATCATCATGGACATAAACGTACCTTCAGAACATCTGGTTGAGTGAGACGATACTCAGAGTCAAGAAATTGACTCCGAGAGAAGCACTCTCAATAGAAGATGAAATCTGAAAGGATACTGCATATTGTAAGTCGTTGTGGAGCGCGTGTGGATCACCGGCACACTAATGGGGACTCACAAGAGTATGCCAGTATAAAGGTACATGGGCCCGGAATTACCCCATGGGCATCTCGCAAGAAAGGATATTCAGATTCTCAAAATATGCCAAAGGATTGGATTTTGAGAAAGGGCTGAAAGATATCCATAAAGATGTCAGAAAGGTTTGGATTCTCAAAATGTGCCATAAGCTCTGGATTTTGTGAATAGTCCATAACCGTGTCAAAGCCAGTGGGAGCGTCGCTATTATCTATCTCCATATGTGTGTTACATAATGCTTCTAGGAAACGTCTCTTTTCATTACAAAGTGTAACGACTTGGTGTTAAGAGACGGATCACTATGAAAGACTTAATAAAGATACGGCATGCTCAGGTGGTTACAAACGTCTATGAGATAGATCGAAACTCTGCCAAGATGATCTTGATGAGACTCAAGATGCATAGCTCAGGAAAGGAGTTTCCTGTCATTGCAAAGTGTGATGATTTGGCATGAGAGATATAAAAGGTGCAACATACTCACATAATCCATTGACATATATCAGATAGATGTTGTCATCAGTATAGACCTGGCCATTGTAAGCATGATCTTGATAAGATTCAAGATGCATGAGAAAAAGTCTCCGAAATGATATAGTTATTAAAAGTCGTGACACAAGGATTATAAGTAATCCTAAGATTCCAAAAGGATTTGGAATAGGAATAGGATCGAATCCAACAAGTTTCTTGGATCGATCAGAAGTGTCATGAACATGTCTTGATGACTTAATGATTATAGCATAGTCAGTCAGATTCAGGATATGACCTGGCTGGGAATATTTAATGGATTTTGTACATACGTGAGAAATCATTGGAAAATGATTAAGGGTGAATGTTGATAACAATTTGAAAAGAGTTTTAAAATATGGACTTAATATTTAAAGAATTTCGTTGGCATTCCGATGGAGCACGTGTGGCTCACCGGCACATCGTAACACCTCGAAATAGTCTTAGGGTGCAGTCATGTAGACTAAAGATCCCGAGAACCATGGAAGGTCACAACACATAGAATGGAGTTGTTAGTGAGAATGACGGTATGACCAAAATTGAGATATCATCGGAAATATATCCAATCGAATAAAGTGTATAAATGTATAACATTTGAATACATGGAAAGAGTGAAAGGTCAGGTAGACACAGATACATAACACGAATTAAAAAGTTTAATAGGAATCTAGAAACCGATAATAATTTTATGAAAAAAAATCCGACTTGGTGATTACCTCGTAGAGACTTGGTAATTAGGCAAGAGTAGCTACCAGTCAGATTTTATGTTTCAATTTTACATGTTTCACTTCCCGAATAATTTAATTATTCAAAAGTCCACAGTCGCTCATACTTTTCGGGAGTAAGTATGAACGAAGACTGTCGTGAATTGGTTTGTAGATTGTCTAAGGAGTTAGACATTGCAGTAAGACTGCTACAACATTCACGAGTACTTAGAAATAGAGATTTGAGTAGTGGATAAACCCGCGCTCAATAGATTGCTTCATGGATTATATCACGAGCAATGTTGAGACGATAATATCATATGATTTTGAAGCGGAGACATATGAGTTGAAATTTACGAGTCGCTTGTGCATTGATAATGCGAAAACGCATCGGTAACTCGATGTTAATTGTTTAATAAATCGATAGAAATAAATAAATAGTTTATTAATATATTCAAGTGTTAATATATTAATTAGAAACTATAATAATTAATTAGAAATTAATCTAGAATTAATTGGATTTAATTTAGTGATTAATTTAATTAATTAAAGGTGCAGGGACTGGTTTTGTAATTATTCAATAGTTGAATAATAACTGGCCAGTGGAGGCTTAAGGGTGGTGAGATTATGAGTGGATACACTCATTATTTCGAAACCCTAATTAGGGTTAAGGGGGCTTGGTCCAAATGGGTAATAGGCTTGTCCATTTAGGAGGCTCCTCTAGGGTTTTGGCTGTAACCCTAGAAGCTATAAATAGAACCCTCTGGAGGCTCAAAACCTACGCCACTTTTCACCTGGAATCTCTCTGGAATTTTTGTCCCATCTCCTAGCTCTTTGGTGTGACACCATTTGAGGCAGGACACTTGTGCTGCTAGCTTCAAGGATCATAAGATCAAAAGGTTGGTTATTCTTCATTTGATCTTTAGAAATAATTGTTGGCCTTAAGTTTTTAGTTTATTATCTTCATAGAAGAAAACATAGATCTTTCTAGGGTTGCATGTGAACCATAAGAAATTATTTGTTTATTGTTTGCTAGAAAACCCTTCAAGGGTTTACCTCACTTTGAAAGTCAAACGACGTTTATCTCTAAGGGCTGTCTGGTAGCCTATAAATAGGGACCCCTGGACCTTATTTGGAGTTGCTAATTCCTCTCAATCTCTCTGGATTTTCGTCCCCACCTCCTGCTCCCTGGGTGTGATCTCATTTGAGGCAATACACTTGTGCTGCTTAGCTTCAAGATTTAAACTAAAGGTTAATTTTTCTGATTTATTTCTTTAAGAATATTTATGTTGGCCTTTAGGAATTATTTATATGTTCAAAGTTAGAAAACATAGATCCTATTTAGGTTGCATGTGAACTTAGGGTTTTAGTTCATAGATTTGCATAAAACCTTTTCAGTGGTATCAGAGCTATTTGGTTGTTTTCTAGTTGAATTGCTATAACTGTTTTCCTAAAATTTAGGGTTTAAAGCTTATAAACCCTAATTTGGCCATTTCAATTTTAGGGTTAGGGGTTTAGAAACCCTAGCCCCTCCCCTTATTATTTTTGATTTTTGTGTATTAGGGTTTTAGAAGGTTTTCTATTTTTGGTAACTGTGATTATTTAATAAATGGATAACCTTAAACCCATTATTTGCTATTTTCGAAATTTAAGGGTTTAAGATAGGATTAAATTAATTTGATTAATTTGTGATGCCTATCTGGATTTAATTAATTGTTTAATTAAAAGATAAATTAAATCATTTAAAGGTTTAAATTTAATTTTTAATTAATTGTTTAATTTCAAAAAATTAGAAAGATAAACCAAGAATATTTTAAAAAGTTTAAAATACATCTTATATATATTATAATTAAAAGTTAATATTATATGTATAAGATAATTGGTCAGTCAAATCAATAGTAGGCCTCATTCACGAAACTGATCTATAAGGAGGGTATAAGGAGACTGCCTATAAAATGACGGTCTAATGGGTGTCCACTCTCACCTACCGCTCTCTTGATCAGTGAAGGGTCGTTAGCCGAACGGGTTTGATAGGACAAATTAATCTCATTAAAAGTATAATGTTATTAATGAAAGTACTAGAACAACTTTATAAAATCCCAAATCTAGTTACTTTAGGAAAAATGTGAAAAGATGCTAATCCATGAAATTGCACATTACACTTTATGAGGCATTAGTGGAGCGTGTGTGGTTAACCGGCACACTAATATGGACTCATAAAGAGTGGTAATGGGTTTCTCATGATTTATCATTGTTGATGGAGCGTGTGTGGTTAACCGGCACATCAATTAGAGATGATAAATGACATTGAGGTTACCAAGCTAATTTGCATGGTTATTCACATATAGTTTGTGATCCTCGACATCCCAGTCACAAACAGTAGAGCATATCCGAGATTAAACATGCCATTGAACAGTTCAATGAATCTCACAGATCTAGGAATTTCATAAGATTGAAATTGATAAATGTATATCTACCTTAATGACCACTGTGTTGTGATTACGATATCCCTCTTCACATCATAGTTGGGGTATTTTGGGTCCTAGCCTTGTTGAATAATATAATTGGGTAATTGTTTAAGAAGGATTAAAATTAAACTAATAAATTCAAATTTTATAGATATCTAAAGAAAGTGTCATTCTCCTCCTTATCCACCTTCACCCATTTCTGAGAGCTTCAGAAAACACCTGTTAAATATGGTAAGGCTGACTGGCCTGGACTATGTGGTATGGCCTCTCAAATAGAGAATGGTTCTTAGTTTTGATGGCATACCATATATGATTGAGTGTCCGCTCCCCAAAGCATGACATCACACAACAGCTTGTGATGAGCATAGGAGCATATTCGGATTGGATCTGAAGCTCATGCAGTTTTGGAGTTTAGTAAGATATCATGATCTTGTTATTAGCCTATTAGATGTGTGCGACATTGTCTGTCATATAGTACATTGTTCAAGGATATTTTGGTTTTATAAAATGTTGATTTTCTTTTAATACATGTTTATTTAAATTATCATTGAAATGTTATATGAGTATGTTAATTGCATGAATGACAATAACTTGAATGTTGATACATCCAAAATGTTTGGATTCATGAATTGTGTCCTCTAAGATTGTTAAAGTAAATTTTATAAGGATCACTTCAACCAAAGGTCCAGTTGGACAGGACTTTGGAATCATTTGACTTAGAGTCGCATGATGAATTGAGTGCTTAATAAAATTAATTATGGCAAGAAATGAATCACCCAAAGATCCAATGGATAGGATTTTGGAATCAGTTGACTTGGAGTCAGGTGATGATTGCATATCTTGAACAAAATTAACAAAGTCATAAATTTACATAGAGATGTAAAAGATATTAAGATTTTGAGCAACAGACACATAAGTTACTGTGTATTGCTCGAATCTTCGAACACAACACAATTAGTTATACTTCATGATATTTGCCAATTAGTATGACAAATATGGCTTCGCTTATCAGAATAAGCGATTGATTGAAACCTTGAAGTGTTAAAGGATTTCAAAGGAAGTATAAGATCAACAGAACCTGAGCGACAACATAGACTGAGAAAAATGGTTCACAGTTTATCCTCTTCCAAGAACATTAATGGTTATAATGTGTCTTAGGGAAGATGACGGAGCATTGGTCGAAATAGTTAGATCCTTGATGTATAAGATACACCTTCAATTACTTTTCGAAGAATTGAATATTCAACCAGTCAGACCATAGAAACCATATTCCGACCACACCTTAGACTAAGTAGGTTTGCAGACACTGTCTGAAATGTAAAGCTGGGATCGTCCCACTTGTACATAGAAAGTCCAGGGTTATGTAACGTTCGTACGAACCTCATGACTAGCCTGAAACGGATAAGCAATGTCATTTCGTTGGGCATCCCAGTTGTACCTATGAAAGAATAGTTCTTTTGGAAATGACTCATGGTCTAAGGAAACAGTGGGAGTAAGAGTAATCCTGAATGAGTTCAAGGATTAGCCAAAGTGAAAGAACCTCTAGTCATCTCTTGGCCTGGACCAGGAATCAAATTCCTGTTAAAACCGACATACTCTTCTCTTGACCAGTAGTATTGGTCACCCTCATAAAGTGTTATGATCTAGGTGACACACCGATTAGTGGTAAAACACTAAAGATGGTACGGATAAGCAATCCGACTACTTGGAAGCATTGGTGAGCCCGGTTGCTGCCAAAAATAAGAGAACCTTAGGGCGATACATAGTATGTGTGGCAATTTGACTGATGTTACACCTGGTCAAACAACTAGTGGGAGTAATTGAATCATCAAAAGAAAGCAACATAGATAGAAATGTACTTACAGAACATCTGGTTGAGTGAGGCGACACTCAGAGTCAAGTAATTGATTCCGGGAGAAGCACTCTCAATAGAAGATGAAATTCGAGAGGATTCTGCGTGGCACATTGTGAGTCGTTAGTGGAGCGCGTGTGGATTACCGGCATACTAATAGGGACTCACAAAGAGCATGCCAATATAGAAGGTATGTGGCCCTGGGATTCATCCCACGGGCACCTCGCAAGAAAAGATATTCAGATTCTCAAAATATGCCAAAAAGTTTGGATTTTGTGAATAGCCTGAAAGATTCCCATAACTATGTCAGAAAGGTTTCAGATTCTCAAAATGTGCCAAAATGTTTGGATTTTGTGAATAGTCCGAAAGAGTCAAAGCCAGTGGGAGTATCGTTGTTATCTGCCTATGACTGTATGTTGGTTACATATTGTTTCTAGGAAACATATCTTATCATTACTAAGTGTAATGATTTGACATTAAGAGATGATTCATTATGAAAAACTTAATAGAGATATAGCGTACTCAAGTGGTTGTGAACATCTATGAGATAGATCAAAACTCTACCAATATGATCTTGATAAGATTCAACATGCATAGCCACAGGAAAGGAGTTTCCTATTATTGCAAAGCATGATGACTTGGCATGATAGATATAAAGAAGGTGCAACGTACTCACGTAGTTCATAGACATCTATCGGATAGATGAAATCGTCAATATAGACCTAGCCATTGTAAGCATGATCTCGATAAGATTCAAGATGCAAGAGAAAGAGTCTCCGAAAGGAAATAGTTTTCTCGAAAATCATGACACAGATAATCTCTAGATTCCGAAAGGGTTTGGAATAAGATTAGATCGAGTTCCACAAGCTTTTTGGATCGATCAGAAGTGTCATGAACATGTCCTGATGACTTAATGCTTGGTGTTAGGAATCGGACAGGGTACACGCAGCGGAAACACATTATCACACACACACAAACTCACGAAAATAAAGTAATAAGAACACAAGGATTTTACGTGGTTCGGATTCGGTGTAAATCCTACGTCCACGGGCTGCAACTAAATTTTTCTTATTAACTCAATAAGATTACAATTTTATAATTGTTGGTGCATTTTTCTTCTCAACCAAAGCCTTGTATTTATAGGCTTTGAGAGAAGAAGAAAATTGATGTGAAACAAGAAAATAAGCAGGCGCCCATCTTATCCTATTGTTGACTTTTAAATGTTCTCATTTAGCACCATTTACTTCCTCCTATTTTCTCCACCAACTTTCTCCACCAACCAACAATCTCCCACTTGGAGAAAATAACCCAACAATTCTCCAATAATCTTAAAAAAACACCAAGTCTTCCAAGCCTCCAGTTCCTAAGAACAAGCTAAACTTATTCAATTTCCTAGTTACAGCCACCCCTCATTATCAAGTACTAGAAGGGCCAGTTGAAGCTCCCACAAGCTCCAACTCAGTCGTGGCTAATCCCACCACCGACTCATCCTCTGTCTCAACCGGTTTGGACACTCCACCAGCTCCAGAGATACACCGAGGACCATTAACACTCTCCAAACTTTGCAAACTTCCAACATGAGAGAATTTTTCAGTCTTAGTCTTCAAAACCCAACGGCTCTTTGTAACTGTACCAGGAACACACCCCGTGCTCCCATTGTCACAAAATCCCCTGAATGGTTTAGACTTTCCGACTCGTTCGGCTAACATCCCCTTGGCTCCAGAATTCATGTTTGCAAAATGAACTCTCTTAGCACTAGATTTAGCAAACCAGATTTTGTCATGCTTAACGGGGACGGTCATACTTCCCTCAGCAGGTACCTCAACCATATACAATGTCCCACGCTTCATACCTTGAGCAATCACCGAATTACCATTGACCACCTTCCATTTACCACCACCAAACCTTACTTCCAGTCCTTGTTTATCCAGCTGACCAACAGAAATCAATTTCTTCTTCAGCTCCGGAATCACCCTGACATTCTTCAGGTTCTATGTAGTTCCCAATGAAGTAACCAGATCAATATCTCCTATGCCCATTACTTGAAGCATCTCGTCATTTGCTAACCATACCTTCCCAAAATCTCCTTCTTTTAGATTCACCATCGTTTCTCCGTTGTCCATGCCGTGAAACGAAGCCGCTGAATCCATACTTTCCATACTCAGAACTTTCCATACTTAGTATTAGTGCATCATCCTCAGAAACACTCTCAGCACCAGCAATGTTCAATTTTTTCTTTGGACATTGACTCTTAACATGTCCCACCTCCTGGCAGTTCCAGCACTTCACATTCTTCCAAGTTCTAGATGAACTTCTTCCCCGACTCCCATTGCTCCCACTATTCCTGCTATTCCCTCTACCTCTTCCGATATTTAATAACTCAGAAGAAGAAGATCCACCTTGATTCTTGCGTCTGACATCCTCGCCAAGAACCAAATCTCTAACCCCTTCAAAAGTCATACCACTGGTCCCCACTGAACTTGTAACAGCGGTTACTGTTCCAGACCAACTATCAGGTAGTGAAGCTAGTACCAGTGAAGCTTGAGTCTCGTTATCAAATTTAATACCCACAGATGACAATCTGGACATAATTGAATTTAAATTGTTAATGTGAACCATAACTGAGCCTTCCTCATTCATCCTTGTAGTGAACAGCTCCCTCATCAAGAACACCTTGTTAGCCGTCGACGGTTTCTCTTACATATTTGACAGAGCCTCCATCATACTACGCGCCGTAGTTTCACTTATGATGTTAAAAGCAACGCTCTTCGCCAACGACAATGTAATAACCGCCTTGACTTTCTTATCCTTTGAGTTCCACACATCTTCAGCAGCTTTTTCCATTTCTACCGGTTTTTCTCCGAGTACCACGTCCAAGTCTTTCTGACATAGCAATGCTTCTACTTGCATTTTCCACCAGCTAAAATCAGAACCGTTGAACTTCTCTATTACAATCTTGTCTTCAGCCATTACGACAAACAAGAAACAAATTGAGACAACGAAACATAGACAACAATGGCACGGACCTGACCGGTTCGTTCAGTGTACTCGTGTGTGACAGAACAGTACCCTTCAAAGTACCAAGATACCTTTAATACGATTAATAGAAATTAGTTTCTGATGTGGAAGATCAGACAAAACTGCAACCACAGAGCATACTCTAATTTCTAAAACCGAGACCTCCTCTGAAACCCGAAGCTCTGATACCAGTTGTTAGGAATCGGACAGGGTACACGCAGTGGAAACACACTATCACACACACACAAACTCACGAAAATAAAGCAATAAGAACACAAGGATTTTACGTGGTTCGGATTCGGTGTAAATCCTACGTCCACGGGCTGCAACTAAATTTTTCTTATTAACTCAATAAGATTACAATTTTATAATTGTTGGTGCATTTTGCTTCTCAACCAAAGCCTTGTATTTATAGGCTTTGAGAGAAGAAGAAAATTGATGTGAAACAAGAAAATAAGCAGGCGCCCATCTTCTCCTATTGTTGACTTTTAAATGTTCTCATTTAGCACCATTTACTTCCTCCTATTTTCTCCACCAACTTTCTCCACCAACCAACACTTGGAGCATAGTAAGTTGGATTCAGGATATAGTCTGGCTGGGAATACTGGATGGATTTTTTGAACACACGTGAGAAATGAATGGGAAATGGTTGGGGTGAATGTGGTAATAATAATTTGAAAGCAGTTTCAAATTGGTAATTATTAACATCAGGACGTAGTGCTTAAGGACTTCATGGTTAAAGAGTTTCGTTGGTATCCTGATGGAGCGCGTGTGGTTCACCGACACATCATAACAGCTCGAAATAGTCTTAGGGTGCTGTCATGTAGACTAAAGACCCCGAGAACTATGAGAAGTCGCAGCACACGTCACCGGAATGGAGTTGTAAGGGAGAAAGACAGGATGAAAAATTGAGATATCATCGGAAGAGTATCCGATTGGATTAACTGTAATGAAGTGTATCAGTGTAAGACACTTTTGGATACATAGAAAGAGTGAAAAGTTCATGTAGACATAGATATAAAACTTGAATTGAAAGTTTAACAGAGATCTAGAAACCGATAATAGTTTTATGACAAGATCCGACTTGGTGATTACCACGTGGAGACTTGGTAATAAGCAGGAGTAGCTGCCAGTCAGATTTTATGTTTCGCTTTCGCATGTTTTACTTCCCGAATAATTTAATTATTCATAAGGTCCACAGTCGCTCATACTTTGGGAAGTAAGTATTAAATCAAGACTATCATGAATTGGATTGTAGACTGTCTAAGGAGTTAGACATAGCAACAAGATTGCTACGACGTTCATGAGTACTTAGAAATAGAGATTTGAGTATTGGATAAACCCACGCTCAAAGAATTGCTTCATGGATTACATCATGAGCAATTTTTGAGACGATAATATCTTATGGTCTTGAAGCAGAGACATATGAGTTGAAATTTACAATTCGGTTGTGCATTGATAATGCGTAAATGCATCGGTAACTCGATGTTATAAAACGTATTGTTGTGCGCGATTTTGATGAGTAAAAGACACAAGCATATGAGTCGAAGCTTATTCTTTCCTTGACCCTGATGGGAAATAGATATCTGTAGGCCTCTCGATGATTTTGAAGTTGACTAAAGTGCTGGCCAGTCAGGACTGAATTGATGTGTTCAATTAGAAGTCCTATGTCATATGCAAATCGGAAATCAGGAAACAGAGTATCGGACAGATTGATCACAATCCATGTCTCATGTCCGAAAATATCTTGTTGGACGGAGGATCATATGGTCACTTATCTATGGACAGAACTGACTGGGTCAGAGTTCGGCAGCAGTTTCTAGGAAGCTACAGTTTGCTAATTAATTAGAGGCTAAATCAGTAATTATAGTAATAGACTTGTCCAAGTGGGAGACTGTTGGATTAGGTGTTTAAGCCATGACTAATAATTAGTATTTACCTAATTAATAGTAGCAAAGTCCATTTGGGTTGCCCTCATAGCTGGAGGTTTGGTAGAAAGTTCAGTAGAGAGAAAGATTGATTTATTATATGATTAATAAATCAATAGAAATAAAAGAAATAGTTTGTTAATATATTATGGAGATAATGTATTAATTAGAAATAGTATTATTTGATTAATAATTAATCCGGAATTAATTGGATTAATTTTATGGCATTAATTAGATTAATCAAGATGACAGGGGCTAAAGTTGTTCCAACTCAATAGTTGAATTGGACACGCCCGGCTTGGCCATGTATGGGCCGCGGATCGCGTATCAGTAATCCGGAAAATGGCCTAGAGATAGGGTTTATCTCAGTTTGAAAGTCAAACGAGGTTTATCTCTAAGGGCTGTTTGGTAGCCTATAAATAGGGACCCGTAGACCTCATTTGGAGTTGCTAATTCCTCTCACTCTCTCTGGATTTTCGTCCCCACCTCCTGCTCCCTGGGTGTGATCTCATTTGAGGCAGGACACTTGTGCTGCTTAGCTTCAGGATTTAAACTAAAGGTTAGTTTTTCTGATTTATTTCTTTAAGAATTTTTCTGTTGGCCTTTAGGAATTATTTATATGTTCAAAGTTAGAAAACATAGATCCTATTTCGGTTGCATGTGAACTTAGGGTTTTAGTTCATAGATTTGCATAAAACCTTTCAAAAACCAGTGGGGGTAGTTGGATCATCAAAGGAAGAACAACATGGATAAGAATATACACATATTCGAAGCAAGATTGGTTGAGTAGGGCAATACTCGGACTCAAGAAATTCATTATGAGAAAAGCACTCTCATCAGCTAGGTAGCAATGATCTATTGTGATATTGTTTGCCACATCTGCACGTTCTGAGCAAAGTGGATGTTTTGAGACCGCTTTCCTTAAATGGAAAACAAAGGGGTTGTGTATATGGCACAACCATGGGGTTTTCAACATGCCAAATATTAGATAGAATGTACAATGCTTGAATGATTCACTATAGAATCAAACAAGCACCTCGCAGCCGTAATCTTTGAAGTTATAAAAATGCCAATGAATTTGGATTTTCATGAAGCATATATGAGCCATAGAATCATGTCAAAGCTAGTGGGAGTAAAATTCTAGTCTGCCTAAAAATGTATGACTTACACCTTATAGGATGTAACACCACGATACTTTTGACAAGTATTAATATATTAATCATAGTGTATTTATGATTTAATATGGTGTTTTAAGTATTAGAAAGTTAATACTAGAAAAATGGTAAATTGATCAATTTACCATAAAAGGGTAATTTGGTCATTTGACCATGTGAAGGACCAATTGTGTAAAAATATTGTTCCTTATGGTAAAAATATAAGAAATGAAAGTTTTATGTCATAAAACTTGATTATTGTGGCCAAAGTTCAAGAAATGGAACTTAAGGACCAAATTTGTAAATTTTGGAAGTATAAATAGAGAGGTTGACTCTCTTCTTTGACTGGCCATTTGTGCAGCAACGGGAAGGGTTTTTGAGAGCAAAAATCAGGAAATCTTTGAGGCTTGAAGCAAGGAATTGGAATCATAGCTTGGAATTGGTGATTCCTAAGTTAAACAAGGTTAGTAATTTGATTTTCTAGCCAAGTTCTTGAGGTATTCTTGATGGGTTTGATCGAAACTGAAATCTGCGAATTTCAGTTATGATATGTGGTTGAAAGTAGCTTAATACTTCCAATAAGTCATACTAAAAGGACTTAATTCAAGAAAAATGGAAGTAGGTTGCTATTGTTGATGAATTTGAAATGTTGCTCAAGAACCCTAGATCATGAATTGATGTGATTAAGGTGTTTCTAAGGGCTTAAAACTTGTTATTAGACAAAGGTTTTAGTCCTAGAACAATCCCTGATCATTAAGTCGAGTATTAAGGGCTTAAAATGAGAAAATGGGATTTTGTAGCTTGAAAAACGGAGTTTCTGGCCTGCTGTTCAGCGCTCGCGACTCGACCACAGGGTGGGTCACGACTCGAAGAGCCTGGTCTTCGCGACTCGACCCTCAAGGTCCTCGCGACTCGAAGAGCCTGGTCTTCGCGACTCGACCCGCAAGGTCCTCGCGACTCGAAGAGAAGGGTCTTCGCGACCCGACCATAGGGTCGGTATCGACTCGAGCCCTGGGCAGAAACCAATTTGTCTTCTGTGAATTTTCCAAGTTTGATTCTTGTGCTAGGCTTATCCGATTGACCTAAAATTTTAAACATATGTCCAATATGTCGTAAAACTTCATGGAAAATTATCGGAATACGAATACGACCTCCCGAAAGTACTGTAGTAGAATACGCGTATTTCGGGAAGTGTATTAAATTTTATAACGATGGTTATTAATTGGAAATGCTTAGAAATAGTCCCCAATTATATTGTATAGGACTCTTGTGTATTAGAGTCAATTGAAATGGTTATTAACCTATTATCATTTGGTATATAAATGAGTATATAGGTACGGGATAAATGGTTGTGGTGCACGCAAAAACAAGAAACAACCGGAATCAAATGCAGCTAGCATCCAGGTGAGTAATCTCACTGATATCATATGTGATATATGATGATTAAATTGTTACAGGTTGAAACGGCTTCGAGGGACAAAAATGACAAGTGTAAAAATATATGTAAAAGGCAAGACCAGATAAGCCGTGAGTCATTGCGATGACAAGAACGGAGCTGTGAGTCAATACATATATATATACACTATGATTGACAAGACCAGATAAGCCGTGAGTTTATTATAGACACGAACAGAACTGTGAGTCAGTCAATATTAATGACATGACAAGACCAGATAAGTTGTGAGTCTGTTATAAACAAGAACGGAGCTGTGAGTCAGTCAATATTGACAAGACCAGATAAGCCGTGAGTCTTTAATAGACAAGAACGGAGCTGTGAGTCAAACTTATATAGACAATACCGGATAAGCCGTGAGTCTAGGCAACAGCGGGCTAACCCGTGAGCCATAACTAATTCTGGATGCTATATCCAACTGGTGCGGCCTTCGGGCTATGATATTCTGGTGCGGCCTATACGGCTATGATATTCTGGTGCGGCCTATACGGCTATGATTCTGGATGTTATATCCAACTAGTGCGGCCTATATGGCTATGACATTATTATATAGAAACGGTGCGGCCTTGTGGTTATGATTTCGGGTTGTTGAACCCTAACTGGTGCAACTTTCGGACTACGATTCATACACTGGAAATGTCTTGGTACGGCTTGTATAGCCATGACAAATGATATGACTTATATAGTCATGATATATGGTATAGTCAAATATGACTAAGAAAGAGGGGACAGAAATGGTATAGAATTGATTAGACTGGTATGCAAATAACAGATTGGATTATGATAAAGTATATAATTATCTGCTGTGATTTGAAAATCACATGATATTACGATTGGCCGGTAAGGCTAGACAGTAGGATATGAAATCCTCAGATACATACGGTTAGCCAATAAGGCTAGGAGTTTGGATTCGATATCCAGACAGATTTATGATTGTATTGTTATACATGTTATTTGCGGATTCGATTACTCACTGAGCTTTGTAGCTCATACCGTTTGTTAAATGTCCCTGCAGGTTAGCAATACCCTGATAAGGGTAAGGATAAAGTCCGTGACTCAAGAAGTGGACTTGTAGATGCTGTCAGTAGCAGCCCGGCTTCAAAGGAGATATGGGTATTTTATACTCTCCTTGATACACTTGTACCCGTGTTTATTAAAATATACCCCTATGTTATGGTTTTATGTATTGAAACCTTGGTTTTAAATGAAAAATTTTTAAGGGGTGTTTTGTTTTAAAAGCCGGGTGTTACAAGTTGGTATCAGAGCCGTGGTTTAAGTGAACTAGGTGTCTATAGAGTAGATTCCTGGACTTAAACCCTGAGATAGTAGACATGATGCATAGTTAGGTGTATATAGTTGTTATTATATATATATAACCTAACTGTTGCCGACTTCTGACGTATAAGAAGTATGAACTGTGAATCTTCTTGGAAGACATTTAGGGCGCGAAGCTCAAGGAAATGGACCAGCCCTTTCGCAAGGCTCCGTGGTATGAGAGCCAAAAAGGGGACGAATAGCAGAAAATCCACATGATGAGCATTAGTAGCTGATGTGGTCAGAAACAGGAATTGGGTGCTCACCTTGACTGATATTCAAGGTGAAAGAAAAGTAGCCGAGACTACAAGAAAAGCAGAAAATAATAGTGGACTTCTCAGAAGAAGTTAAAACGAATTAGGTCTAACCTTAAAGGGAAGGGACCAGAACGAAAAGATGATGTAATGTAAGAAGTGCAGAAAAAGCACTCAGAACATTTTAGAGTTGAGACTCTATCGTTGACATGCTGAAATTACAGAAAATGAGAGCATATTGCTCGTGTTTGTTATATGGGACGAAAGTGGTTCCAGTGTGGAACTATAGATCACTTCCTTATGACATACTCACATGCTAAATGTGGAGTAACGGGTGATGAACCCAGGAAATAAAGAAGAAATGAATGGTTAAAAAGGACTAGTGGTACCTTGAGCATTCCAGCAGATTGTGGAAGAAGCTCGTGAGGAGACTGATATGATCTCCGATATAATTGTTCTGAATATAACTCGTGTATGTTATATTAGATCCATGAAGCTATGCTTTGGATCTGTGACACTGATGTCTTGTTAGAATATTTCATCAACGATTATGGATGAAAAGTTGGAAGTAGCTATAGCAGATAGCAAATATGTTCTAGATATTGAACACCTGAAAAGTAGTCTGCCTAGGATTTACGGGACCATTTTCCCTATGAATCTAAAGCCGATGACTACCGATGAATTAGAAGCGATTGTGCTTAGTAATTGGTTAGCAATGACTTATGCTAACATGAATTGTAGAAGCAAGAACATTATGGTTCTTAAAACAGAAATGAAATGGGTAGAAATCCATGATAAATGACCGTTGTCAAGAACACCGGTTATTTTCTTTGCTTAAACTCGGAAAAGAGTTAGTAAAAGAATGATGTTGTAGTTGGCATACGTGGTATTGGCCAAGTTAGATAAAGCAGAGCTAGTAATGTACTACTTTAAATATATTCTTGGATGTTTCATTTGAAAAGAACTTCCAAGATTTCTGCCTGATAGGCTAGAAAAGTTTATGATTAAACTAATTTTTGGGAGCCGTTTTGGTATACGGGCTCTGTATTGATTTGCATCTGTAGAGATGGCAGAGTTGGAAAACAACTAGAAGAAATTTTTGTATTGGGGTCTCGTATGGCCGTATGTGTCATCGAATGGAGCCCTACCTTGTTTGAAAAGAAGAAAGACAAGTGGATGCATGTGTGCATTGAATACTGAGAATTCGATATTCTCGAAACCAGATCGAATATGAGGTACTTTTGTACCAGATATTGGAGTTACTTCACTGAGTTAAGTGATTTGTAAAAAAATTCTCCAAGTATAAAAATTTGACTAAAAGAAGTTTCGTATTCTTTGGGCATGTTAATAATGCCAGAGATGATAAAGTGTATCCAGTGGGAAATGATACTGTGATAAGACAGAAACCGCCTTGGAATCTGACTGAAATTAGTAGTTTCCTTGGAGTGGCGGGTTAATTTGGGAGAGTTGTAGAAAACTGCTCCTTGAATTTTGTTCAGTTGATTAGAGTTGACTAATAAAAGTATAAAGTCTGAGTGGTAGAAAGACCACAAGTATCTTGTGAAGGTTTGGAATAAACCTTGTGTGAAACTCTGATGTTAGCATTGATGCTAAGCGGAGAAGATAAATTGGATTGTAGAAATGTATCCAACTTTGACAGTAGATACATGACGTTGCAGTCGCATCTATGATTCTGGTATTGAAGCTTTGGAAACACCATCTATATGGTGTAAAGCTTACTGTTTGTACGGATCATAAAGTTTGAAATACTTAATTGGTCAAAGAAGCTAGATATGAGATAATAAAGATAGATGGGTTACTTAGAGATTTCGGGTGTGAAATCTTGAACCATCTAGAAAAGGACAGATGTGGCTATAGATGCCTTGAATTGGAAAGAGTAACCTTTGAAGGTTACATCCACATGTATGAGTATGGAAAACTGATTACCTGAGTTGATTCGAGTATCACAGAAAGATGTGTGCATGTATGAAAATGTGAAAAGTGGATGGATGATTGGATATTAGAAGACGTTAGTTGGAATATCACAGTGATTTAAAACCCTTGGTGGTTGTGAATGTGGATTCCAAAGCAAAGTGAAACATGAAAATCATCTTGAAAAGATGCATTTTGCACTAGATATGCAGTATACCCGGAGCAATACCAGACTGATAGGTCGATAAAACCTATGTATTGGTAGCCGGAACAGAAGAAAGGTATGGAAAGATACATGAAAAGTATTTGATTTGTACATAAAGTAAAGTCAAACCGTTAGAATCGTTCGAAGAAATTTAACCATGGTTGGCCCAGAGAAGAAAATGGGACAACAATGTTATAGACTTTGCAATAAAGTCTCTGCAGGTACCGTATATTGATGAACGAAGTGACTTAGTGATGCAGATTTTAGAAGATATGCTTGAAAATAGCATAGCAGACCCTAGTAGAAGATGAGAAGATTGTCGATCTTGGATAGAAATTTGCAAGAAATAGCAGCTTTCATGCTTGTAATTTGGAGACTTATATGAGGAATGGTATGGAATACCGTGTTATCCTCCGATTTATTGGATTGAAGATGTGATAAAAACGTTGGCTAGATCCTAGGTTCTTGCACAAACTGAAGAAAAGACTTGCTGGGTACGAACAAATCTGAAGAATGGTTAAGAAATTATGACAGTGGTATGTGGATCACTGAATATAAACCTTTGAAATTCCAAGTAAAGGAATATGATAGTACGAAAAGTAATCATTTGGAAAGGTGAAAATCTGTTTGGGACGACAAGAAAGGAATTATGTGTTGATAATTTTCAACAACTTCCTTATGATGAGATGAAGAAAGTTACGTAGTTAAGGTACCCGGGACAACCGGAGGAATGATATGCAAGTTGTGATGTGATCACTAGATAAGAAGACTAGTATGGTTAAGTGCTTAGGCAATACCATAGAGGTTTCCATATGCTATGTGGAACCGAAATTGTAACGAGAAAGAAATACCCTCGCTTGATAGTATGATTTCGGGGACGAAATCTTTTGAAGGAGGGGAGAATTTGTAACACCACGATACTTTTGACAAGTATTAATATATTAATCATAGTGTATTTATGATTTAATATGGTGTTTTAAGTATTAGAAAGTTAATACTAGAAAAAGGGTAAATTGGTCAATTTACCATAAAAGGGTAATTTGGTCATTTGACCATGTGAAGGACCAATTGTGTAAAAATATTGTTCCTTATGGTAAAAATATAAGAAATGAAAGTTTTATGTCATAAAACTTGATTATTGTGGCCAAAGTTCAAGAAATGGAACTTAAGGACCAAATTTGTAAATTTTGGAAGTATAAATAGAGAGGTTGACTCTCTTCTTTGACTGGCCATTTGTGCAGCAACGGGAAGGGTTTTTGAGAGCAAAAATCAGGAAATCTTTGAGGCTTGAAGCAAGGAATTGGAATCATAGCTTGGAATTGGTGATTCCTAAGTTAAACAAGGTTAGTAATTTGATTTTCTAGCCAAGTTCTTGAGGTATTCTTGATGGGTTTGATCGAAACTGAAATCTGCGAATTTCAGTTATGATATGTGGTTGAAAGTAGCTTAATACTTCCAATAAGTCATACTAAAAGGACTTAATTCAAGAAAAATGGAAGTAGGTTGCTATTGTTGATGAATTTGAAATGTTGCTCAAGAACCCTAGATCATGAATTGATGTGATTAAGGTGTTTCTAAGGGCTTAAAACTTGTTATTAGACAAAGGTTTTAGTCCTAGAACAATCCCTGATCATTAAGTCGAGTATTAAGGGCTTAAAATGAGAAAATGGGATTTTGTAGCTTGAAAAACGGAGTTTCTGGCCTGCTGTTCAGCGCTCGCGACTCGACCACAGGGTGGGTCACGACTCGAAGAGCCTGGTCTTCGCGACTCGACCCTCAAGGTCCTCGCGACTCGAAGAGCCTGGTCTTCGCGACTCGACCCGCAAGGTCCTCGCGACTCGAAGAGAAGGGTCTTCGCGACCCGACCATAGGGTCGGTATCGACTCGAGCCCTGGGCAGAAACCAATTTGTCTTCTGTGAATTTTCCAAGTTTGATTCTTGTGCTAGGCTTATCCGATTGACCTGAAATTTTAAACATATGTCCAATATGTCGTAAAACTTCATGGAAAATTATCGGAATACGAATACGACCTCCCGAAAGTACTGTAGTAGAATACGCGTATTTCGGGAAGTGTATTAAATTTTATAACGATGGTTATTAATTGGAAATGCTTAGAAATAGTCCCCAATTATATTGTATAGGACTCTTGTGTATTAGAGTCAATTGAAATGGTTATTAACCTATTATCATTTGGTATATAAATGAGTATATAGGTACGGGATAAATGGTTGTGGTGCACGCAAAAACAAGAAACAACCGGAATCAAATGCAGCTAGCATCCAGGTGAGTAATCTCACTGATATCATATGTGATATATGATGATTAAATTGTTACAGGTTGAAACGGCTTCGAGGGACAAAAATGACAAGTGTAAAAATATATGTAAAAGGCAAGACCAGATAAGCCGTGAGTCATTGCGATGACAAGAACGGAGCTGTGAGTCAATACATATATATATATATATATATACACTATGATTGACAAGACCAGATAAGCCGTGAGTTTATTATAGACAAGAACAGAACTGTGAGTCAGTCAATATTAATGACATGACAAGACCAGATAAGCTGTGAGTCTGTTATAAACAAGAACGGAGCTGTGAGTCAGTCAATATTGACAAGACCAGATAAGCCGTGAGTCTTTAATAGACAAGAACGGAGCTGTGAGTCAAACTTATATAGACAAGACCGGATAAGCCGTGAGTCTAGGCAACAGCGGGCTAACCCGTGAGCCAAGGCAACAGCGGGCTAACCCGTGAGCCATAACTAATTCTGGATGCTATATCCAACTGGTGCGGCCTTCGGGCTATGATATTCTGGTGCGGCCTATACGGCTATGATATTCTGGTGTGTCCTATACGGCTATGATTCTGGATGTTATATCCAACTAGTGCGGCCTATATGGCTATGACATTATTATATAGAAACGGTGCGGCCTTGTGGTTATGATTTCGGGTTGTTGAACCCTAACTGGTGCAACTTTCGGACTACGATTCATACACTGGAAATGTCTTGGTACGGCTTGTATAGCCATGACAAATGATATGACTTATATAGTCATGATATATGGTATAGTCAAATATGACTAAGAAAGAGGGGACAGAAATGGTATAGAATTGATTAGACTGGTATGCAAATAACAGATTGGATTATGATAAAGTATACAATTATCTGCTGTGATTTGAAAATCACATGATATTACGATTGGCCGGTAAGGCTAGACAGTAGGATATGAAATCCTCAGATACATACGGTTAGCCAATAAGGCTAGGAGTTTGGATTCGATATCCAGACAGATTTATGATTGTATTGTTATACATGTTATTTGCGGATTCGATTACTCACTGAGCTTTGTAGCTCATACCGTTTGTTAAATGTCTCTGCAGGTTAGCAATACCCTGATAAGGGTAAGGATAAAGTCCGTGACTCAAGAAGTGGACTTGTAGATGCTGTCAGTAGCAGCCCGGCTTCAAAGGAGATATGGGTATTTTATACTCTCCTTGATACACTTGTACCCGTGTTTATTAAAATATACCCCTATGTTATGGTTTTATGTATTGAAACCTTAGTTTTAAATGAAAATTTTTTCAGGGGTGTTTTGTTTTAAAAGCCGGGTGTTACATAGGATCCATTTCTTATTGTTACAAAATGTGATGACTTGGCTTTAAGAAATGTTTCGCTATGAAAGGACCAAGAAGATACAATACACATACGCGGTATAAGAATCTATAGAGAGAGATGAAAAATGTCTGAAGGGACTTAGCCAAAATACATCTCGAGTATGATCTTGAAGAAATTCAAGATGCATGACTCTAAGAAAAGGATTTTCTGATCATGACATAGAATTGGTTGAGAATCAATGTTCCGGTACTAAAGAGTCACTGGACAATATGAGTTGAGTCCCATGAGCTTCTACTATTGGATCGATCATAAGTTTCATAACATGTATTTGTACTAAAAAACTTATATGCTTAGATCATAGTAAGTCAATTTCAGGACAGACTTGGCAAAAAGTCACTGGACGGTGGTTGAAAGCATTATTAAAGCATATCTGAGATTGTTGACTAACTCTGTATAAGAGTTCAAATATTTATCAGCTGGTGATCCTGGATAAGAAGAATACATGGTTGAAGGATTTTGTTGGTATATTGATGGTTGTCCTCAACATCAATGAGCACCTTGAAATCTTTTAGATGCTGAGGGTGCAGTCATCTTGACTGAGAAACCCAAGTCATTTGTTCCCCTTTTTGCCCTTGGGTCGATTAAACCAAATTCTAATTGAGGTGATATCTCATCAGAGCTTAATAAAATGTCTTAACCCATAAATTTCCATATTTTCACCTTACTTGACCATCTTGCCCCTGTATAATACGCTGAGTTTATTAACTATCAACTCCTTACATTGAATACTTGTATCAATTCTTATGTTCCCTATGCCAAAAATTTAGGTTGTCACAGCATATATGAATGTGTTATCAAGTAGTAGTAATAATATAATCTTAAGTGTTGATTCATCCAATAGTGTGTTAGATAAATCATGTTTGTGGCTTTATCACCTTGTTCATATAAACAAGAATTGCATCACCAAGCTCTAAGTGGACAGGATCTTCAAATCATTTGACTTAGAGTCGGATTATGTATGCGAATCTTGCTAACATGGAAGATGAAAAGAATTCCATTTGCAGGAAACTGTGAAAGAGGAAAGGATTTATTGGACCTTATCCACATAGATGTTTGAGGACTGTTGAGACTCCCCACAATACATGATGAACAATACTTCGTTACGTTTAGTGATATGTTTATTTGATTAAACATAAGACAGAAACTTTGAAGTGTTCAAAGAATTTCATATCGAAGTGGAAAATCAACTAGGCTTGAATATCTAAGTATTGAATTCTACGAACATCTTGGGAACTGTGAAACAGTTTCACAGTTATCTCCTCTCAGAACACCGTAGTATTGTGATGAGGCTGAAAAGAGAAACCGAACATTGTTTGAAATGGTTTGATCCATGATGTGTCGATCTACACTTCCAAATAAGTTTCAAAGGGTTATACCCTAGAAACAGCAACCCACATCTTAAACCTCGTACCAACTAAGTAGGTTGCAAAGACATTCTCTGAAATATGAAGTGGGGTTCATCACTCACTAGCACATGTGAAAATTTGGGATTATGAAATCTTCGTTCATTACGAAGCTCATGACAAGCTTGAACCGGGATCAGAGAAGTTTCATTTCATTGGTTATGCTGCAAGTCCTTTGGATACTTGTTTTACAAACCTTCAGAGAACAAAGTGTTTGTGGCTCGAAGGAGAGTCTTTCTTGAGAAAGAGCTCATATCTAAAGAAGCCAGTGGGAGTAATATTGATCTTGAAGAGATTCAAGAGTCAACCAATGAAGAACCTTTAGTTAAAATTAGCACTCAACTAGAAGATGAGACTCCTGTTGAGGAAACTGACATATCTCCACCTCCTCTTTGAAAGTCCAGTAGAGTTAGTCACGCTCCTAAGTTTTATGGTTTCCATATTAAAGGGAGTAACAGACTAATTAGTGGTATAACACTGATTGGTAAAGATGAGTCATCCAACTACATGGAAGCAATGGTGAACCCAATTGCTACCATACAAAAGAGGATATAGAGAGCGAGATTCAGTCCATGTTTGATAACCAAGTTTGGAATTTGGTTAATCTTACACTTGGCCTTAAAACCAGTGGGAGTAAGTGGATCTTCAAGAAAAAGACCAACATGGATAAGAATGTGTACACATTCGAATCATGATTAGTTGAAAAGGGTTATACTCAGACTCAAGAAATTTATCATGAGGAAACATTCTCAGAAGTAGCTGAGAATGAATCCGATGGGATATTGTTTGCCATATCTGCACCTTGTGAGACATGGCAAAGTGGATTTTTGAAACCGCTTTCCTTAAATAGGAAACAAAGGGGTTGTGCATATGGCACAACCAGAAGGGCTTGAACATGTCAAATGTCCAAATAGAATGTACAAAGCTTGAGAGATTCATTTGTGGAATCAAACAAGCACCTCGCAGCTGGAACATTTGCTTTCCTGGAAAAGTCAAAAGAGTTTGGATTTTCAAGAAGCAAAGATGAGTCTTGTGATTATGTCATGGCTAGTGGGAGTAATATTGTAGTTTGCCTGATAATGTATGTAGATAGCATACTACTTATAGGAAACGATTTTCCAATGTTTCAAAGGGTAATGACTTAGCTAGGGAAATGTTTCGCTATGAAGAATCTAAGAGATATAATATACATACGTGGAATAAGGATCTATAAAGATAGATCAAACTATCTAAAAGGACATAGCCAAAGTACATACTTGAGTATGATCTTGAAGAGATTCAAGATGCATGACTCTAAGGAAGGGCTTGTTGGATTAAGGTGTCTAAGCCATAACTATAATTGATACGTGTGTTTGAATTGATGGCAACACAGTCCTTTTAGGTTGCCATTATAACCTAGCAGAGGACAAGATTGCATACAGAGAGATAGATTGATATATTATAGAGATAATATATTAATCAGAAAAAAGGAATAAATAATTTGTTAATATATTATGAGAATAATATCTTAATTAACTATTAATCAAAAATTAATTTGGAATTAATATTGGGATTAATTGGATTAATGAAATACGCAGGGGTTGAATTATAATTGTTCAATAGTTGAGCAATTGGTAAATATACTATATATATATATATATATATATATATATATATATATATATATATATATATATATATATATATATATATATATATATATATATATATATATATATATATCGTAAATATATATGTATATATTTAATTAAGGAGCTTTTCTCATTTATGGTAATGATAAGTCAACTAGCTTGTATGATAAGTGGGTTATCATATCAGAAGCTTAATTATGGCAGTTATATGTCATAATGTTTATCAGTATTAGACTATAAATAGAGGCCCTCCCTACCCCATATGTTCACGCCAACCTGGAGTTCCTCCTCATTCTCTCTTGCTTTCTTGCTTGCCAAGTTCTTGGGTGTGAGTCATTAGAGACATTACATTTGTGGTGCTAGCTTCCAAGAGATCTAAGGACCAAAAGGTTAGTTTTCTTTATGAATTTTTTTATTCTTATTATGTTCATAGTTATAGGTTCACTATGATGAAAACATAGATCCTTAGGGTGCATGTGAACTTAAGAGCTTTAAGTTTATAGTTTGCTTAAAACCCATAGTGGTATCAGAGCTTAGATCTGTTTTCTGTTGAACTATTATAATAGTTGAACTATTAAAAGGATTTATTGGATTTAAATCCTTGGTCTCAAGGATTTCGACATATGCTAGGGTTTTTGAGAAAACCCTAGCCTCCACCCTTAATCTCGAAAATAAGGAGCCTTTTAGGGTTTTCTATTTATGGTAAATGTGATTATTTAATAAATGGAAACTTTTGACCCTTATTTTAGATAACTTGGTGGGCAAGAATAGGATTAAATTAAATTGTTTAATTAGTTAATCCTTATGTGATTTAATTCATTTAATTAATTGTTAATTTAAAGACAAACATTAAATCACCTTAGGTTTAATTTTAAATTTTAATTTAAATTGTTTAAATTTCAAAAAAATTTAAAAGACAAACCTAAATATTTTAAAATGTTTAAAATACACCTTATACATATTATTATTAAAAGTTAATACGTATATGTATAAGATAAAGTCAGTCAAATCGCTAGTATGCCTCATTCAGAAAACTGGTCTATAAGGGAGGTATAAGGAAACTGCCTATAAAATGGCGGTTGAATGGGTGTCCACTCTCACCCACCGCTCCCTTGATTAATGGACTGTCATTAGCAGAACGGGTTTGATGGGACAAATCTAATCTCATTAAAAGTATAATGCTATTAGTGACAAAGTACTAGAACCTTTAAAATCCCAATCTAGTTACTTAGGAAAATGTGAATAGTATGCTAATCCATGAAGTTACACATTGCACTTTGTGGGTCGTTAGTGGAGCGTGTGTGGTTTACCAGCACACTAATAGGGACCCATAAAGAGTGGTGATGGGTATCTCGTGTCATTATCATTGTTGATGGAGCGTGTGTGGATAACCGGCACATCAATCGAGATGATAAGTGACATTAAGGTTACCAAGTAATTTGCATGGTTATTTAACATCTTATTTGTGATCTTCGGCATCCCAGTCACAAATAGAAGAGCATAATCCAAGATTAAACATCCTATTGACTTCGGTCAATGAATATCACAGATCTAGGAATTTCTTAAGACTGAAATTGATAAAAGTATATCTACCTTAATGACCATTATGTTGTGATTACGGCATCCCTCTTCACACCATAGTTGGGGCATTTTGGGTCCTAGCCTTATCAAATTTAATTAGGTAATTATTTATAAGGACAAACATTAACTAATAAATTTTAATTTTATAGATGTCTGAAGATAGTGTCAACTCTCCTCCTCCTCCTCCTGTACCTGTTCCTAAGAGCTTCAGGAAGTACTTGCTTAATATGAATAAGATGACTGGATTGAACTACATAGATTGGCTTCGCCAATGGAGAATGGTTATGAAATACGTAGATAAACAATACATCATCGACTATCCACTTCCCTTCCTACCTAAGCATGGGGTCACCCAACAGTTGATTGACCACCATGACTTCCTGATTGATGAGAACGAAGAGGTTCGTCTTCTCATGCTATTGACCATTGACCCCGCCATCCGCAGGGATTTTGAATTCCTGGGGCCATATGAGTTGATACAGCTGGTTGAGGAAAAGTTCCAAGAACCGGTTATACATGAAAAGCTTAGGATCTACGAAAAGATTTGTAAGATCAACCTGAAAAAAGGGAGGAAAGGTTGGTCCACATTTCCTTAAGGTTGAGGCATGCTTGGAAGAGCTGTACCAGCTTGGTCATCCAATGAATCATGAAGTAAGCATCAACTGCTTGCTCGCCTCTCTGCCTAAGGAATATGAACCATTCATAGAAATTTACAATAAGAGGGACCAACACAAGACCTTGAGGGAAATGTTTCCAATGTTGACTCTCTATGACTCGTTCATGAAGAAGCATAGTTCAGGATTGGGTCTAGCTTGGAAGCGCATCAGGAGTCCGCCCGGACGAGTCCTGGGATGTCTTAAGCTGGGAATCCACGGGGCAAGGTATAGTCACAAGAAGATTGGAAGACACTCCAAATCCAAACAGTTTGGCAACTCGGGTATATTTAAAAACTCAAAAACTCTTTATCCTTAATTCCTTGATACAAGATGTGATTGTCACATTTGCTTTGTATGCAGGGTCTCAGTAGGACATAGGGCATTGACGCATGGGAGCATATTCGGATTGGATCTAGAGCTCATGCATTTTTGGAGTTTAGTTAGATATTTTGATATTGTTATTAGTCGGTAGATAGTATGATATTGTTTTTCACATGGTACATTGTTTGAGGATATTCTTGATTTTAATAAAAGTTATCTTTCTTTAAAGCATGATTGTTTATAAAATTATCCTTGAAATGTTGTCTAAATGTATTTATCAATAACTTGAATGTTGATGCATCCAAAGTGTGTTGGATTTGTGGATTGTGTTTGTATGATTGTTAAATAAATTTTATAAGAATTACTTCAACCAAAGGTCCAATGGACAGGACTTTGGAATCATTTAACTTAGAGTCAAATGATGAACTAAGTCCTTGATAAAATGGATTATTGCAAGAAATGAATAACCCAAGGATCCGACAGGCAGGATCTTGGAATCAATTGACTTAGAGTCAAATGATGAATTCATATTTTGAACAAATTAACAGAGTCATAAACTTTCTCACAACATGGCTCTCCCTTTCATTGGCTCCATCTTAAATGAGTGTGATTTTTGCCATGTCTCCCAACCAATAAACCTTGTGAACCCACTTGTAACTATCAAGCTCATCCTTTGAGTTTTTGGTCATTTCATTGAGAGTTGCAATGGCATGTTTGCAATGAATTCCAATTAACTCCCATTTTTTGCAAGTGCAAGTGCTTTTCTTAACATCAACCACATGTTGATCTCGCCAAGCCCTAGTAACCAGATACTTGTCTCCACCATTCCACCTAGCATAATATTATGAATATTGTGTTTTTTTTGCCTCAAGGATTATTGTTGTTGGTAGTGTTAAAGGACCTTTTGCCCTTTTCATTTCTTTCATAACATTGCGTATCCTCTTCATCAGGTATTCTCTAATGTACTTTAAACAATCTATGATAGGCTTGTCCCACCATTGTGGGGCTATGTAACCAAGTTTAGGAATTATAGCATCAAGTTCATGTGCTGAGAACTCATCCATGTCCACTCAATCCACATAACGCACTTCATCTCCAATGTATTTGATTTCTGGTAACTTACTAAGGGAATCTCCAACCCCACTTTAAAAATAGAGTTACTCTATTTTTTACTCTATTTTGCTCCAACCCCACTATATAACCAACTCTATATTTGAGTATTTGAATAGTATTACTTCAAATATAGAGTAATACTATTCATTTACACCAAATATAGAGTTTATGTTTCACTTGTCATTTTTAGTCCTCTAGTTTTTATTTTTATACATTTTTAGTTTATTTAAATATAATAACAAATATTTACAATCATATTATATATTAAATGATATTAATTAATTATAATTATCAAACTTGAATATTTATATATTGAATTCATATAAAAGTTTACATATATTCAAGAAAAATTAAAACACGATTACATGACATAATGACTACATGCATTATTTTACATAACATGATAATTGAGGATGAACGTGATTTTGACGCACAAATTGAAGTAGCGAGAGAAGTACCGCCGATAAAGGTTGACATGACGATAGATGAGATGGTCGATTCCAACAATTTCTTACTCGATATAAATGTATTAAAAATAAAGAAGCTCACTTCATTCATCGGAATTAGTTCGTCGACCATTTATGAGAAATTTATTTGACCGCATAAATATGTTTTAACTTTTCAAATGTACGTGTAATATTTTTATAAATACATGTATAATATTTATTTAAGAGTGTATTATGTACTTTTATTATTTAATAAGTTTTGTATTAATACAATCATAATTTCTTCAAATTAGTTATATACGAATAAATTATTTTGTTATTAAGATTTTGATAACATAATTTAGAATATTATTACATTAAAAAGATAGAGTAATTATATGTTAAAAGTTAATAAATAGAATGGGAGAATTTGACAATTTTTGTAAATGAAGAAAAAAGAATATGCTGGGAATATACATTTTAAAGTAAAAATAGTGTAAAAAATACAGATGGGTTGGAGATGGTCCACTTTTTACACCATTTTTTACTTCAAAAATAGAGTAAAAAATAGAGGTGGATTGGAGATGGTCTAAACTTCCCACAATGGTGTAGCTTTATGCTAAACATCATGGGTGCGCCCTCTACAAGAAACAATAGATAAAAATGATGGTCAAAACTTTGCAGTTTTCGTCTCAAACACAAGGGTATAACACATTTCAAGAAAGTTTAGAAAAACAGAGCAACTAACCATATATGCTTGAGATGTCAAAAGTTTGATTTTTTGGTATGATCTCCCACATTATGAACACCATTTGGACTTGAAATGTAGCATAGTTGCTTCTCTTTGTTGCTTGGATTAGGGTTTACGCATATGTATGTTTGGAGAAAAAAGAGGGTATGTGAATAGACTAACGATTTGTGGGGATCGTAAATGAGATACTAAAGGGAAATCGAACCTTGGTTATGGTGCAAATACATAACAAGGTCCTCCAAAATAAAAAGACGGTTTTACCCTCACATAGGGGCCACGTGAGGGAGTTAACAGGTAGACGGTGACAGAAGTTATCTCGGAGGACCAGATCAACAAATAAACATTGTTAAAAGGACCAAGACCAATTATCCAAAACTGTCAAGGTTTGGACCAAAACCTCAAAAAATTCCAAAACACGGGACCATTTTTGTAGTTTTGTCTAGTAAAAATTACGGAATGGTTCATGTATAATAGTAAAAATTACAGAAATAGTCCTATATAATAGTGAAATTATTGAAATGACCTTTGTGTAATAGTTTAAAACAAAATTACAGAAATACTGCCCCTAGTAAAATTACAACGGTCCCTTTGTATTTATATTTTGTAGGAAATTTCAATAAAATACCATATTTTAACGTTTTATATTAGTTTAATGAGTCAAAAAGAATCTTTTACACATAAAATTGTAAACTCATTATAATCCTCGTTAAATACATTATAGAGTTAGGAGGGACAAAATCATATTCTTTTTGTTACCAAGTCTTTAAAATACTATACATGTTTTCTTTTTAAGACTTTTTATTGAAATGTACACTCAACTCGTTTCTTGTTAAATAAAATGTTGGGTTTTTTTTATGAAGTATATAATATTATGTCACTATTATTACTTTCCAAATTAGATTTCGATTTTGTGCGACTTCCGTCAAAATATTAACTTGTACTTTAATGAATGGATTACCTTTTTAAGACTTTCCAAAAATATTCGAACTTGACTAATCAAACATATATTCGAGAATCAAATGCATATACTTAAATAAATGAGAAAATGACACTGTAGTCCAACGATGTTTTTCATATTGGTTTAAATGGTCCATAAACTATTTTTGTTGCTTTGTAGGGGAACAAACTCATGTTTTCGGTGTTAGAAAAGCCACTAACTCCTAGTTGAAGGGGTAAACCGGTTACCCCTTGCCTAATCATCAAAGAAGTTTGCCACGCAGTCTGCCACATATTTTGAAGGGTAAACCGGTCTCTAAATTTCTCTCTCTAGATTTTTTCTCTCACTTTCTTACGTTTTTTGTGACTTTGGACCAGATCTCCGACGGCCGGAGTGTTTTCCAGCTGCTACAGTCACCGTATTTGCTTCCTAATCCGTTTGGTTGTTGTTTGGAGTCCTAATCGATGCTTGGATCTATGCCGCCTGAGCCACCTGATGTGAAATCGTCAAAATCGCGCAAAAAAGAAGAAGGAGAAGGTTTTGGTCCGATAATGAGGAATCGTAGAGTTCAAGCAAGAGGAATCACCCATTTGTTGGTGCTAGTTCATTCCGTTTGTCGAATCAAAACAGTCAACAGGTTCCAAAGTTCACTTTCGGAGGTGGGTTCGTGATTTCGTCAGTCGGGGTTGAGAAATCGAGTTCATCTACGCCAAATGAAGCTAATGGAACGATTTCAACAGGTAAATCTTCTATTACAGATGTTATAAACTCGATTGAGTGTGGAACTGTTGATTTTAAATCGAAAATTGCTAAAGGAAGATCTGATTTGGTTATACCATGTGGTTTGGAACTGGTAATCGACTGACTGATAAATCCAAAGAGATGGAAATTGATTCCAAATCGATTTTGGAATTGGAAAATCCTCTGAATACCGATTCTGCTGTCAAATTGACTGAAATGGGTGTGGAATCAAAATTGAATATAGATGTGGAATCAAAATTGCACCTCCTGTCAATTTGATTGTGAGCGGTGGTTCAAAGGATTAACCAACTCCAACGCCAAATCGGAACTCATTTCCGTCTCTCTTTTCTTGATTGGGCTCCGTCATGGAACTCTCCCTCAAATGTGACCTCCATGAGCATCGGGGACAAAGGACTCATTCTAATCTCTCAGCGTTACCAAAACCTCATGTGCCTCAAACTCCGATCATGCCGACAATTAACGGATTTAGGCATGGCCAGCTTTGCGAAGAATTGCAGAGGTTTGAAGAGGCTTTCATGTGGATCTTGCACTTTCGGTTGAGCAGCATCAGAAATTTTCGATTGGTATTCGTACCTTCAATTCTAGAGTTGAATTTGTTCAAGACTGCACTCCTTTAGACAATGAGTTCAATTTCAGTTATTTTTTTAATAAAAAAGCCACCTCACAGAGTGAAACCGGTTGTTACAAGTGTATGTCTTTTTTTAACAGGTAAAATGAAGTTCCTTCCCTTAGAAAACCAAAAAAAAAACTTTAGGGACCTTTTAGATTAAAACTCAAAAGTTGGTTGGGCTACAGTGTCATTTTTCCTAAATAAATAGATAAAAACATCCAAAAATACTAATGTCGTAAAATAGTAACCGATTTTTACATCTCGTCTAGATTTCTTTCTTTTTTTGGGGGATTCTAATAAGAAATTATTAATCCCATAAAATGGTAATTAAGTTTTACATCTCTTTCACTTAGGCACCTCAAACATTTTTTGGAAAGGTTTTACTACTCGACTTTTGCTTTTGTTCCATATAAATAAAGAAATGTAATCTGCAACTTGTTAAGCCGTTTGGTTATTTAACCTTTCTTAGTATGGACTCCACAATAATATGGCAACGGTATGAAAATGACATGGGAACTTGTTTAAACTAATTTCGTTAAATTGTAACCAAATTTTATTTTTGTTCTGTTTAGGTATCTCGGATTTATTAAAGAGTTTTATAAAAATACTACCATAAATTAGGGATGTGTATAGGGCTTTTTGGTTCGGCCAAAACCAAGTCATCAGCAATATGATCGGCTAATTGCATTTTGGTAGCCATTGGTTATATTAGTTATGATAAATGGTGGGATAATGGTTTTGGTTAATGGTTAATGTCGGTTAACCAAAATGAACAAAAATGATATAAAAATTGAAAGTTCATTCATATAAAAAATGAAAAATAAGAAAGTCATAATATAAAAAGTACATTGATATAAAAAATGAAAGTCGGACCTTTCTTTTGAATAAAAATCAGACATGATGCATAATAAATAGGAAATTACAATTTTGGTCCCCAAATATGTCTGTTATCGACCCAAGTAAAGCTGAGTTTTTCAAATATAATTTTGATCAAACAATATTAGAATTCGGAAACAAAGTGCAAAATTTTAAGCATCCTACTTTAAAAAATCTCTAAAAGTTACATATGAAATTCAAAATGTGCAAACATAAAATCCTCCAATCTTCTTCCATCGATAAATCATCACTTGAACTTTTTCCTTTGCAAAGTAATCTACAAAGAAACAAAAACAACATTAAACGTTAAAAATTAGGAAGCGTTGCATTTTAAACTCATTATAATGGAGAAATCGTTACCATTCTCTTATATCTCCAACTTTACCATCAACTCTTCTAGTTGTGGGCCATGAATGGGCGTTTCTTGCAAGTCAGGTGGTGTAGAATGTAGGAAATTTGCATTCCCAAAACATGTTCTGCAATTTTAGAAAGTATGGGGTATTTACTCGAATTAAGCTTCCACCAACTTAATACATCAAAATCACCCCCCTTCAATTTCTTTTCCGTTGTATCACACACACACACACACACACACACACACACACACACACACACACACACACACACACACATATATATATATATATATATATATATATATATATATATATATATATATATATATATAATTCGGTATTATTAATACATTTTCCCTAGTTTTCCAAATATATTGCATAGCCATCATCCAAATTAATATCTAGAACATTACTAAACGATGTAATTATAGTAGAAGATGAAGAATCGGTTGTCTTTTTTTTCATTTCTTTGTCCTCCATCTTCTTGTAGTGAGTAAATAACTCCCTTAAATTCTCTATCAATTCGATTCACTTTATTGGCTTTTTCATCATTGGTACCATTAATCAATCCTAAACAATAAACAATAATCAAGAAAGAACATATTATTCCAAGGGATCTAAAACTAATGTAACATGCAACAATAAATTCATGTTGTCCAAGTATTCCAAATACTTATCATATTTGGTTTTCATTGACAATGTCATCTTTCTTTTTTTCTCGTCCATGTTTGAACACATACTTGATATGACCACATGCATTGTGACAAGCTCCCCCAACAAATGAATTTGATGTCACATACTTATAAACCAAAAACGTTTTTTGTAACATTATAGAAAATCATCAAGAATTACATAGAAATTTCCTACTGAAAATAAATTATTAACATAATTAGGCTATCATAAAAATTAAACACTAATAAATTACCTAGCTTATTCCATAAAGTGCCCTTTACATTTTAGCATACTTATATGAAAAGGTAATAATAATAAAATACCTAGATTTCTCCCAATCCTCTTCTGTGTGTGCCCCCAAAACTCGAGCACTCTTTTTTTTTTAGTACTCTTATCATCATCATCTTCTTCTACTCCACTATAGAAGTAAGAAATATAATTGATATCAATATTTTCAAGCCTATTAGCAATAAAAAATAAAAATGCTAACAAATATTAGTAAGAATGTTGACATCACGATAATCGATTAATTAATATACTAGTATAAGAAATTTAAAATACCTATTAAATGCTTTTGGGTACTTCTCCAACATTTCCAACATCAAGAATGTGCAATTCCATCAGGTGTCTACATCAAGACATGGTTTCCTTTTACAATCAATTTTTTCAAACTCTATACATTCTTTGAAGCTATCATACCTAGAAGAAGAAGATGATGATATAACATACTTAATTGCATTCCTAATCTTGGTAATTGTATCAAATTGCTCATCTAAGCCATCTCTCACCACAAGGTTGATGATATGGGTACAACATCTTAAATGCAATTATTTGCTATCTAAAGATAGAACGAAATCCCTTAAACACAGATCTTAGATATTTAATTTCCCCATTGTTTGATGAAGCATTATCAACAGTTTTAGTAAAATCCTGATTTATGCCTTATTCTTGTAAGCAACAACAGATAAACATTCATATTGGCATGCCTTTATGGTACGTTATTTGACAAAACTTCAAAAAAAAAGTGTTCAACTTGAAATTATCATCTACACGGTGGGCGGTAAGACACATGTAGTATGAATTTTGGATTGATTTCCATTTGTCAGTGATAAGTGAAATTGTATGATTTTTTAGAAGTTTTTAAAGATTTTTTTCTCTTCTTCTTGTATTGATATGTAGTCTTTTTTGAAGGTCCATAAGGGGGGATTTGACCATGAAACTAATTTCCCATACAAATTCCATAAACTCTTCATCATCAACTATACTAAAAGGCTTATTATGTTTGATAGGGGTAAACATGGTATGGTTCCGAGCATTTTATCAAAAAATTATATATCGTACAAACTATAGTTGGTAGAGAAATTTAGCTACCACTATCGTACCAAGTATATTTGGTACCAACTTATTTGGCTACCAACATGTTTGTTGGTACATGTTGGTAATGATATACCAAAAACTTAAACAAGTATGAATTTGAAGAGTTTGAAACTTTATAATCTACATAAGGCTTTTAATTTCAATCATCAACCAGTAATTGGAAAGTTTAGATTTTTGAACTCAAAACAAAATAAGCAAAAACCTGTGATGGTTGGTGGTACCGTATATACACATTATCTATATAATAAAGTAACATTATATATATATATATATATATATATATATATATATATATATATATGTGTGTGTGTGTGTGTGTACTATATATATATATATATATATATATATATATATATATATATATATATATATATATATATATATGATAATTGGTTGGTACGATATTACCGTTGTATTCAAAATTTTGTACTATTATCGTACCAAGACTACACGATTGGTATCCGGCCAAACATATTGACTACCAAACTATTGGTAACTATTTTTAGTGGTTCGGTTGGTAAACACGTTGGTTGGTTTTACGTGATACATATTTGACAGCCCTAATCTTTGATACACATTCTAGCTAAAATTCTCCTAGTCTTTTCTTAGTTGAAGTGATAGAAAGCTAAACTAACCCCAGATTCACCCGTTGGTATGTGCTTGAAGCTTAATGTAACTTGTTTTTTTATATCTACTTTCTTAAAAAGTGGAGATTGTTGGCGGACATTCTTCAAATGGTACGACATAGCACTCATACCATTCTTTTTTGTACTGTCAGCCATTATAATTGAACAATATGGGCATTTTACCTTAATCTTACTACCTCAAAGCAAGTAAAATGTTTTCACAGGAAGGATCTTTTTGCACGAGCACCCTTATTTCCGGTCTAAATATTTACGCCATCCACATCATCTACTCGTTTATTGCTTTCATCATTGATATCAATGAATGAATCCGGTTCATCCCTTAGTTCTTGCTTCCATCTATAATTTGATGTTGACATTCAAAAAATATTCATTTTAATTATTATGACATTGAAATTCAAAAAAAAAACATTCAAGATATTAACGCAACAAATAACACATTGTGACATTGACATTTACTCATTAAATAAATATTCATTTAATAAAATTGTTAAAGAAATTGACATTCAAAACTTCATATATTTGATAGCCGATAAAGACTTTTAGAAAACATTCAAGAAAAATACATTCAATCCTTCACATTGGGTTATAAACAATTAAACAAACAAACACTTTATTTACTCTCCTGCTTGAAGTATTGATCGATGAACAGAGTTTTGGGTCTTCGTTTCTTGCACACTCTGAATCTTTGAATCAATAAGTGTGATAAAAAAAATATGGCTAATTGGTGTGCTTTTTGTGCGTAATTGATTACGATTGGGTGTGTATCATTTGTGACTATGCAGACAAGAGATGTGCTTGCGCCTTGCTGGACCTGATGTGCATAATGTCATAATCAGCTAATTAGGACTAGGAATATGTATTTGAGTAATTGATGCTTAATACCTAATTGAACTTGTTGGAGTGTGTGTAATTGAAATATTGGATAATAGTTAATAGATTATCCGGCTCCCTCCCTCCCGAAAGTCCAAGAGTCATTTTCATTTTCTAGCATTAGATTTTTTTTTTAAATAATTTAATTGGCATGGCTTTTATTATTTATGTTCTATAATTTTAAATTTTAAATGTAATTACATATAAATATATTGGTTCAGTTATATATTGATTCGGTTATCTTATAATACCAAAACTGAACCACTACTTATTGGTTAGCAAAAAAAAACGAACCATCGTTTTAAAAACGGCTCAGTTATTCTGGTTTGGTAATATTAAGTTATTTCGGTTTTTGTGTTCACCCCTACCATAAATCAATGTGATAAAAAAATTATCCAATTTAATCAATATTAAGCTTTTAACAACCAGCAATAATACGGATTTAAGCAACTTAAACAATAAAATGGATTCTATTACCGATAGAATCCGTGAAATAGATTCAGTTTACCAAAATCATCAAAAAAAAAGGCCGCAATATATATGATAATCCATGTGATATGCAAAAAAAAAAAGGGAATGGCTAATGCTCTTTCAGCCCACCTTCATACTCGTTTAAAGCCTTTTTCTTTTCTCTCATACATTTCCCCAAACTCACTTTGCATTTATGTCTCCTCTTTATATCTTATTGCATTTTTGACTGTATTCGAATGTGCAATTATATGTTTCAAGTACCATTATGCAATCCAAGAATGAGTGATAATGGGCCCTAAAACATACTTTCTTAAACATACATGCTTCTCATGTAGTGATTTATATGCAATGACATTTCATGACTAATTTAAGAAGCACAAAGCTATGGACACTTCCTCATTTTCATCCCCACTTATCGTATCATGATATTGATAGGTAATATACTCATCAATATGGTCAGACTTTTCAAGAATGTTTGTTAATTTATCCTCCACTATACAATAAAAATATCATCTACAATATTATTAGCATAATAAGCGATGCTTCCACCATATGCAGCTACAAAAACTATAACAATCCAAATCACATTTGAGAATACAAGGACATGTAGCCATTTCTCACACCCAGAAAAAGAAAAAGAAAAAGAAGAGAAAAAGAAATGGTGCTAAAAACAAGTGTAAGTGCAAGGGTACCTCCCATTTGATGTTGCATGTAATGTTGCGGATAGTATGTATATGTATAGCATACAAGACATAATTTATAGTAGAGTTGTGGTTAATTATACATAATATTGTATTCTGGTTTATTAAAATAAATATTTTAAAAAATGATTATCATATATCTTTACAACTTTACATGCCTGAAAATGAATATGTAAAACTGTAGAATATGAATTTCTAAAAAGACTAATTTGTAAAATGGGTATCTTTATATATATATATATATATATATATATATATATATATATATATATATATATATATATATATATATATATATATATATATATATATATATATATATATATATATATATATATATATATATATATATATATATATATATAAAGGTGAATTTCTAAAGAGAACTAATTCTATAAAAACAATTTCATTGAAATTGTTAAAAAAATGCAAAACACTTGTAAAAAATAACATATGTTAAAATCTTGTGTAAAAGATGGATAATGTGTTCCCAAAATATCAGTTTGTAAAAACGAAAAAGCTTTAAAAACATCAATAAAAACGTATAATAATATTTGTGATAACTAATTTTGAAAGAATTTCCTTTACATTTTTAAAATTTATATAATTACGTATATATCCTTATAAAATTTGAAATTACGTATATATCTTTACAAACATTAAAAAATTACATATATATCCGAAAGATTAATTTAACAATATTTAATCATTTTAAAATTAAAAAATTATTTTTAATTCTATTTTTGTAGTTTTAAAAATTAATTAAATTGCGATATTACCATACTACCATTTTCTCAAATTTTCCAAACGTATCAGGTGTTACAATTTGTTATCATTCGATATGAAATATACGATGAAAATCGAATCTATCGTGATCAATTGTTTAAATGTGAATGAGTTGTCAATCATAGAAAGATTTCATATAGGTATTTTAGTAACTTAGGTATAATCTATTTCAAAAACTGGTTTTTAAGTTTTTTAGTAAATTAATCTTTTGGATATATATATATATATGATTTTTTAAGATTTATAATGATATATACATAATTTCAAATTTTATAATGATATATACGTAATAATAAAAGTTTGTAAAAACCTAAACGAAATTCTCCCAATAATTGAAATTAAAACTTTTTTATATCAAGAACGATCTATTTAAATTTCAAAGAAAAAAACTTAAAAATCAAATAATCCTTCAAGTAAAATTACATAAAACTTAAAAACATCAATAATTGTTCTAAGTGATTTTCTAACATGTGCCTTTAGAACACACGTAAGAGTCATTAATTATGTTGAATATTCTTATTGAAAATAACATTTCATATTAATTAACTTAGGTTTTTTATTATTTTCTTGATTTACCTTTTTATTATTGTCTTCTAATATCTCATCATTAATATCATATGAAATGCTAGTTCCAATAAAAATATATTCAACATAATTAATGATTCATACGTATGCGTTAGGGCACATGTTAGAAAATCCAATTGTTCAAATTTAAAAATAATACAACCATCGTAAAGGCCATAAAAAGAGAGCTTTTAGAACGATTTAGGCATATAATTCCAAAATCCAGTGACCCAAAGAGAACCAAGAAAAATCATATATATAAAATCTCAAATCTAGTCCAAAACATAGTATAAAACATCACCACAACAAAAAACAAAACTACCAATTCAAAGATGGATTCAATCAAAAGAAACTCAATTCTAACAAATATCATCTAAAATACAAGCTCATGTGGTTTCATGCCTGCCTTGAGAGAAAATCTTGCACCCAAATAGCTCTTAAGTTCAGGAACAGCCTCGATTGCTTTTAACAATGCTGCATCCACGGTCTTTTGATCATCTTTTTTCTCCTGTGGCAGCTGGTTCTTTTCCTATTAAAATTGGGGCAATATTCAGAAAGTAGGGTAAATAGGAGGATGCAATAAATGCATTACCATTTTTTGCATTTAACCGTAATAAAAAATCAATGAAATTATGTTGTTATTTCTTGTGATTAACCCTTTGTCAAAAAACTGATTTCTACTATAGGGTTATTTTGATTGGCATCTAAACTGATTATTATACCTTGAAGTCTACATAAAAGGGTTTTTATAATGATTTGATGTTGTAATCAATTTTGTTAAAAAGATGAAACTTTATTTCATAAATCTGGAATAGATTTAATTACCTCCTTTTCAGCTTCAAAAAACTCTCCTTCTCCCTTCTTTGTCTTCTTCTCGACTTTCTTGGAGAAATACTTGTCATCAAACTTCTCGGCGTTTACCCCATTAATGTCGACCATGGTTGAAGTGGCAATTACGTAGGACTGGTTCACCCTCCTCAATGGAACACCGTTGATCTTGAATGGACCTGTAAAACCCTAGATCGTTTAGCAACCAAAGCTCTGAGATATTTGAAGCGTTGCGATAAAACTAAACGAATTTGTAGAACAATGGAGCCGAATCAATGTGCGTTGCTAATTTCGAATTTGAAACAATACTCTGTTGAATTCAGTGAATCATAACCACACATGTGAATTGTTCATTAAAATCCAAAACTATTGGAAAAAGAAAAGAAAAAAAAAAAAAACTCACCGGTGACGAGAAGCAATCCAGATGTAAGTTGCTTCAAGAACACAACTCTCTTCCCCTTAAACCTTCCAGCCAATATAATCAACACAGTTCCTGGAGTGATACTAGCCCTGCACAACATGAAACGCACACATCAAATTAAAACGAACATAAATGAAAACAGACCGTATTAAAATAAAGAAAATATCCGAAGTGTTCATGAATATCAACCTGAGCTTAGTGGGCCTGGCTTTGCGCTTGTTGACCAGGGGTTTCTTGACATCATCCGCAGGGTAAAACTTCGGCGGCTTGACGGCGGCGGGGACATCGGCGGGCTTCTTCTCATGGATAGGAAACTTGCCACCGTTTTTGGCCTTGATGGCCCAGAGTCCTCTCTTGTGGTACATCTGAGAGCGGGTGTATTTCCCGACACCCCTGATGAGATCTGGGTTCCGGCATGAATGAGGAGTTCTCTGCTTCGGCGCCATTGATGGATGACCTTCTGATGCTTCGCTTGCTCCGGCGGTGTGGAAATGAGGCAACGAAGAAGGTTTTGGTGAAAATTGGTGATACTTGTTGAAACCCTAGTTGGGCTCTTTGGGCTTTATGTTTGTTTTCGAATTGGACAAAGTCTAGTTGGGCTTATTTTTGGCCCGCTTTATTTTTTTTTATTTAAATACATTCATGTATAATAAAACTAGAGGCATATTCGTCCATAGTCCGGGTAGCAACGACCAGGAAAAAAATTAAAATAACATTGTTTTGTTTATACAAATATTTGTTAGCGGATGCACAATATATTTCCAAATAGTTATTCTTAAACATATTAACTATTAGCAATTGGTGAATTAATCACTTTACTTACACAACGGATAAAAATCAAGATAAATTTTTTCATGCATGGACTTGTAGAATATACGTGGACTTGTAATTACGGTTATATACTTCTCGCTTATGCCTACCCTTTACAATTCCAATAAGTTCTCGATAAATTAGATATTCGACCAGTTAGGCATAAAACATATATAGACTAAGACCACATCTTAGACTAAGTAGGTTTCACAGACACTATCTGAGGTGTAAAGCAGGGTTCATACCTTACTTGTACGCAAACAGGGTCTAGGGTCATACAACGTTCGTCCGAACGTCGTGACTAGCCTGAACCTGATCAGTAATGTCGTATCATTGGTCATCCCGCACGTACCTGTGAAAGAAGAGTCCTTTAGAAGGAGCTGAAACTCTAAGGAGCCAATGGGAGTAAGAGTAATTCTTGAAAGCTTTAAGGACTGACCAATGAAAGAACATTTAGTCAACACTAGAACTTAACCAGGGATCAGATTTCTGTCAAAGGAAAACTTGACATAAACTTCTCTTCACAGTCCAGTAGTATTAATCACCTCAACAAAGTGTTGGTGATAAGGTGACATATCAATTAGTGGTAAAACACTAAGTCGGTATGGATAAGCAGTCCAACTACTTGGAAGCATTGGTGAGCCCGGTTGCTGCCAAACAAGAGAACGTAAGGGCGAGACTCAGTCTATGTGATAATTTGATTGATTTTACACCTGGCCTAAATAACCAGTAGGAGTAAATGAATCATCAAAAAAGCAGCATAAATAGAAATGTACTTACATTCAAAGCACGATTGGTTGAGTGAGGCGGTGCTCAAAGTCAAGTAATTGATTCCGAGATAAGTGCTCTCAACAAAGCTGAGAATGAATATGTTTGCTATAACTGCACTTCGTGAGTCATAGCAAGATCGGATGATCTGAACCGCTTTCCTTGAATGGAAAACATAATGGTTGTGTGTAAGACACAACCAAGAGGTTTAGAGCATGCCGATATGTCCAAACAAAAAGGTACATGGCTCAAGAGATTCTTACAAGCACCTTGCAATATAGGATCTTTAAATCTCAAAATATGCCAAGTGTTTGGATTTTGTGATAAGGGTAAAAGAGTCCAATAATTATGTCAAAACTAGTAGGAGTATCATTGTGATCTGCCTTTTAATGTATGTCGGTTACATACTATTTCTAGGAGACATCTCTTATTGCTACAAAGTGTAATTACTTGGCTTTAAGAGATGATTCGTTATAAAAGAACAGAAGGGGATACAAAGGACTCACGTGGTACAAGCATCTATCAGATAGATGAAATCGTCAATAAAATACTTTTGCCAGTATAAGTATGATCTTGATAAGATTCAAGATGCATGACTTCGAGAAATGAGTTTTTTTAAAGGGGTAATCCTCAGATTCTAAAGGAGTTCAAAGTAAAACAAGCCAAATCTCATAAGCTTCTGCTATTGGATCGATTGTAAATGTCATGAACTTATCCTGATAACTTGGATGCTTGGAGCATTATAAGTTGGACTTAGGACACAGCCTGGTTAAGCTCACTAAACATATTATTCAAAAAAATCGTAAAGTCTTGGGTGAATGTAATAATAATTTGAAAAGAGTTTCAAATATGAAATTATTAGCAACAATAGATGGTACTAAAGACTTCATGGTTGAAGAGTTTCGTCGACATCTTGATGGTTGTCCTCAACATCATGAACACCTTGAAATCTTCCTGACACCAAAGGGTGCAGTCATCTAGACTAAAGAACCCGAGAACCATAAGAACTCACAACATTTTCGGAAGAGAGCTGGGAGATAGGATGACATGTTGAGATATCATTGGAGGAGTGTCCGATTGGATTATCTACAATGATGTTGATCATAAACCAAATGAAGGTCATTTTGGGTATATAGACAAATAAAATCTCAATTATAAGTTTAAAAGAAACCAAGAAACATATAACAGTGTTAGAACATATTTGATTTGGTGATTATCTCGTGGAGACTTGGTAATAAGCAGGAATGGCTACCTATCAGATCATTCCAACACTGTGTTTCACTTTAGCATATTTGGAACCCGCTTCCTGATTAATTAACTTACTCAAACTTCCACAGTCGGTCGTACTCTTGAAAGTAAGTAGTGATTCAAGATTGTCATGAGTGTGAGTAGATTGCCCACGGTGATTGGACATAGCATAGTGATTGCGACTAACACCCATGAGTACTTGGTAGAGATTCAAGTATTGAAACAACCAGTACCCAGGGATTACTTCATGGATATAGTCACAAGTAATCTAGGATGATAATGTCTTTTATTCTTCAGACCGAGATACATGAGGGATTTGTACTATGACTCTGTCATACATCGGCTTTCCCAGACGCTGTCCGTAACTGGTAGTTATAAAGGAAATGTTCGGGTATGATATGATGAAATAGGCAGAGACTATGTGGTTAAAGTCTATTTGTTCCTTCTACTTAACTAAGAGAAGCGATGTTTGTGGGCCCCTCGATAATTTGATGTTGACACCAAAACGCTCGGTCGGGCTCTAACTAGATCGATGTGTTCGATTGAGTAGTCTGTTTGGTCATCATAAATCTCTATCCGGAAATAGAATGTTGAACTTCTAGGGATTAACCCTTATCCATGTCCCAAGTTCATAAATGGATATCTTGTAGAACAGATGGATAATTGATCTCTTATCTGGGAGTCATTTCATGATCGTAGTTTGATCAGAGTTCGGCAGTTGCATTGATTGTTACACTCTCTGTGTATTATCTAAAAGTATCATGCCACAATGAAAGTTGACGACATGTCTAAGTGGGAGACTGTTGTATATATGTCCAAGTCATCAACTGTGGTGATGTTTCTAATAATAGCAGTGTCCTAATTGGGTTGCCCTTACGATCCAGTAAAAACAATCCAGTAGCAGAAATAAAGAGGATTGATCAGTTTATTAATTAATTGAGAAATTAACTAATCAGAAACTGGATCAATAATTAATTGATAAATTAATTGGTAAATTAATTTATATGAGTTAAATAGAAGGTTGGATTGTAATTAATTAATAGAACAAGTCCAGGGGTGCGGCCGCTAAAAGGCTCCAAAGTTTGGAACCCTAGGGGAGCCTTGTACTATAAATAAAGGCCTTGGGGTAACACCCAAAGGCATACCAAAACCCTTGAGTGTGCCGCCACCCTCAAGAAACCCTCCCCTCTCCGTCTTTGTCGATTTCCTCTAACCCTCCAAAGGTTTCTGGATCGATTTCCACAAGGCTTAGAAGTTTCTGTCTGCTTGTTCTTCTGGTGTCCTTGGGTGTGAATCAATAGAGGGATTCTGGTTTGGATCCTTAACATCCAACCACAATGTATGAATCGATTTTCATGGTTTGTTGGTGCAACTGTTATGAACATATGATCTTGTTATGAACATGTTATGATCTTGCTCAGTTTATGGGATTTAATTTGTTTTGTTTTCCGCTGCCAATATGATTTGTGTTAATCTATGTAAATCCCAACAAATACTAATAAAATAATAAAAGATAAAAAGGATAAATAAATTTGATAAGGCAGAATGATGGGTTTTGATAAGCTAAAAATGATATTTTTGCGTAAAACAAGTTTAAGCAGCAAACAGAAGCGATTTTAAAATAATTATTATTTTAAGACCATTTAACAAAACCACTAAGAAAATCCAATAAATGATATAGAATGATTATTTGACAATCATAGGATGTAAAGAAGACAACATTTGAAGACTTTGATCCCACTTGATTTTGGAGAGTTGATGAAGATGGCAAGAGAACCCAAAGTAGAGTTCATATATAATGTATTCACCTAAGGGTAAGGCACAATGAAATGCTAGTTCCTTTTTGTATTTGTGAATTCTTAAGCCTTTAAGTGCTTAACGCAATTAAGCACTAAATGAGAAGCACTTCTACACCACTTATACTTACAACTAGATTCAAAAGAGATGCAAGAGGGGGAGAGGAGAAGTTGACGGTTTTCATCAAATAAAAAAAAACTAGCTAGTTTTTGGTCTTACACTTTCATGTACATGACTTATTAAATCATAGTATATTATATAATAGCCTCTAGCGTGTAGGTCAGTTGGTAAGGCATGGTGGATACTTGGTCCATAGTATATGATATAATAACTAGTTTTTACTATTTTGATTTATTATTTTCATAAAATAATAATTATCTCCTAATTAAATACAATAGTTAATTATTTATTAATAATTGTATTAATAGCAAATATTCAATATGTATCCAATTGCTTAAAGTTTGACCATATAGGATCATATGTTATTGTCAAACATCATTCTAAAATAATTCTTGAACATATAGATGATCTAACATAGAACTGTCTTTTTATATGTAATAAGGACTTAACAACAAAACAAAATAAAATCTCAAAGACCATTCAAGTGAGAAAAAAAAATAGTTCGAGACTATATACATAAACTACCCCAAACCACCATAGGGACCATTCATTTAATTTACTCATTATATAATAATACTAGACAAATATAAATTTAAGAATACTTACCATTTAAGAAGCGTTAAAAATCTCAACCCAACCGGCTTATTCATCAGTTTTTGTTTTGGTTTAAAGTTTGCAGATTAGGATTAATATTGCCAGCTCTTAAGTCCAATGCACACCAAATGTTGTCAATCCCCAAATCGACTATCATAAAAGATATAAATAAGAGAGCTTTTAAAAAGTATTTAGGCATAATTCCAAAATCCATTGACCCAAAGAGACAACCAAGAAACATCATATATAAAATCTCAAATCTAGTCCAAAACATAGTATAAAATATCACCACAACAAAAAACAAAACTACCAATTCAAAGATGGATTCAATCAAACGAAACTCAATTCTAACAAATATCATCTAAAATACAAGCTCATGAGGTTTCATGCCTGCCTTGAGAGAAAATCTTGCACCCAAATAGCTCTTAAGTTCAGGAACAGCCTCGATTGCTTTTAACAATGCTGCATCCACCGTTTTTTGATCATCTTTTTTCTCTTGTGGCAGCTGGTTCTTTTCCTATATATATAATTAAAATTGGGACAATATTCAGAAAGTAGGGTAAATATGATGCAATAAATGCATTGCTATTTTTTGCATTTAACTGTAATAAAAAATCAATGAAAGTATGTTGTTATTTATTGTGGTTAACCTTTGTAAAAAAACTGATTTCTACTATAGGGTTATTTTGATTGGCATCTAAACTGATTATTATAACTTCAAGTCTACATAAAAGGGTTTTTATAATGATTTGATGTTGTAATCAATTTTGTTAAAAAGATGAAACTTTATTTCATAAATCTGGAATAGATTTAATTACCTCCTTTTCAGCTTCAAAGAACTCTCCTTCTCCCTTCTTTGTCTTCTTCTCGACTTTCTTGGAGAAATACTTGTCATCAAACTTCTCACAGTTTACCCCATTAATGTCGACCTTGGTTGAAGTGGCAATTACGTACGACTGGTTCACCCTCCTCAATGGAACACCGTTGATCTTGAATGGACCTATAAAACCCTAGATCGTTTAGCAACCAAAGCTCCAAGATTTTTGAAGCGTTATAAACAAAACTAAACGAATTTGTAGAACAATGGAGCACAAAATCAATTTAGGGCGTTACTAATATTTCGAATTTGAAACAGTACTCTGTTGAATTCAGTGAATCATAACCACACATGTGGATTCTTCATTTAAAATCCATAACTATCGAAAAAAAAAAAAAAACCTCACCGGTGACGAGAAGCAGTCCAGATGTAAGTTGCTTCAAGAACACAACTCTCTTCCCCTTAAACCTTCCAGCCAATATAATCAAGACAGTTCCTGGAGTGATAATAGCCCTGCATAACATGAAGCGCATACATCATGTTAAAACGAACCTAAACAAATAAAATATCAGAAGTGTTCGTGTGTATCAACCTGAGCTTAGTGGGCCTGGCTTTACGCTTGTTGACGAGGGGTTTCTTGACATCGTCGGCAGGGTAAAACTTCGGCGGCTTGACGGCGGCGGGGGCCTCGGCGGGCTTCTTCTCGTGGATAGGAAACTTGCCACCGTTTTTGGCCTTGATGGCCCAGAGTCCTCTCTTGTGGTACATCTGAGAGCGGGTGTATTTCCCGACACCCCTGATGAGATCTGGGTTCCGGCATGCATGAGGAGTTCTCTGCTTTGGCGCCATTGATGGATGACCTTCTGATGCTTCGCTTGCGCCGGCGGTGTGGAAATGAGGCAACGAAGAAGGGGATTTGATGTAAATCGGTGATTCTAGTACTAGTTGAAAGTTGAAACCCTAGTTGGGGCTCTTTGGGCTTTACGTTTGTTTTCGAATTGGACAAAGCGTAGTTGGGCTTATTTTTTGCCCACTTTACTTTTTTTGTTTGAATACATTTATATCTAATAAAATGTATTTTATTATTACTTTGATGTTTTAACTTTTAAGTATACTCGAATTCGGTAGCTAAATTTAGATGTTCAGGAAGGATCGGTAATGGCCAAGATCAAGGTTGTTCATCAATGAATAAATTTATACAGTTTTCATATTTTAATTTTCAAATTTGTTTAGGCTAAAATCAAATTATTATTTTGGATTTTGATTGGTTTTGGTTAGTAAACTTGAGTTGTACAACACAATGTATCTTATATAATTCACTTAAAACAACTTTTAAAGATACATACATTTAATCCAATGTAGTTAAAAAAAAAAACATCCCTTTTGATATCAATAGTAGATCCAACATTTGTATAAGTTAGAGGAACACAAAAAAATAATCAAATACAAAACAGTTTTTGGGATGAGGTCAAATGTTTCAGGACTCTTCGGAGTTTCAAAGACATCTTAATATTTGTTTCTTACTGTGTATCATTTTCAACACCGCATTACCGCACTTACATTCTGGATATTATATATTTTAGCCTTTTATTACTGTATTTGTATCCCTCAATATTTTCAAGCATTTAGGGGGAGATTATTGGGTAGAAAATGTTCATGTTAGAATATTCCTTTTATATATTGAAAGATTATTTTCTCTCCTGTAAATAGAGAGTGAATGGTCACTGGTTTAGTATGCACCAAAACATGTAGTTCTCTAGGTAGAGAGTGTGGCTGAGATATCTCGTATAAGCCTTGTTCTTGAGAGTCATATTTTGTATACTTTTTTATCTATGAAATTATCATATTACTCATCTCTTTGTTTATTAGTTTTTATATCAGTTTAACTTCGAGGTATTATTATTCCCTACTTGTCAATCTTCAAATAAGGTCCAACAATTTGCATTACCCTTATTGCCTTCATCATCGGCTCGGGGTGACCGACTTCTTGGGGAAGAATTCTAGTTAGAATATTACCATTATATTGTGATATATAGCCACTTCTTGTGCACTATTTTTAATAAAATTTATGAATTTAATACTACTTATAAACATACAAATTTCATTCACAAGTTCATAAAGCGTATAACATGGCAATTCTTAAAGCATGTAATTCTAATGGTTTCAAATAACACATAGGAACTCAATACCTATGATATAGCAATCCTATTATAATAACACATTCTTAATCTCGCAGTTTAAGCCTAGGAGTTGATGGTCTGATCCTAATTCGCTTAAATTATGACTTTGATATCAACTTGTAGCACCTCATGTCTTTATACTTTCAAATGTTACGATGTTAAAATATTTACATTACTTTAAGTCATGTTATACAAAAATATGGTCTAAAAAAACCTTTTGGTTCAAATGTTAACAAGCATGGGTATTACAAACACAAACCAATAAAGAACCATAACATGCAAAATAAGATCAAAATATATAATCATAATAACCAATATAGTAACAATATCCACTCTATCTACAGTTCAAAAGCACTTTTAGCACATCAACAATATCCTTTATTCTTTTGAGCACAATCTTGGTATAGATGACATAAAATAAAATATGTAAAACATTATTGTGATTGTGAGCTACATGCGTTTTAGACACAATAACACATTGACAAACGTTAATAAATTTATTACTTTACTTTGAAATGCAAGTGTTATGTATGGAATGCATGATCTTTTTCTAGTGTAAGATTGGGTAATAATACCCTAGGTCGGATCCATCCCGACATATTAAATTCTTCTCATTAATTTTGCTTATCGGTTATATACCAATGTTGGATATTTATAGGGCCTGATCACATGAAGTGATACCCTAAGTCTAGGATAATATAAGAAGAACAAAACCAACCTACCTTGCCATATTTTCCATAAGACATCTACCTCGTACTGCCCCGATATAGTCTTCTAAATCCCTTTGGGAGGCATCATGGTCCAAACGAGATTATTTTGATTTATTAATGTGCATCCTTTTAGCATATGCATGAATACCCCTTTCTTTTATGCAAGCCATTCACATAATGTCATGATATGCATATGTTCAAATATAATATAGTTACATTAAAACATATTTATAAAATTTGCATAAATCATAATCGCATAAACTTTAATCTTTTTAAGTAATCATAATCATGTATTGTCTCATAGAACTAAATAAACATGTATATTAAATACTTGGAGAAACTACTATATAACATCTAGCATGCTTGAAAACATTCATTCATATAGACTTGCACCGAAAACTTTGAACCAAAATCATTCATATATTGTCATGTATCCCATAGTGGGAAAATAGCACATATACTCACATTGATAGGTAGCTTAACTAACTACAATGCTTGTTATTGTCCTTGATTTATTTTTTATCAACCTTTTTCTTCAATCTTATTGAATTGTACCAAACAATGGTTTAGTCATTATAATGCATTCTACCCATATTGTTGGTTATATGCTCATAGTCATAACAAGTTGGTAATATTACTATAAATAATAGGGGCTTTGGGTTACGCGCAAGTGACAATTTATCCAAAAGAGATTGAAAATAAACATAAGAGGCTAAGTTTATTAATATATCAAATTAAATGTATATTAATCAGAAACTAAAATAGGATAAAGGACTAAAGTTAAAATATCAACAATTTTGAATTTCAAATAGTCCTTATCCGCAAGGGAGGAGATAGAGATGAAAGACACTATAAATACAACCCTTGATTAGAGTTGTAAATCATCCGGAAAAACATAATTTCGTCCATCTCCTCCCCACACTCTGTATCTCGCCGATTTCTTCAAATACATGGAAGATAACATGCTAAAACTTCAAGAAAATGTTTATACTTCATCAACGGGTGGTAAATCGTTGTCTTGGGTGCGATTGCATTAGAGGAGTTCTACTTTGGGCTCTGGACAGCCTAACAAGATCGGTTTGAATCATAAAGGTATATCTTGATCCCTCTTGAGTTTACAGTTACCAAAGTGTGTATGATTTTGTGATCCGTAGTGGAAGACGATATTTGTTTATGTTTCCGCTGCGTTGTTGTTCTGTTATCGTATTCCAACACATATAACTAACCTTCCTAAAATCAATTCAATTATTGACCCCTTTACTTCATAATAACTCACTATATATGTCATTCAGTGTTGTTTATTCAATGCATAATGCATGCCATCATTTAATTTCGTTAAAACTAAGAAATCATTTTATTTAAGAATGTGGTTTCATCTATAATTAACTAACCCAATTGATTTCTTTCCTCCAAACTAATATACTCTAATATAAATTTCAATCCATAAAATTATCACATTTCAATAGTTATATTCAGCGTGAGTAACTTGCAACATAAACCTTACAATGACATCAAATTTATCATTCTATAATCCATTCACATCACTTAATGTTTTCTATTTCATCTCATGAAATTACATCTCAAAATGGTTCAATGTGTGTTAATAATAGGAGATAATACACATACTTATCCCAACCCATAATTATCTTTAACTATTTAAACCATGCAAGATACTTGGCAACTTTTAGGTTTTTTTAACATCCTTCGGATACAACAAATAACATCAGTTAAATCTCATTGAAAGTTAATATATCTTTAAACCAAGTTGTATCAAGAAAAACCTTCATTTTCCTTTAAGAGTTCTCTTTGTTGCATCAATTTTAAGCCAATAATACTCAAAGTACAAAGGCTTTGTACCATGCTATGTTTTTTTTGTTTTAATGTAAATGAGGAAAATAAAAGTTGGATTTATTTAAATGTTCATCATATGGACTAAGAACTAGACAAGTGTACTCATACTCAGTCGACTATCGCATAAAAGATAGAGTTTTGTGATCAAGTAATAGCATAGAAAGTGTTGTGTGTGGCTGAGTGTTAGCTCAAAATATATATGTTGATACTCTTATCCGATCGAGTAATTACCAAGAACAAAGTTGCTTGGGCGCATATTTGATCATTTTGCTTACTGACTCAATTTCTTCAACTTATGCTGCCAGAGTAAGGATCATGTGAGACTGCTTCTTGATCACACAAGATGTATTTTCAGCTCTTCTTCACTTATTAAATGGCATTTATACCCTAAACATCCCATACAAGCCTTAATACACTTTCAAGTGAAACATGCAACCTTAAACATTCATAACTTCCTTATTCTAAGTCTAATTTTGTTGATTCTTTTTGCTTTGTAATCCTCTTAATGTTAGTTAGACATTAGAATCAGGAAACACTAAATATAATACTCTAAAACCTGATTTTCAAATCTATTTTTGAAAGGTGTCCAACATGTCTTCAAATCTTGCTTTCACATATATCTTTATGTTTTGGCAATTATCTAATTCTCATGTGTTCTAAACTTTAATGGGACCATATGAAACCTGCATAAAATTCTTAAAGTAGTTCTTAATTATTAATAATCAACCTTAAGTGTTTTTTATCATTTTGTACTATTTTATGGCACATGAAAGGTTCTCGAACTAGGGATGATCTTTTGGTGCCGTAATACCAAACCTACCTAGAAACCATACCAGAACTGGACAGCCCTTCCTCGGGCCGGCTATTGGTTCTTGGTTTTCATTCAAAGTGGTCTTAGGCTTTTTCCCGATACGATGCTAAAAAACCCATTTTTCATAGGTACCAGACCGAAATTTGTAAAGGCATATCCCATGCAAATATATCCAATGTTTCCAGGATCACGACCCTAAAACATATGATATCGGCCCTCACTAATACACCTTACAAAATGCAACTCTATCCATAACATATTCTTGCGAGTCGAATAACCTATGAGCGGGAAAAAGTGAGTATCTCGTTGATCCTTTGGACTCTCTTGTATCGACAATGGTGACAATGGTGAACCAGAGCAAGAAAAGAAAATCGCCACCATCATCACACAATTCGATGTTAGTTGCATTTTATTACTTATTTTATTAGTTTATTTTAGCATTGTTACCTTTTTTATTTAGTTTGCATGTATTATTATTGTTATTTTTGTTTCTTGATTATTTTGGATACTTTGGTGTTTTTATGTTTAATTTGTAGGAATTACGAATGCGGAGCAGAACGAACTGGATAACGAGCGAGTAAAGCGGGCTGAACGTAACGTAATTGGACTTTATAACATTTGGGCTAAGAGAATGTGGGCTTATCGTTACCGTGGATCTAGTGTATAAAGATGGGCTTGATTTGGACTTGGCATGGATCGTGGATTAAATCAAATAGGCCAGAAGAGGAAACTTTAGTGCGGTCGAGTATCCCCATGTAAAACCTTTTGTGCGGCCGAGGATCCACATGCAAAAACAAACAATTGTGCGGCCGCGTGTTTGCAAACAAGAGACCAAGTGTCGTCGGTATTCTATGCAAAAGCACATGTGCGGTCGAGGATGCTTAAAATAATTTGTCACATATGCGATCGAGTGTTTCTTTTCATGCTGCCGTGAAATCCCATGCAAGACCAATGTGTGCAACCAAGTATACTATAGATCAATGCAACAAACAAACGCTAGTAAGAGTGCTTGCAAAACATGGGTCGAGTATTCCCTTGACAAAAAAATTGGACGATCGAACTAAAGAAACAATACAAACTTAACATACGGTCGAGCTTCTCCATACAAACATAACCATGCAGTCGAGTTAATGCTAGAACATAAAGAGCATGCGATCAAGCAATAAGGAAAATGAGGAAATTTCTAAAGTGTGCGGCCGCACACTTTTTGTAGTGTAAAACCACTTTGCCTGCACATTTTTTGTAATTTCAATCAGAGGAGTTAGAGGCTTGGATTCAACTTTGTACGACCAGTTTAATTTCGTGAAGGAATTTTCATGCAGCTGAGTAAAAAGAATTGAGGGCTATTTTTTTAAATTTAAAATGTGTTTAAGTTAGGGTTTTTACCTTCATTCAAAGGAGATTGGAGACATTCGACAGAGGAGACGACGGCGAGGTTTGGAAAGAGCAGGTTTTTGGAGCTTGGGAGAAGATTTCTTGAAGCTTTATTCATCATTTGCTTCACTTGGGTTTGTATTATTTTGCTACATTTGATGTTTGGTATATTTCTACTTTCCTTGTTTGTTCTAGCCATGCTTGGCTAGACCTTCATCATCAATATTAGGTGTAATCCATGAACAACTAGTTAAGGTTTGAAAGATTTATGAGTATTTAGTTCCTAATCTATGAATGCAACTTTGTTTAAAATTCTAATTGTTCTTGTGTTCTTATTCATGAGTTTGAATGCTTGAATGGTTATTGTCATTTTTTTCTAATACGTAATCGACTTCTAAAACAAACTAGTGACAAATGATTTTCGTGGATGCTTATATTCATTTTTAAATTCATGAAGTTGTGTTCTTCAAGGAGAAGTGGAAGCTTACTGATTTCCTTTGAGTTTGGTGATTCTTATATCTATATTGCTAGTCATTTTACTAAAGTTGGATGCTTATTTGACTTTTGACTTTGATTAAGACGATTATTAAGAACTTTTCTAATTTCCATTAAGTTAAGAAGAATCTAGGTGTTTCAAGCTTTTGAGATGCTATAGTCAAGCTAGATTAAATTAAATACATTGCACCATAAATCTTGATGATAAACTAACTAGTTGGAATTGTGGTGAAATCTCAATATTGATTTGTTCTCCACATTTTATTCACTTCACCAAAAATTTGTTTATTACTTTTATTTTCATTTTCAACTAAAACAAACAAAACCGTCTTTTTACGTTATAATGTTCAAAATATATATATTTTCTAATTGATTGCATAATTTTACAAACCGAACCAATCTCCATGGATACGATCCCTTTACCGCTAGAAGCAAATTTGTGTATTAGAAGTAAGGTTTATTTTTGTTGGCCTCGACAACTACCAGTCGGCTAATAATGTTAATTGGGTTGATGAAGATTTTTATGAAACTCAAGTAAGATTTTGTGTTCTTATATAGTGTTTGATGAAATTTACTATAGTTTGTAGAAGCAAACTTTAAACAAAGTAGATGACAATGAAACGAGGAAGAGGCCATTGAAGACTTAAATAATTACTTTGGTTGATTTGGTATTAATCTTTTTGGATTGGTTAGTATTAAATATTTTAGATTAGATAATTAATTATTTGGTTGTTGATTTGGTATTAAACTTTATTGGTTGAATTGGTTTAAAAAATTTGTTGGTTATTTATAATAACGAGTGCAAAGTATGTTGATATCGTTGTAAAGTGTGCAAAGTATGTTGTTATTCATTGAAAAACATGCGAAGTATGTTGCTCTTTTTACTTTTGGAACCATTAGAAACAATTCTTGAAAATCCAATTCAAAGTACATTGCTATATCCGGTCACCTCTGCAAAGTGCACTAATATTTCTAGTGTTGACCGGCTCAATTCTCAAAAGAACTAAAATACTAGCATCAATACCGATTAATCTATTACGTTCAGGTTCTCGGTCCCTATATTTTTCCTTATTCGGTACCGGTTCGGGCCGGTTCGGTCCCTAGGCCACCGCAACAACACAACAAATCAAATTATATTACTCTCTTTCTTTCTCTTCTGTCTTATTATTATTTTTATTTTTTTTTCTGAAACTTTATTTTTATTAAAAAGTAAATATAATATTTATCAAATAAATAATTAACAGGCATTAGAATACATATTTTTTTTCTATAAAATGAGACCAATGTTGATAAAAAATTTTGTGATGTTATTAAAATATATGATTGAGTTGAGCCGTTAATGTGTGTAAAATATTGGATTCAAGTGTTATGTATGTAAAAGAGAGATATATTAGTTTGTTAATAGGTAATTTGAATTTGTTGGGTTACCGATAAGCGTAGTCTTATGGAAAACATCAAGTTTCTCAATTTCAATGAAAGAGTTTTGTCTATCCTCAAAGTACTTTGTTAAATTTTGCTTTAACAAACCAAAATCTAACAAACTAACTTCTTTACTAGCACCACCATGAATACACTTTTCATCCGATTTCAACACTTCCACTCCACTGACTACTAATAGTTTTCCCCTCATGATATAGAGAATACGCTTACACAAGATTCTACAAGTCTTAAGTTTAGTACATGAACAAATAGCAAAATAAATAGGTATTTTTATCAATTAACACCTTTCTTGATTACATTTAACACATTGACCAACTATTTTAAATTGTCAAGACGACTACTCATATCAAAATTACATATGATTTTGAAACTATTTGAAAATTTCCAAATTACTCTTGTAAAAATAATCACCAAAATGGCTTGTATCTCTTTATCCGACCATCTGATTTTAGTGTTTAAACAATCATGTTGAAAAAAAAACCTACATGACCTTCATTCTTCTTATCATTTTTGGTTTGTTTATTGTTAGCGACTTTATGCTTATACTTCTTCTTCATCTCCTTTTTTGTTGATTGAAACAAGTGTTGACCACACATTTTGATATGCATATTATGATAGAATTGGGATATGCATTTGTTGTATTATAAAGTGCTATATGGATGCATAATGAATAGGTAGACAGGCTAAAAGAAAGCTCCATGATCATCTTCCAATAAACTTCTATAGCCGTCTATGCAAGTCACTTGTACTTTCAAAAGATAAGAACAACTTCGAAATTGTATGCAATTTCAAATGTTCTTGTAAGAAATGTTTTTATTTTTCCATCAAATGTATTTAAACATTGTTTTCTCAGTGAATTATTGGTAAAGTCGATTAAAAAAACATTATTTTCTTCAAACCGATCCATTATTTTAATTAGCAATTTCGAAAAAACTTTTTTTGCAAAAGAAAATATTCTTGCAAAAATGTTGTTTTCGAAATTGCTAATGCAAATAATTGATCGATTTAAAGAAAAAAAATTGAAGCGATTTTGCCAAGAATCCATAGAGAAAACTATGTTTGGATATGTTTTGACAAAAAAGATCGTTTTAATGGAAAAAGAAAATAATTCATACAAGAATCTTTGAGTTACAAGGTTCAATGTTACACAATAATTATCATAATTTACATTATATATAAAGTTTTTTTTTTTTCCTTTTTAGGTGGAGAACTATTTTGAAATTCCTCTATTTCGAGTTCCTAACAAGTTTGAATATATTTTTGAGAAAAATGTGTTTTGAAAGTGATATGGTTTTGAACTTGGTGGTTATTTTCATGATTTCTTAAAGCGTCGGTCAAAATGTTGAGTGGTTAACAAATATCATCATTTATGTGAATATCCCAGAGAAATATATATGAAGAGGTTATATTCGAGAAATTTTCATTACCTCTTTATTACCTTTCAGATACATACCATGATATTTTATGAAAAGCTCAGGGTGCGTTTAGTTGCGGAAAACTACTCCGTTTTCCGGAAAATTTTTCCAAGAAATATGAGAATTCGGAGAACGCGTTTAGTTCGTCAATTTTTCCAAAGTTTTCCAAGAAAATGAAAATTTTTCATTTTTCCAAAATTACAAAGAATTTGGAAAATTTTGGAAAACTCAAAATTATTGTTTTCTAAATTTTTCTATTTCCAAAATTTTTCTAAAACATATAAAAACAAACACATACACACACCACACACTCATTCTCTATCTACTACACCCCAAGAATTACATCTACACCCACCCCACCCTACCCCACCCACGCCACCACCCACCCACTCACCCTATCACCACCCACCACCCACCCTATCCCACCCTACCCACCGCACCCACACCCACCCACCCACCCCACCTACCCACCGCACCCACACCCACCCACCCACCCCACCTACCCACCGCACCCACACCCCCACCCACCCACCCCATCCCATCCACCTTACCCCCATCCATCCTACCCCACCCACCACCCACCCTACCACCACCCACCCACCACCCCATCCCACCCACCCACTATACCCCACCCACCACCCACCACCATCCACCCTACCACCACCCACCCACCCACCCACCTACCCTCCGCACCCACACCCCACCCACCCACCCCATCCCACCCACCTTACCCCCACCTACCACACCCCACTCCACCCCACCCACCCTACCCACCTGTAAACTTGTAAAACTTTAAATTGGATTGAACTTAAATTGATAGAAAATAGATATCTAAACACGTTTTCTATTTTTCTAAAATAGAAAATGAAAACGAAATCAGTTTTATCTAAACGCATTTTCTAAATTTTCAATAGAAAACTGAAAATGAAAACTCATTTCGTTTTTCTGAAAATGAAAAACGGAAAACGGAAAACAGTTTTCCGCAACTAAACGCAACCGTAATGTCTCAAAATAACAACATATTTTTTGATTTGCCCCATGGGGGTCAAATTCGTACAACCTAAATTTGTACCTTTAAAACGTTATATTTAGACTATTTAGTCATTTTTAACCTCTTTTTTAACGGCAACAAGATTTTTTAAAATTGGACCGGCTAGAAGTTAATATTTCTTTCTCCAAAATACCACAAAGTTAGCAAACTATAGCTTCCTTTGTTAATGTATAGAAAGAAAATTATAGACAATAATCTAAGTTGCTAATTTAAAGTAAGAACCAAGTGTGAAATAATAAATCATGTTTAAAAACTTATCCAAACAAATATAAATGTATAAATTAAATAACAATATTTTTCGATCGAAATATACAAAAAGGAAAAAAAAATAGTAAATTAATCATGTAGACCAACATGCTTACAATTGCAATTGCAACCATTGATCCCCATCAATAAACGAAGCATTAAGAAAGAGAGAGGCTTGAGTATCATTTAGCTTTTGTGCATATGGAACTCTCATCGATGTATTTGCTCCTCCACCCATGCACATGTACTCTCCATAGAATATACTCCTACAATCAAAATCACCCTCCATAAGTTAAAATAAACGTAAAAAGTTATTTATAAAACAAAAAAAAAAAAACGTGCTTACTGGTCTCTAGAAGGGTCATTAAAGTCATTCCAGCCCTCAGGGGCAATTATGTCTGACATAAAAGTGTATGCAAATACCACTTTAGAAAAGGGCCTCCATGCTCGACCTAGCCATATCCGTCCAGTGCCACCAAGGTTGCATCTCACGAATGCAAAGCCACTGTCCTCATCTGCTGAAGCTCTTCCATGTGCTGTAACTGCTCCGTTTATATTCTTTTGTCCCACTGGCACAGGTGGTGCCATGGAGATCAATTGACAATCCTATAGATCATTTCACATGTTACAAAAGGACCCGCTAATGAGGTTGATTATATGCAATTGCATGTGGTTGTTCTTATGTAATATAAGAAAATAGAGTAAAATGATCATCAAGTTCTTGTTCGTTTTCATGAATCTTGCTTATAACAATGAACTTTTTAAAGTTGAAAGATATAAGATTGATTAATATGTAGTATATGTTAAGATCTCATAAGACTCTATATATAATATATGATATATATTTATGGTTTTTTTCGATTGTACCTCATAGAGTGATTTTGCATTGCCGAAAATGAAGTCTATTGAACCTTGGATAAAACATTCTTTGAAGTAATGGCGACCTCTATCATCATGAAGAGTATCTTGAGCTCCAAAAAATCCACACCCCCAAAAGGAAGCTTGATCTCCATTTACTCTAATTGCTACGGCTTGTGCTCCAACATCTCCTGGCTTAGGTATTGGAGCCACGTTCTAGTATCAATAACATTTCAAAAAGTTAATTTTCTTGGTAAATCCAGCTTGAAATACGTTAATTTAATATTTGAATGTGCTACAACCATGCCTACCATGAAACTAATGTTCATAGCTACGAAATTTGTTGCAAACACTTGCACGGAAGCACTATAGAATGTACCATGCGCGGAATTGGCAGTGTCATTCCAGACAATCGCGGTTGAAGTATATCCTTGCCCTTGAAATGTTATATTTGGTTTTGTCTTGGGGATTATTACCTTTTCACTTAAATTTGACATAATGAGTAAGTTAATATTATATCATTATCAAGGTTATATTTATGACAACTTTGCATCTTTGCAAATTGCATGGCAATATATTGAAAAAAAAAAAAAAACAGAAAGACGAAGGCTATTTGATACTTGTTGATTGAGTAAGAGCTGACTTAGTCGATGTCTAACCTAGTCAGATTCATCCTGAAGCTGACTGGGTAAAAGGTAAATTTTAAGGTTTTGGACCGAGTCAGCGGTAAATTTTGGGGTTATCAAACGGTCTGATTCGGAACGAGTCAGACGTAACCTCTTACTGACCAAGTAAGAGGCAAATCAAACAGTCCCGAAATGATTATTGGACAAGTAGGTTATAGATTTCAACAACTTACAAGTAAATGCCGTTATTGATCCATATTAGAGTTCTCTTAGGGTTAACATTTATAGTTGCATCAACCGCAGACTGAATGGTAGTAAAATTACAGCATCCATTGCGATCAACACAAAATGTTGTTGTCGTGTTGGTATCTGGAGGTAGCGAGTCACGAGGAAAGTCATCACATATGTCGACTTTACTGGCTTTTTTTTCATGATGGTGGTGATGACTATGCAACCGAGTATTATATTGGTTTGCAATCATAGATACTGGCGAAAATGAGATAACCTTAAACTCCTCAATGCAAAAGTTGACGAATTCTAGGTTTGATGACAGAAAATGTGTGGTGGCTAAAACGGCAACCAAAAGAGATAAAACATCTGTGTATCTAAAATTCATGGTTTTCGTTCAAGCAGAGGGTTTGAATGAAAATGAAGAAATGAAAGAAGGGTTTTTTATAAAGCACTTGAAGTAGAAGGGTTAGATAGCATGTCTTGCAAACTACCCTGTCCCTATGTTCATTTCGACCTACCAACACCTTGGAAAGTTGGAATTATTCCTTTTATAGAAAGGCTTACAAAAATTTATAGTATCTACGTATAAATACATTGTTTTTTTTTTTATAACTTAATTAGTTACATTATTTGTGTTGAATATCAAAGTTAACAATACATTTTTATTGATTTATTTTATCTATAAATGGGATCCCCCATAGGATGCACAAGTTTTACCGACCGACTAAGATGATGGTTATTTATTTATATATAACATTCTACTTATATTTCTTTCTACTATAACACAATACTCAAACAAAATCTACTTAATCATAGATTGTAAGCCAAACTAGACTAATTTAATTTCACTCTATATAAGTATAAATGGATAGATTTTTTAACGTATAATTAACTTTCTAGGCTTCTAACTAGAGGTGCACATAAGCCGGTTTTAACCGGTTTCGGTTTTTTGGAAAACCGGTTTTCCTTCAACCGGTTTCGGTTTAAACCGGACCGGTTTTAGCCGGTTTTTTATCAATGGAAGTCCTAACCGGTATAACCGGTTCCGGTTCCGGTTAAAACCGGTTTTTAAATAACCGGTTCCGGTTAAACCGGTAAAAAAACCGATTTTTTGTTTTTTTACAAATACTATAAAAATACTAAAAAAATACTACAAAAATACAGAAAAACTTATATTGTATTTGGTTAGGATATAAAATAAGAAACAACATTGTTTGGACTTGGATAACATAGATTGAACTTCAAATGACATAAACAAACGTCGACGACGAATTACATAAATATTAAAAACTTAGAATTATAGTCTTCGAATAACCTAGGTTCAACATCGAATAACCTAGGTTCATCTCCAACAAATTACATAAACTAGGAATTATAGTCTTCATCTAGAAATAACAAAGTTTTAAACTTCAAATTACATAAACGTCGATAATAATAATAGTAGGAATAAAACTTCCCACATTTTTTGCACCGAGCTTTTTTAGCACCATCTTTCATGATGCAACAATCGAAGTTCGACCAAACATCGGCGGATCGCGTTGTGGTTTTGACTTCCGCTACATCATCGTTGGTATAGTTTCGTGTTATGCCGGAAGTACCAACGGAAGCGGAACTGGAAGCGGAAGATGAAGCCATCTTGAAATTGTTAGAAAATAGATCGGGAATGCGAAAAACATCGAGAATATTGAGCGTTTTTTGCGGGGTGTTGAAACCAAATGAACCAACACCTATATATACTAACCATAGAGGGGTAAAATGGGTATTTTGGGGTTTCTAACGGCTAAAAACGGCAGAAAATCGAGCACAAAACATCAAAAATCCGAAAATACCCGTTTTTTAACGGTCACATTGAAAAACCGAAAAAAAAAAACCGGTTTGTTTCGGTTAAAAAACCGGGGTCAAAAAACCGGTGTACGCTACGCTTGAAAACCGGCCGTTCGGTTAAACCGGGACCGGTTTGTAGATAACCGGTTATTGAAAAAACCGGTTCGGTTGAATTTTCGGTTTTTTAAAAATTTAAAAAACCGGTTAGGATAGGATGTGCACCTCTACTTCTAACGCACGAGAAACAAACAATCTCGTATTGATGGACTGCCCTTATGCTACAGAAATTTGGAATTGGACATCTAAATGGAGTGGTCTTCTTCCCTTTGAAGCCCACAAACTTAAAAAATTTTCCGGAATGAAAGGAGAAAGCAAAAGTTGCCAGGGAAATCATCCTTTCAATGTTGGTCGATGAGATTCAAATTATCACTTATCTTTGGATTAAGAACAAATGCAATTGTTATATCGCTGGTGTTGTAATTCTTTGGTATTGTAGCTTTTTTGACTCGGTTTTCCAAAGCCTTTGGCCGTCGTTTTTGAATCACACCTGTTTTAATTTTCACATGAATTGTCCTTAAAAAAAAATATGAAACTATGTTGCTATTTGTTGCATTTAGGAACATTATGTTTTATATTTTATGTCAACTATGGAGCATATGATTTCTAACTGCAAAAGATTTATAAGATCACTAGCAATATGCTAAAGAAAAAAACGTTACAAAAAAATGGCTAAGATGAGATTGTGCAAATAACCAACCTATCTTAATTTACACTTTATGTTCCTATTAGAGATCCAAAAACCGACTATCTAATCAACTTACCAAGTTTGTTAAAAGTAACTTTGTTCGACCAAGTTAAAAGTAACTTTGTCCGACCAAGTCATTAACTCCGCAAATGTATATGACGATGCACAATCTAAACCCCCACCACCTGCCAATCAAGGACTACAAAGAATACTATGAAGTTTTGCCGCCCATTAGGCTTCCTTGCCCCTTCATTCGACAACCTACAGAGAGGACCGAGCCAATCTTCCATGACGATTTGATATTTTACCAAACATCATTTACTTGCATCTAGTGATTAATTTCTAGGAAATTTGTTCTTTAATATTACCCATCCCAAGCAAACATCTTCCCAAAAAGAAGCTCGATACTATTACACACTCTAAGATTACAAAAAAAACACCAAATCCACGTCTTTTTTCTTCAAATGGTCATAAGCTCTAATAATATTATACCACGGGTTTATTAGAAGCGCCCCAGTTGAGATACGAGAGTGGTGCCCATCTTCTCCATGAATTCCTGAAGCCAAAGCACATCATCATCTTCAGTGAAACACCAAATCCACTTGAAAAGAAGTTCCTAATTAACGGAGAAAATGCTACCCACTCCAAGACCGTCGTTTATTTTGCTAGAAATTACATTTTTTTCGAACAAGTAAAGTATTCCACTACATAATTGTTTTCTTCTAAATATCCAAGTTTCTATAAATTCAAATTTCTTCATAAAGTCTAATCTGAATACATGTCAGAATACAAGTGCTAGACTTGGAAAGCCTAATGATTTATGTCGAAGTTAACTTTAAAGGCATCATATAAGAATATGACAATCTAGTTCCAAAGTCAAAATCCTAGAATATTTAATAGATATAAATGTATGCAATAATTCCAAGGAAAGGAAACGAAACATTTCAAAGATGATCATATTCAATATCAACAACTTCCAAATAATAAATCAACAATTTCAAATGATCAATGCATATGTTTCCGATCCCAAACCCCAAGTCATTCTCAAGGTCTAACTCACAATGATGGTTATATTGGGGCAGTGCACGGTAGCTCATTCTACACAACACACCTTCCACATTCATCTTAACTTAGTTTACACGATACATTTGCTACGTGTCTGTTCTAAAGATAATGTTCACAAATAGCTAGCACATAAACACTATATACTCACCCGATCAAGTTCAAAATACATAACTTGTGAACCATCGCACAAGTCCCATGCAAGGGTTTGCAATTCCCTTATGCATGTGAGAATTTTCTATAATGTCATCACATTATCTCAATAATTTCAAAAATATGTACCTATGAATGTCACATAATGTCTCAACTCTAAGCAAGTGGATATACACGCTCATGATTAAGATCAGTTTCAAAATATCAAGGAAATTATAATTTGTAATAAAAGTCTTTCTAATATAAGTTTCATGAATAAAGAAACATAATTTTACTATTCACATATCAGTGAAATAGTTTAGCAAAGAGAATTCGCAAATTAAAATCATCAAAGTAATATATGGACATGTATTATTGGGTAAGTACTCACCTTAACTAGAAGTAACACCTTAACCTCATTCCTCAAGTGGTTGAGACAGTTTAGACGCTCAATTGTCACCTAAGGTTAACAATAGTTTAAGTATTAATGTAAGACCCGTTCCCAAATAATAAAATTAATTATGAAAAATGTAACTTTTGCTTGACTAAGGCCTTATCGACGTTATCGCCAGGGATAACGACGCTAAGGAGGGTTTAAGGGTTGCATGCACGATGTTCGTAGTTAGTGACGCTAACTCATAAGGTTAGGGGCGCTAACCACCGCTATTGCAAAACCGTAGGTTCCAGGCTTTGAGCCCTATTTAAGACACTCAACCCTTAGAGGCCGTCTCCCACCTGACTCAAACGACCTGTAAAACCATAATACGAAAACCCTAGCCCCCTATTGTAATCTAACTCCATTCTTGGACCTTGGAAACTTGCTTGAATATGAAGGAAAAAAGGGTGGTGTCAAAGGAAGCTCTTACAAGGAAGATCTAGCTGGTTTCTTTATTTCTGGACCATTGTAAGTTATAAAAATATATGCTTTATAGTTTTCCTTCACTTGTATGTGAGTGTAGGTCTAGTTTTGGTCACTTTGGGTCCATAGTTGATAAGTTCATGGAGTTTGGGGAACTTCAGATATCTATGGCGAGATGCATCCATTTCTGGAACACTTGAGCCTTTGAAAAGGGACATGACTAAGTCCCCTTGAGCTCATGTAAGTTGAATAAGCATTTGGACCCCTCTTTTGACCTAGATCCTTAGAATTGACATATATAGTCATGCATGACCACAAAGTTTGTATTTTTTATGGGTCTATAGACTAAATGGACGAATTTTGGAAAGCATTAGCTACTGTCTTGGTGTATTAAGATCTTAACATGGAAGTTAGGATCTTTGGAGTTAGTGTCGCTAACTATATGAGATAGCGACGCTATCTTAGGCAAGGGCCCATGTCTTTAAACATCCTTAGCGGCGCTACCACTATCGGGTAGCGGCGCTAAGCACGATATTGACTTTGACCAAGTTGACTTTCGGTCAAACTTTAGGAATTTGGGAGGGTTGACCTGGATTGGGTTAGGTCTTTGATTTGTGCCTACTTGTAATTTAGGAGGTTCGTGTGGACCGACTCCCGATGGCTTTACTTACATTTGTGAGATTAACGATTCATGTGAGTTTCCTCACTTTACTTAATGTGATGATGAATGCCTAGGAGAATGCTATGATGTATTGATGTTAGCGTTAAGGATTACTTGCCTCTTTTGCTATTATATGTGGGTGTATCGGGGTGACCCCAGAGCCAGATGGATCAAGGTCAGCCCGCGAGTCCTTAACCGTAGGCGGATCGGGGTAATCCCCTGAGCCTGAATGTTCGGGGTGAGCCTGAAGACCTTTTTTTCTTGGTGTGTATTGTGTTTGAACATACGGTAATTTGGGGAACTCACTAAGTGTTGTGCTTACGGTTTTAGTTTAAATGTTTCAGGTACCTCCAGTGATAAGGGGAAGGACTCGACATGACTTCACGGCATTGACATCCATATTTTTAGACCTTCGATGTTAACTCGTTTTTAAAATGGTTTGAGATTGAATGTTGTGAACAATTTGAAGGCTTTTTATGAATTCTCGATGATTTGAAACTTACACTTAATATATTTAAAGGAAAAATTTTGGCTTGAATTTTTGGGACGTTACAATTAATGACTCATTCCAAAAAAATTATCCTAACAAGGTTTCCAACCTTCATTATCTGGTTTTAACTCTACCATAGTATATTAGAACTAATAAAGAAACCAGGGAAGCAAAAAGAGTATTTTTTTGAAAAAAATGAAATTGTGACATGGACAGGGGATTAATCAACCAAATGGGGATTTGCCTTGACCGGTGGACCTGCAAAACTACAAACATAGGAAATATTTTGTCCTAAAGCCACCCAAGCAAATCCAATTAGTTCCATGTTCTTCAAAACAGCTTCTAATACTCCTGATTGTGTACTAACATCCTAAGACATTTTAAACCTCTTTAATCCATTATTAACATTATATCTAAGAATTTAATAGGATCATCCAATGATTTAAACTTTCAAAAAGTTGATTAGGTTCACCTAAGATCACATGAACTTCAAATAGAGACATAAGCTTCAAATGATGTTAGATCATCACCAAACATGATTTAAATTAGTCATTGAAGGTAAGTTTAAGACCTAACTTGATGATTCAATAGATTTAGAATCAACTTAAATCATAAGCATAGCTTTAAAACTCCGCTGAAGCTCTAAAACTAACTAGATTTCATTAGTGGAAGTAAATAATCACATATGATGGAATTATAATCCTAAAATAAGTTTAAGAAACTCAAATTTAATCTAAAAAATACATTATTTTGAATTCTAAATCCCAAATTCGGTTTCACCATTGTCAGGGTTTAAAATTTCCCCAAAACTTGATTAATTTTCCATTCTAACTTGAAATGAAATAGTAGAAGCTTTGATTGAATCCTATGCGTAGAATCAACATGTAGACTCCATTAATAAAGACAAATACATCATCAATTCAGGTTTATGTTGATTCATGAAATTAGAAATGTGGATTGGAGAAGATGAAGGTGAAATGATTAACTTCAAAAGTTTATAATGATGTTTGAAGCTCTATTCAAGAACCATTCAAGCTAATATCCAAACTCCTAATTCCTCTCAGAATCACCAAACTTCTCCTTATCTAGCTCTACAAAACCGTTCAACATGTTTCAAGTTTGGGAATTTGTCACATCATCTATTTGTTTAGAAGAAATAAAAATTTGTTAGTAGCCCATAATGTCCATGGTAAAAAAGTCTTATTATTTGTTTTGCTTATTATAATTGGTTGTTTATATAATTTTAATCAATTAAATCTTTTTATTACCTAATATGTACCTTGATAAGATAGATGCAATTTCTACTTGTTTAATTGGTCTCCAGCCTAGCTGGTAGTGATGCATCGGGTTATATACCCATGTGGGGGGAGGTTCCGGGTTCGATCCCGGTTCCAAGCCCCTGTGGGGGATTTTCCCAGGTGAGGTGGGGGTTGACACTTTGGAGTGTCAAACAATGAGGGACGGTTGAAAACCCGTCACAAGGTGTTCGACTCCCGCGCCTTTTCCAAAAAAAAAATTGGGCTGACATAAAAAATTGGAAAGAATTTAATCACTTATAAAATGCTTTCAAACAGAGTGTCTTTTTATCTTTATATGATATTTATACTATAAAATTACAAGACATAATTAACACATGGGTTATTGTCATAATTGCCCAACAAAGTTTCGTCAAATATTTTAAAATATCCCTATACAATATTTTGTGTTTTTTAGGTCCTTAAACTGACCAAAAAAATATCATGTGAACCCTTTTTAAATGGGTGAAGGGGTCAGCCGGTTGTAACGCTTACGTGGCTGTCCAATTGGCACTTTGTTCATCACTGTTAGTCCACGTGGCACTGACACGCCGTCCACGTGGATTATTATTGTTTTCAGAATTTATCAATTGTTCATATTCTTTGAGCTTATGAAGATGTTATTAATCAAAGGATATGAAGAACTGCAAAGCAAATATAGATGAAATCAAAGATCAATAGAGAAAAAAATGAAATCATAAGATTGATGCTCACGGTTGCAATCAACAGATGAAATGTCTTTGGTTGCAATCAAATTGAAACGAGAAAAAACAAGATTGATGCTTAGGTAAACTCTTCTTCTTACCCTTTCTGATCCGCAGCCCCGATCGTAATAGAATTCATTGCATTCAATTTGCTCCCGTTTCCATTTGCATGTTCATTAGTGGGTTCGATTTCATCGGAATCGTAACTAAACCCTGAGACATCCATGGTAGCTGTTTCGTCAAGCTCATCCTCCTCCGCCGCGCTCCTCTTCCTCTTTTTGTCGATTTCCACCGCACCGCTATTACTCTCTGCTCTCTTCCCCCAATTCGTAGCTCCCACTTCCCCAGAGCAATAATCAGATCACGTCTAAACGGATTCAAACATCTCTATCCCAAATCCAAACTACCCTAAAGCAACCTCTAAATCTCTCTTGATCTACGATTTGTCCTCTAAAATCACACAAATTTCAACTCACTTGATTGTTGTCACTTATCAGGGTTGGAGGGTGATAGAGGGAACCAACGAACAATGGAGGAATGGCCCAGGACAGGCAACCATGAGGCATCTTCTTCGACAAACTCCAAAACGATCAGGTTTCAGTTGGGATTCGTGCCGCCACCCCTCCTCACTACAAGCTATCGCGAACTACTCATCATCGGCCATCGGCGCTTCCGGAGCCGAAGGATTTCCGTCAACGCTTTCGTTTGAAATAGCAAAAAGTCGAAGTTTATGATCCTTAAACTTGTTTGTGTCCAGACAAGGATGATTACACTGTAGAAGCGGATGAATTTGAGAGTGATGTTGACTTCCTTGCAAACAAAGAAGAAGAATCCTTGCAAACTAAATCTTGGAGGCGTGAAGAAGAGGAAGTTAGGTCATGATTATTTTATTTTATTTTTTAATTAAGAAAATAAAATAATTGATATATCTATGTAGACTGTGAGTGGATCCATTCACTTTCAACATCATGACAACGTACCAATGAAACCGGAAAATAAATGTTAAATATCTGTTTTTAAAAAGTTATTTATCAGTTTAATGACCTAAAAAGCATAAAATATTATATAAGAACCTTTTAAAATATTTGACAAAACTTTATTGGATAATTACAATGTTCTAAAAGGCGCGCAATTGCTTCGCCAAGGCACGCAAAGGCTCTGAGGCGCGTGCTCGACGCCACGCCATGAAAATCGTCGCCTTAAGTCATATATATGTATATATGTAATTATACATATATATTTATATGCAAAATTAAAAATTATAGACAAAATTTTCGCCTTAAGTCACGCCTTAAAACGCCGCAGCCTCGCCATGGCTCGCAAATGCTTGAGGCTTGATCCTTCCGCCACGTCACGCCTCACGTCTTTTAGAACCTTGGATAATTATAACAATGACCCTTAACGTATTTATAAGATAGATTTTACATGAATGTTATCATCCACCGTTATTTACAAGATCAGTTATTTTTGTATAAATCTGTCTCCACATGAGGAGCAGGATCGAATATAGTGAGTGATGCTGACGATGTTGCAAAATCTAATCAACGCTCCAATTTCTTCTTCTTCTTCTTTTGCTTTGTTTTTCTTCGCTTTCATCGTCCTTCTTTATCACTGTAAGTAGCCTCTACCTCTATCCGCTTCAGTGTTTCCCCAATGATTTATTCTTTTGTGTGTCACTAGATTACTTAATTCTTTTATTCCAGATTAGTTTGTGGTTTGATTGAAGTTCAATGTATAATTTATACTTGTTGATCCATCCCATGGAATTTGTGCTTGCTTTTGCAATCTATATAATAAATTAACTTCCTCCACCTCATTCTGTTTTTCTGAATTGGACTTTCAATTTAACTTCATCCAACTAGTGTTTACTTCTTCCATTGAAGCACAGTGTTTGACTGGATAACTCTGTTCTTACTTTCAGTTTGTTTCCTTGGAGTTAGGGTTAATTCGTTTAGTTTACCTCAAATGGTTCTGTTGATTGATTCCGTTATTGTTTTCATCTGTTTAGCGTTCTGAGAAATGGATTCCTCCGGAGTTGGTACAGTGAAGGAAGTTGCAGTTAGTCTAGATGCCTTCACCGAGGCAGAATACGCTTCTCAATCCAAATTGTACAAAGAATTCGCTACCATGTCCACCATTGACAAAGCATGGACCTTCAAGACTTCCATTGGTATACACACTTGAATTTTCACATACGATAAAGTCAAAAAAACTCTCCAATTTCACTTCTTATTAACTTGCGCCTAAAATATTCAGGTCTGGGTTCCCACGCGATGTTTTTAATCAGCCAACCAAATCTCGTATCAAATAAAAAGAAGAAACTTATATTGTCCAGTATCATCTCTGAAGATTCTAATGGCGCTTTAAATACTCAATGGTCACCATTTCCAATTGAAGTTACAAATGCATCTGTGATTGTTCCCTCACCATCAGGCTCAAAGCTTCTTCTTATACAAAACCCTAACAGCGATTCAGCCACTCAATTCCAAATCTGGGGTCGATTTCAATTAGAGAAGGAGATTCATGTTCCTCAATCTGTTCATGGTTCTGTGTATTCAGATGGATGGTAATTTTTTCTGCAACAATCTTCCAAAGTTGAAAAAAGGTATTGAATTATACCTTCTGATGGATCAGGTTTGAGGGAATATCATGGAGCCATGATGAAAGTCTCATTGCTTATGTGGCAGAGGGACCGGGTTTCCACAAACCAACATTTAATGATACGGGTTACAAAAAAGACGCGGGTCCCACTGATAAGGATTGTAACAGCTGGAAAGGTCAAGGGGATTGGGAAGAAGACTGGGGTGAAGCCTATTCTGGAAAAAAACAGCCTGCTTTGTTTGTTATTGATATTAACAGGTTTCACAATTTCCTAGTTTTTCCATGATAATTTTGTTATAAAGATTAGGGCTAAATGCAAGAAATAGCAATGTACTTTCTATCTTTTTATCTTATTATAGCATTTTACTTTCATATTATACCCTATTAGGGTAGTGTACTTTAACTCATTTTATAGCAATGTGTGATGGTAATTGGAATTATGATGACATGGCACAAGTTAACAAGTTTTTATGCCATATCATTGTGCCATGTCATCATAGTTCAAATCATCAGTTCACCGCTGCTATAACAGGTACAAATTTTAAACTACAATGCCCTAATAAGAAATAATTTGAAAATAAAATGTTGCAATAAGGAAAAGTGGAAGTACAAATATAAAATGCTATAATAAGGAAAAAAAAGGAAGTACGTTGCTATTTCTTGCATTTATCCCTAAAATTTATTATCTTTATTCTTGTTCGGTTTGTTATTGCAGTGGAGATGTACATGCTGTAAATGTTGGGAGGTCATTAAGTGTAGGACAAGTCGTGTGGGCCCCACCAACAAAAGGGTTAAATAAATATCTGGTTTTTGTCGGGTGGCCATTAAGCACTAGAAAATTTGGAATAAAATATTGCACTAATAGGGCTTGTGCATTATATGCTGTAAAATCTCCATTATTTGGATCAGAAATAAAAGAGAACAATATAAATAATGTATCCGTGATAAATCTGAGTCAAGACACAAACAGTGCTTTTCTTCCAAGATTCACGTAAGTGTGAGAATATTTATTTCTTGAAAAATATTTACATAATGGGATCAATAACTCTTATGTATTTGCATTTTAGTCCAGATGGAAAGTTTCTTGTGTTTTTATCTGCCAAAAGTGCTGTGGACACCGGGACACATAACACTACAAATTCACTTCATAAAATTGAATGGAATACTGAAAAAGAACCAAGTCCTTCCAAGATATTTGATGTGGTGAGTTAAGAATAAAAAGCATTTTGTAACTGACTGATTTTTTATGTTATAAATTTATAATTTAAATTTTTTTAGGTTCCTGTTGTGATGTGTCCTGAAGAAGGTTGCTTCCCTGGAATTTATTGTTTTAATGTGGTTAGTAAACCATGGATTTTAGATGGATTTACAATGATTATATCTTCCATTTGGGAAAGTACTGAAGTCATACTTTCTGTGAATGTCCTAAGGTACATGTAATTAATGAGTAAAATTTTTAATTTTTTTTTGTCCCACCAAAAAAGGTGGGACATGGACCCGCTCTCGATCTCTCGTATGTGAAAAAGACGTAAATGCCCTCCTCATCGTCTTCATAAAAAAATGGAAAACTTGTACGGTTGCATTTGTTACATGACTGGACAAGCTTTCTAGGGCTGTTTTCTATGATGACGATGAGAAGGGCATTTACGTCTTTTTCACATATGAGGGATCGAGAGCGGGTCCTTGTCCCACCTTTTTCGGTGGAACAAAAATTTATAATTTTGTCTCATTGACAAATATAAATTTCGTCTCATTGACAAAAATATTATAATTTTTGGCTATTTAATTTTATATTTGAAGTGGGAAAGTTTCAAGAATCACTCCTATCGATTCAAATCATTCATGGAGTTTACTTGCGCTTGAAGGAAACAACATTCTTGCTGGTAGTAAATTGTTACTAATTCCATTAAGAAAGTTAAAAGTACATGAAGATTCATAAATTATTAGAGAAATTTTAATAAACATAAATTACGGTGACCTGTTTCTTTTTGAAGTATGTAGCAGCCCAATTGACGTCCCTCAGATAAAATATGGTAGTCTAACTAACAACGAATCTAAAGATGCCACCTGGCACTGGCGAGATGTTTCAACCCCAACGTCTGAATGTCAAGAGAAAGTATGTCCATATTAAGTTATGTATGAAGTTCTTCATAGACAATTATACATATTTTTTCCTATTTTAAAACGGTACTTTAATTACATAATATAAACAGGTCAAATCTTTACTTTCATCTCTCCAATTTGACATACTCAAGATACCAGTCAAGAATGTCTCAGAGAACCTCACAAAAGGTATTTTAGTAAACAGATATTCCATGAATGTAATATTATATAAAAATAAACTTTCTAAACAGTTTTTCAAAGATGTTGTGTATCTTTTCGGTTCATTTTTTATTTGCATAAATTCTAAAAACTTGTAACTTAATCTATTTTAGGTGCTTGCAAACCCTTTGAAGCAATATTTGTATCCTCAAAATCAAAGCATGATGATTATGATCCATTGATTGTAATCCTTCATGGGGGCCCACAAGATGTTTCATTGTCAAGCTTTTCAAAGTCCTCAGCTTTTCTTGCTTCAATTGGCTTTAGCTTGTTAATTGTGAATTACAGGCAAGTTTTCTGTTTCCTAATTTAGCAAGAAATAGCAATGTACTTACATTTGATTTTGTTTATTATATTCATTTATTTCCATTACATCATTAAACTTTAAAGTTTTTTTTTTTTTTATATTATCTAATGTACATTGAGGAATCTACCCAATTGTAACATTGTACTTTCAATAATTTTCTTATTTGGACATTGTATTTTTTATTAAGACATTGTACTGTAACAGAAACAAACTAAAGTAGGATGCTATAATAACCAAATAAATGAAAGTACATTGCTATTTCTCGCATTTAGCTCTTAACAAAAATATGCTATTCTTTAATTTATTTTATTGAGTTTTTTTTTTTAATAAAAAGGTTATTGCAGAGGTTCACTTGGATTTGGTGAAGAAGCATTACAATCACTTCCAGGAAAAGTCGGATCACAGGTGCCTTTTCTTTATATATTTCCATTCATTAACTTTATGAAAATGACCAATTTGTCCTTGTCTCTTCCATCTTCATCAACTTACTTTTTGGTAATTTTTTCTCCTTGTTTGAAGGATGTAAATGATGTCCTTACAGCTATAGATCATGCCATTGACTTAGGTCTTGCAAATTCATCAAAAATAACCGTTGTGGGTTTGTCCCATGGTGGTTTTTTAGCTGCACACTTAATTGGCCAGGTATTAAACTTTTTTTTTTCATAGATTTAATTACTTCCTTGACATTGTATATTTTGAAAAATCTACCCAATTGGGTATATTTTTAAAGTACAATGTCATAGTACGAAAAAAAAATCCAGAAAGTAAAAATCTATAATCACGTAGATTTTTCAATGTTAATAAGAAACGAAACCGTTTTATCATACACTATTGTACTAGGAAAAAATGAAAGTAAACAAATAAATGAAGGTAGATTATTTATTAATATTTATATTATTTTGTAGGCACCAGATAAATTTGTTGCAGCTTGTGTGAGGAATCCTGTATGTAATCTTGGTTTAATGGTGAGTACATCAGATATACCAGATTGGTGTTTTGTGGAGGCATTTGGAAAAGATGGGCTTTTTATATATTCTGAAGCACCTTCACCTGAAACCCTAAATTTATTTCATGATAAATCCCCAATTTCATATGTTTCAAAGGTATGATTCTGTGAATTTCTTTTTTAAATATAAATGTTGACTAAAAATTTCAAATGATTTCATATGAATGTTGTTACGTTGCTACTTTTAGGTGAATAGGTGAAAATAACTACTAATTTAGTTGTCTGTGTTAAAGATTGTACAATAAGTGACAATTTACTAAAACTACTCTTATACTTTTTTGTTTTATTTGATTTAATGTGCATATAGTTTTTTACTGATTTTTCTTTATTTCCAGGTAAAAACTCCTACATTATTCCTCTTAAGTGCTAAAGATATCCGTGTACCAATTACAAACGGATTGCAAGTGAGTATTATTGATATTCATATTCATTCTTCATTTTATAAAGTGGGGTTGAATGCAAGAAATAACAACGTACTTTTGTCGATTTCTTTGTTATAACATTTTACTTTGTAAAATCTACTCTATTATTTGAAGAATCTATACAATTAAGGCATTGTACTTCCACTTGTACTTCAAAGTACAATGTTGTAATAGGAAGAAATGAAAGTAGAATGCTATAATAAACAAGTAAATAAAAAGTAGGGTACTACTTCATGCATTTGACCCTTTTATTATCTTGTGGTCTATCAATACTAATTTGAAATGTTTATATGATATGCAAAGTTTGCAAGGGCATTAAAGGAAAAAGGAGTTCCATCAAAAGTGATTGTTTTTCCTGAAGATATACATCCTATTAACAGGTAAACATTTTCTCGACTATTTTCGTTTAATATATTGTAGGGATAAATACAAGAAATAGCAACATACTTTGATTTATTTGTTTATATATTTCAGTCACTAATTTCTAAATTCTAATATCAAAATATCAGTAGTTGATATGTGTCTCTTTTTTTTATTATTATTATTTTTTTTTTGCGTTTCAGACCACAATCAGATTTTGAAAGCTTTGTTAACATTGGAGTTTGGTTCAAGAAATATTGCAGGTAAGGTGTTGTTTCATCATTTGGATCACAAAAAAAAAAAAAAAAAAAACTTTAGGCAATGCCATTATTGTACCATTTTGTGATATAATCCTATTCAAATTTGATGTAAATGACAAAGATTGCAACACTTTGTTATAGTTCAGGGGCATGAGTGACATTTCTACAAAAGTTTGGTTATTTAATTGACATTATCCATTTTAATCATTGTTTCCAACTATAGCCTATAGTTTTCTTTTTTATTTGTTTGGAAGTATGATAAGAGGTTACTTAATTAACATTATCCATCTTAAACATATGATATATAAATAAATGAAATTGGGGTTATAATAGTATGTTGAATATGTCATAGGGACTAATAGTGAAAATTTACCAAAGACCAAGAATGTGTAGCTGAGATAAGGTGCGAATATAACAAGTTGCGACCTTATTTGCAAAATAAGAAAGAACTAAGGGTAGAAGAGCAAATAAACGATATTTTGGGCAGCAAATAAAGAAAGAAGAAAGGGTAGGAGAGCAATTCTTAAAAAATATCATCGTATTATAAATGTTGTAAAACTTCATAAGAATTTTTTTTATCCATAATGGTGTTATTAGTTTGTAACTACAACATATACATACTAAGGTTAATAACCTGTGTACTATACGAGTTAACAAATTAAATAACATAAAATAGCAATATATTTTTATTTTTAGATTATCATAACAAACTGTTTTTATTTCTTTGTATTACAACACTCTACTTCCATTTTCTTCAATTAGAACAGAAACATGCAACAATATCAATGTATGTATTTTTTAACGGTAACAACAATATACTTTATTTTAACAAATAATAGAAACAAAGTAACAATAAGTACAATATCGTTAAAATGGTGGTACTGTTGAATTACCATATAGAAAACAAAACATCATAGATATAAGGGTTGGATAATAAAAATAGAAAAAATAAGTAACAAAATTTAAATCTATGCATATAAATACTAACTAAAAATCAGAGTTTATATGTCTGAAAGATTTTGAGAGGGACAATTTCATGTTTAAAAGATATTAAGTCTAAGATTTAGTAAATGTTTTAAACAACGATAATAAATAATAAATATCATTAATAATAATAATAATTACATAAAATATACTAATATAAGTGAATTCCTGTCATTGGTAAAAACATCTAAAACCTTTTATACAAACACTATACCATTAAATTGTTAAAACAATAGCCAACAAAGTTACAGGAAAAAAGATCCGTGTTTGTATAAGATTAAAGTATATGGTTTTACCTAAAAATTAAAGTAAAACAACTAAAAGCTCTTATACAACTTTGTCCAAGATTAAAATATAAAATAATAAATATCATGTTCCACTATGTTTGAAAACTCAATACCATAGCAAATAAAAAGACAAACCCTTTTTTTGATTAAAAAGGAGAATTAAAACTCGGTTTAACAATTTACAGCCTTCAATTGAAAATTTGTATGGTTATAAAATTTGCCAATAATAAGTTTATGTAAAATCCATTTTTAATAGTCAATAATAAGAATAAAAAATAATGAAAGTAGGCAAATGCGCCCTATTTAACATGCATCTAAATTTGTAGTATTTCTTTTATAAATGTTACATGATACTTCTTAGTGTCAAAGTTATGTAATTGAACCTTTTGGAGTTTGGAGAAATGAAATACAATGCCTAACAATTTAAAAACATAATAACCATATAATCAACCCTGACGAATAATTCATATATTGCGTAAATAAATAAAAACTTGTACCATACAACCTCCTTAAGCACTCAATAGTAGCCCTACATTACTTGAGAGTAGTTCGATAATTTATTTTCTTTTCCTCTACCGTTAAAAGGCAAATAAAAAACTCTTTCCAAACAAATCATGTTAGTATCAAAGTTCAAAACCAACAAATCTATAAAAATACATTAGAAAATTATAATAACATTGAAATTCAAAATCAAACACAAGCAAATTTAATTTCTAAATCTAAAAACTTCCACAAATTAGATACTTTTCATTTTACTAAAATTGAAATTTTCCCCAAACATCTCATGGGCAACTTAATAATGTAGAAAGGCATTGTCTAGGTGTAAGTAGAACTTCAATAGGTGTAATCAATAACCACAATTGACGTAGAAAATTGCTGGTGCATTGAAATTTCCAAAAAGAAGTGTTCACACTTCACTTTGTCTTTTAACTATGGACTGGGTCAACCAAGACGACAAAAACATTGTAAGATAATGAACAATTTAAAGTAATGTGTAAAACACGGCAAAAGTTATGTAAGACAACAACCCGGACCACAAACTCGCACTAGTGACTTTTGACCCAACTAACACATGGTCCAGTCTACAAACGAACCTAATCAGACGTAAATCACTACCATGATAATGTTTAGGATGAAACTGTGTCATCGTTTAAAGCTTATTTCTTTTGCAAATTCTGATAGATTACATGTTTAGATATATAAGATACCTACAAAGAATAGAGGCAATCACTAAAATATCCAAATCCATATATCGAATAAAAGAAAATAACTATATTTTTTTAATGGTAAACACAAAATAACCACTTAACTTGCGAAAAACTTTTCGTGAATTTGTAAAATGAATTTTTATGATAGAATGCTTTTTCGCATATCATTAAAGAGATGTGTTACATCCACGAAAGCATGATTGGCATCTTTAAAGCATCATTCACCAGACTAAATAGGGTTCATTGACATCTTTGCCGTCACATTTAAGAATAAATACTTTCACTAAAAATTCGCAAGCTACCGTTGTTCATGAGTTTCAAAATTTTTGTCTATTTAAGATGTTGAATTCTCAACGAAATAGAGCACACTTAACTTTAAAGCATACAATATTGTTTTAAGGGGGTGTACAATACTACATGCAAAGAAAAATACTAACATGCATGACCGTGTATACCCTCCCTCCAGTGTTGTCTTCTACTAAATTATCTTTTTTTTTAACCACACTTTTATTAAAGCTAGCAAGACGCTAGACAAGATGAATTACATCAAATAAGCGAAAAAGGAGACAAACACTAATCAGTCCAACAAATAAAGTTAAGAGACGGACGATTTTTGATCCAATTATAAGCCAACAACTGTATATCATCCACCACATTTTCAATGAAAAACGCTTCTTCATGAACACCATATTGTTTCGAGCTTTCCAAACAACACACAAAACGCTTCTTCATGAACACCATATTGTTTCGAGCTTTCCAAACAACACACAATGCCGATAGCAAGATGGTGATTTTGAGATTTCTCCTCTCCTTACTGGATGCCGGAGCTAACAACTCATCCAACAAATCCACCTGATTGCTTGACAAGGAACTCGGTAAACCACACCAAATTCTAAGTCGTGGCCAAATATGAGTAGAGAAATCGTTACTTAAAAAAAAGGTGATCAATATCTTCCTCTGCCAATTTGCAAAAGGAGCAATCATAAAACCCGAGAACAATACCTCTTGTCTTAAGGCTAGCCTCAACTGGAACTCTGTTGATACACACCCGCAAGGCGAAACAATTATGCCCATTACAACTATGTCCACCCTAATCGTGATAGGGCTATGAAATCGTATCGGAGGAATTTTTGGTGTTCTAAAACCGATATACCTATAAGTTGCCCACATTTGTTTGGAAATGCACCTTACGGATCAATGTTAAGTTTCTAACCAATCAACATTGTAGGCAATTTGTCATAGTATTTGCAAACTCCACCGACTCTAAATCTATCTCGATTCATGACATCGTTACAAGTTCTTTTTATTGAAATTGCATTGTTTGTAATTTGTTTTTGAGCTCAAATCCATATTGAAATGGTAGAAAGAGTAGAGTTTTATATATGTTGAAATTTTATAATGTATTTTAGGTTTTATATGGAATTGTTGAAATAATTTTTTATCGTCAAACTATCGAAACGTTTTTTAATTAAAAAAACCCAGGGAGATTTTTTTGGTATACTGTAATATACAATCAGAAGAATATATTTATCAAGCTAAAGTTGGTTTATTTTAAAAAAATTCAAAGTTTTAATGATAAAAAAAATTATTGAATAATTAAAATAAACAAATTCCAAACTATGGTGAATCTATAGAATTCAAAATCTTATGTTGTGTTATCATGGAAATAAACCAAACTCTTATTGGTTGAACCAAAAACCGAAACAAATCAAATTACAATAACTTTTTATGAGTTTTGTTATATATATATATATATATATATATATATATATATATATATATATATATATATATATATATATATATATATATATATATATATATATATATATATATATAAGCGGTCGGGTGACGACTATTTTTAAAGTGAGTACTCGTGAGGACATTTTAAAAATATTGAAAAAACTAACAAAATATAAATAATAAAATGGATCATAGTACTATATTGGAGAAAAAAATTCGAAAAAAAACTTTTGGATAAATTTTTTTTTAATGAACTAATGATCCACAAAAAGAAAAAAAATGGATCATTACTGTTTTTCAATAATTCAATTTTTTTCCAATTTTTTTATAATGATATAGTACTATTCTTGATTTTATCATTTGTATTTTTTTATATATTTTTTTCAATTTTTTTAAGGTGTTTTTACGAGTCCTCACCAAAAAAATAGTCCTCACCGGAAAGGGACCATATATATATATATATATATATATATATATATATATATATATATATATATATATATATAATTTTATATTATTAAATTAAAATTACAATATTGATGTAGAAATATTTTTAAAAATATTTATTAATACAAATAATTGATATATTTATTAAAAATGACGAAATACAGAAAAACACAACCATTTATCTAGAAAATCCATTGCATTATGTTTGTGTGTAGATTAACCCTTTAAAAACCCAAATAATCAGTTTCTTTAAGTTAGAACAGCATCAATTGATCAAGTCAATAACTATTAAGATAGGGATAAACGATATAACAATGCTTGATGAAAATAATCAATAATAAAAGAAAGTGATGTAACGCAAATGCAATGACTCACAACCCCTAAGTCCAACTCACATTGTGGTTATAAATCGATCCTTTTTTCTACCAAGTTATCCCAATGTCGTGCCACATGGGGATCATACCATATGCCCATCATATACTAGATTTTAGGGAGCCACTTTAAGAATCACACAAGGGGTAGCTAGCCTCCTTGTGTAAGTGAGGCTACCTAGAAAGCAACTCGCACACATTTCACCTTTACTTTGTCACCTTTTTGGATATCCATGAGTGCCACCCAAAATTATAACCCATTCCAAGTGAATACAAAAGTAGAGCTTAAATCGTTCTAGTTTTACAACAAATACTATTTGATAAAAAAAATATCTTCCAGAATAAGTTTCGGTTAATTGAATAAAATACTTATATTAGCCACATAGTACATAGGACTATATGTTATGAAAACAAAGCCCATAAACTATTAAAATATCATATATGAACATGTACCATTGGTATAACTCACCTTAGCACTTCTAGCTTTCTTTTATCATCTTGAATGGACTTATAGTGTTGTATGAACACTTTTTAACCACCTATGGTTGATGTTTGAACCATAAATGATCAAAAATAAAAATTGGGTCTTAAACCCTACTTCTACCTTAGATTATATAATTCCAAACATTGATTAGTGTATAAGGAGTAGTAAAGGGATTGTGATAGCAATTTGAGCTCAATCAGACAAAATCAAATTTTGAGTTAGAACTTAGAAGTAGTGTCTAAACCCGAGCGGGGTTATTTTGCCTTGGGCAAAATACGACTAGGCTTAGCCTAGTGCTGAAAAGGGCATCCACTTTTTTTTAACCGGACATCCAAAATTTGATTGCAAATACTCAAATTAAATCTCAATTTGTTACAAAATTATTTTACAAACATAAACATATAAGGATCTAGGTTGAAATGATGATACTCCAGAGGTTTGAAATGTAATACCCGTGAATTCAAGAAATGTATTTAAAGATTAACTGTTATAGTTAATTATTTGTGAATAATTAATATCTTTAAATATGGTAATTAAAATTTTATTAAAAGGGTTTATATTATTTGAATAAATAATTTAAGGATGAAAATAATATTTAAATTAAATAAATTCTATGAAGTATGAAGGGATAAATAATATTTAATTACTACTTAATTATTATAAGAGTTTAACTAATATTTAAATTATTAAAATATTTTGCGACATTTAAATAAATTTAAGGGATTAAATATAAACTAAATTAATATCAGATAATTAGCCCGTCAATCTTAAAACAAAAACTTATTGTTTGGATTTTTAAAAACATAATCGATGACATCTGTATATAAACATAACATAAAGGTTTTGGGAAAAATACAAAAAATCCAACCTATTATATGTCTATATGCAGAAAAACTCTCATATTAAATTTTTTGTTCATAAAACCCCAATTTATTATATTTTTCTTTCTAAAAAACAAATAGCAGGTTTCTTAAAGAATTGAAATTAGCTTTCTTAAAGAATTGAACTGCTAATTATATGACCTGGCATGCATATATATATATATATATATATATATATATATATATATATATATATATATATATATATATATATATATATATATATATATATATATATATATATATATATATATATATATATATATAAGGCTACAAGGATATAAAAATGACATGGCAACTTGAAAAAAAACCCCACACATCATCACAATTGAACTAAACAACGAATCGACTCGACCTTAACATAAACACAACAATCCATTCTATCCCCGGTCGTCTCATTGACATGACCAACTATGCGAGACCAGACCTGACATTGGCCCATGTAGCAGCTACACTATTGGCTAGTCCAACCGTGCATCCAGAAAACATGGAACTCATCCAGAACTGGATAGCTTACGAATCGGCGAGTGAGATTCCAACAAAGAAACGAAGCAACATGAATAATAATAGAAACAAGGTCGAACAAGGTACCCTTTGGTTGATGTAGGTATGCAAGAGCTTTGGCGATCTTAATTGCATCAATAATCCCTAGGTTTGTGATGTTACTTTGACTTCTCTAAATCAGTTGAAATTTTTGTATAGGTTGATAGATCGAAGGGAATAAATTTGATCCGAATGAATACATAATAAATTTGACCCAAATGAATGGATACACCACCCACGGGACGCATCGGAATACATGCTTCAAGCTACATAAGTTAAGCTCAGATCCAATTACCCTATTCCAATTGTAAAAATTAATGCAGCAAAAGCTTGATTACAATAAGCACTTACGCAGATATGGCAACACGAAGATACTTCTAGAGTTGTTCCGGGAAATGGATTAAAGGACTTGGTGATTCTTTGGATAATGCTCTGATTGCTTTCCACAAGATATGCATATGGAACTGGAGCAGGATAATGTCGGGAATAGTTTACCCACCATAGTATGCCATTATGAACATCAAATGGTTGCAGAGGATGGGCGGTGACAAGGGAGAGGGTAGCAGAGGCGAGATGTGGATCGAAGAGGTCGCAGGTGGGTCCTAGGGATGAGCATATGGACCAGGGGCGGACCTATGTAGGAGCCCGGGTGGGCACGTGCCCCCCCCCCCCCCCCCCCTAAAATTTTACCTCGTAGTGTAAATTTTTTTTTATATATAGGTGTCCCCCGTCCAAAAAAATGTGCTCCTCATTGCCCCTCGTGTCCATTTTTCCTGGGTCAGTGCCCCCCGTATCCATTTATCCTGGGTCCGCCCCTGATATGGGCCGGAAAAACTGAACCGAACCGAAAACCAACAGAAACCGAACCGAACCAGGACCGAATATACATATTCGGTTCGGTTTTCGGTTTTTAAAAAATGTCAATTTGGTTTCGGTCCGGTCCTCGGACAATGCTTATTGCTAACACTACTCTTGATCATGAAAAATCGAATCGAACCGATAACCGACATAACCGAACCGGAATCGAATAAACATATTCGGTTCAGTCTTTGTTTTTTAAAAAATCATAATTCGGTTTCGGTCCGATTCGGTTCAGTTTTCAGACCGAGCTTATCCTTAGTGGGTCCCATGGTGAGACAGGAGATGATATATCCAGGGAAGGCAGCTATTTCAACGTTGCTGACATCGGGAGGGAAGAGATGAAGGTCTTCACGGATGATATGGAAAAGGGGGAGGATGGAGAAGAAGCAGGAGAAAGAGAGAAAGACAGCCACCAAGCCACGTTTTCTTCAGAAATATAAATATATGCCACATAATCGGTCAATTGTTGTAGAAACCGACTATTTGGTTTCTTCTGAAATGTAAAATATAATGAGTTGGATTTTTATGAAAAAAAAAAATTAATACGAGGGTTTTTCCGTGTATAAACATATAATTGGTTGGAGTTTTGTATTTTGCCCAAAGGTTTTTAAGAATACTTATAAACAAATGATTGAGTTTTTCCGTACATTGCCGTATTACACAAGCTAAAGTTGGGTATTGACTTACTAATGAAAAACCAGTTCTAAAACAATTTAAACATTTATATAAAACTGATGTGACATAATTAAACATACATTGATTTATATAAACTCGATAGACAAACCACCACACACTCACTACTACAACAACCAATAGTGGCTAATAATCATGCCAAAACTCACTCGAAAACAACTTACGTTCCTCTCTTTCAATTTCATATACTTGTTAAACATTCTCACCATAGCTCAACCTCAACCCGATTTCGTTGATAAAGTTTGCGACAATGATTTCAGTTACACCGCCAACAGTACCTTCCGAACAAATCTTGACCAGACGTTGGCCAATCTAACCACCACCAACTCCGGCTACGGCTTCTTCAATAGCTCTTCAGGACAAGATCCCGATACAGCCTACGCAATTGGCCTTTGCCGCGGTGACACTACAGATCCGATTGCATGTGGTAGTTGTATTAACAAATCTATCGTGAAATTGAGGGAGGTCTGCCCGGATCAAAAAGTTGCGAGTGTGTATTATGACAATTGTATGGTGACGTATTCAAATATTGTTATTTTGGGGAAAAACAGACAAAAGGATTTTATAGCGCACAATAGCTCGATTTACGCGAATAATTCACTTGAGAGTTTCAATCGAGATGTGTTGGGGCTGGTGGAAAACCTCACGACAAGAGCTGCTGCTGGTAGTCCGCTGCTTAAGTACGCCACCGGCATGATCATACAGCCGAATTCGTCGAAGACTTATGGGCTTGTGCAGTGTACGCCGGATCTAACGGAGCTACAATGCAGTAATTGCTTGGGGAATGCGGTGGCTCAAATCGCCCGTTGTTGTTATGGGAAAATTGGGGTGAGGGTGCTTTTGCCGAAGTGTAATTTACGGTACGAAGATTTCCAGTTTTATGATGACGAAGTGATTGTTCCGCCACCGCCTCCGCCAGGTACGTTGTGTTTACGGCCAACATAAAAACGTTTTTGAAATTGATGGTGAAAACATATATACGAAGTATGAAGAAAAGTATAAATTGTTAATAGGTTAGTACGTGAAGGAATTGAATAAATCCGACTAACAGACAGTTATTCTTCGATCGCCAGGAAAAGTTACAAGCTACACTCGAAGCGTGACGTTTATAGTTACGATGGTGGTTGTTTTTGGGTTACTGGTTGGTTTACTTTCTACCTTGGTAATGTTGAGGAAGAAGGAAATGGTCATAGAAAGTTTTAAAAGTAAGTTTACGAATTTGCATATTAATTTTCATTTGAAAAATCTCTCATATTTGCTACTAAGACCACTTCTTCGTTGAACTTGCGTGACCAAACCGGGACAAAACGATATAGAAAAACTCCAAAAAATATGAAGCAAATTGGTCATCCCCAACTGGATTGGGTTGAGTTCTCTTCCAGATTCCCACACTCCTACAGTCCTACTAGTGGTCGTGTTTTATCTTTTTAACATACTTATGTAGTATAAACTAAATATTATTTTTATTAAAAAATAGGTTATATCAGAATTTATATTTTTTTTATAACTAGAACATGTTATCATATTATCATATATTATCATGTAGTTCTTTTAGTTAATTTAAATTTTAAATTTAATTGTTTAATTAGTTTTGAAATTAAATAATTTTTAGGTTTCTTATATGCCTAGAAATAATAAATATTGATCATATACATAATGGACATGTTCGGAAAAACTAGTTAGTAATTGGTAGTTGGTAGCCGAAAGCTGGAATACATACATATATATACATACATACATATATATATATATATATATATATATATATATATACATACATACATACATACATACATACATACATACATACATACATACATACATATATATATATATATATATATATATATATATATATATATATATATATATATATATATATATGCTTATGTATATTCAAATGCCTATGGATATAAACTTTTTTTTCAAAACAACTCATTAATAAATATCATAAAAACTACGATTTAAAGATTCTTTTTTGCATATGCATGGTCCTATGCATATGAAAAAAATGATTTAAAAAAATTATTTTTGAATCTCTAAATCATAGCTTTATAAAAATTTTATTATATTGTTTTTTTGAAGATATTGTGTAGAAAAAAGTTCATACTTTTTAGCTTCTCATTTGAACTTGTCCTCACACACACATATACACACACACACACACATATATATATATATATATATATATATATATATATATATATATATATATATATATATATATATATATATATATATATATATATATATGAACTATCTTCCATAGAACATAGAATCTAAACGTATTTAAAAATAGTTACATTTTATAAATATATTTATTACTAAATAATCTAATAACTAAATTTAATATATTATAATATAGAACAACATTAACATAGAATATAGTTGAAAAACTTTTTGGGAAAATCACATGGGATTAGAATTCTTGTACATAAAATCGATAATAATTAAGAAGGTTTACATGGTTGTTATAGTCGACAATATAAGAGAGCAATAGGATAGGAGATGATGAAATGATTAATCTAATGGCTAAAAGGCTTCTATTTATAATGCATTCTACAAAATTCTCAATATATATATCATATAACTTCTGAACTCCCGCTAAAAATGAAATAATGCTATTAGATAGCAATTTTGAAAGCCAAGTTAAACTTCTGTAAATATAGAAATCAACGCACCCATACAACAAACTCTACATTGAGATGAACTTCATCCTCAAATCTTAATATAAACAAATATACGTACAAGTATTCAAATATCGAGTGCTATGTGCCACAACATGTTTAAATACCCTTTTAATGAAATAAGACTTATAATTAAGCATACTTGTAGCACATGTCGATATGGATTTGCAATCTCTGACCTCCACACCATATGTAACTTCGTTATCTTGTGTCTTAAACTACTGATTCTTTACAATATTATCAGTTGTATCATCTTCACGAACATCACTTCCTCATTATTACAGTCCAAGCTCGATGATTCTCTCTAAATTAACCTCGATATCATTTTTCATTCTCCATATAGATACAAATACAGGTATGAGCATTGTTGAATTTATGGAATATGATTTTGGTATGGTAAGGGCTGCAACAGATGATTTCTCTGAAGAAAATAAGATTGGTCAAGGTGGATTTGGATCGGTTTACAAGGTACATGAAATCAACTTTTTAACGACCTTGAAGTACGGGTTTGATTTCATCATGTAATAACAAATAAAATAAACAAATGAAGCCTGATGTTACATTGGTTAAATTTACTATACGATCATAAAAAGGGTGAGCTTGAAGATGGACGACTGATAGCAGTAAAGAGACTGTCAAGGGATTCAGGACAAGGTGAAAGAGAATTCAAGAACGAGGCATTGTTGGTCTCGAAACTTCACCACCGTAATTTGGTTGTGCTACTTGGTTTCAGCTTGGAAGGAACAGAAAGACTCCTCATATACGAGTTTATCCCAAATGGGAGTCTGGATAAGTTTTTATTCGGTAATGATCAATGTTCTTCATATATAACGCGATGATAATAATTGTTTTCTATATGAATCTCTCTTCGTATGTTTTAACCATTATATTAAACTGTAGATCCACAAATGCGAACATTTCTCAATTGGGATACGAGCTACAAAATCATAGAAGGTGTTGCCCGAGGACTGCAATACCTTCATGAAGACTCGCGACTAAGAATCATCCATCGTGATCTCAAAGCTAGTAATGTTTTGTTAGATGATGAAATGAACCCCAAAATAACAGATTTTGGCATGGCAAGATCGTTTCACACTGGTGCAACTCGAGGTGACACAAGAAGGGTTGTCGGAACCTAGTAAGTACACCACCTTTATTGGAAACTATGGTTTTATCAAAATAATTTGTGTACAAATAACACTTTATATTAACATCCCCGAATGCCAACTTTTATTCACGTAATGCAATCTTACAGTGGTTATATGGCACCAGAATATGTGATGCATGGCCAATTCTCGGTGAAATTAGATGTCTTTAGCTTTGGAGTGCTAGTATTAGAAATAATAACCGGCCAAAGTAACAATAATTTCTTACACGAGGATTCCATCTACCTTCTTAGCTATGTAAGTATCCTATTTTTGAAACAACCACATTGTTTTTTACCATTTGACGTAACATCAAACTTTTATGGATCTCTTTTAGGCATGGAGAAACTGGCGAGATGGAACTCCATCAAACATAATAGATCCAATATTGTTAAGTGGATGTTATTCTTTAGAGGCGATCTTCAGAATTATTCATATTGCATTGTTATGCGTTCAAAAAAACCCAGTTGATAGACCAACGATGTCTGCGGTTGTTCTTATGCTAAGTAGCTTCTCTCTCGCCCTCCAAGTACCATTAGAGCCTGCTTTTTACACTCAAGATAGTGTTAACAATGAAGAGACTGGTGCTCCGACCGATCGATATGAGGATAATAAAGCGTCACAGTTTTCTAGAAATGAAGCTTCCATTTCTGAGTTGACTCCCCGATAGTTTTTGAAAATGCTAAAAATTCATGTACCTATATGAATGGCGTGTGAGTTATATATTTTTTATATCATATGTTTTTTGATAATTATTATTTATCAATTCCTTTTTGGGGTTTCTTTCTCTATGAGGTAGCTGGGTTATATATCAAGGGTATTTAGAATGCTTTGTATTTGTTTCAGCTTCCCGCTGACATTTTATTTATATGATATTTATTTGTTGTACAAAAAAACAAGTATTATGTGTTTTTTTTCTTAAATTTATGATTATTATCTCTTCAAACTATAAATTATTATAGCTTGCTCCATAAAACGAGTGCACTTTTATTTTTGTTGAAAAAACGGCTTTCAGTAAACACACAGAAAAAAAGCGATTAGCAAACGAAACAAAAAGTGATCGGATCGATTACATTTTGAGGACAGAACCTCCCTGACAAGTTAACCAAAAATCCTAGACAATTTTATGACCTCTACTCCTGTAATGTATGCTAATTAAAAGACCAATTTGACATAATTCCCAGATCAGCACCGCCGTAGCTGCATCTATAACAAGTCTAGTAAACTAGTTTATTTTTTGGTTATCAATAAAGTTATGTAACATGTGTAAATTATTCACCGGGGCAATCTTACAGTTCCACTAAGTTCCAAAATTCTCTAAGGTTTTGGAAGCTCGTACTCAAAGAAAATGTGATTTGAAGACTCCACCGTAGATGAATAGAAGAGACATACCAGCGTTATCAATTTATCATATAGTGAATCTTTCTCTCCGGATGCCCGTGGTTTTTCTCCAGTTTTGGAGTTTTTCACGTATATTCTTATGTCCAGTTTATTTTTCTATTCTTTTCTTTGGCAGGTTTGTAGGGATCATTAAGGTGATTTTCCCAACAAGTGGTATCAAAGCTTCAACCTTTAGAGGAGGCCTCCATTTTCGAAATTGGAGTATACTCTGTGGTTGTAGCTTTGCCTGAACTTCTACATCAAAAACAAATTTCTATTAATCGTATTGGATGTGTCTCGGTATTTTGAAGGTTCGTAGTATGTTTTGTGGTTGAAGCTTCGTCTGTTCTTCCATATTGGAAACAAGAATTCGGTTAACCATTTTGTGTATGATAGAAATATATGCGGACTGTAAATACATATATATCCGAAGAAGGTTTTATCTAGGATGGATTGGTATTTAAGCGTGTCCGTTGTGACCCTCAATTCTTACCTGGGAATCCTTTATTCGGTGTATTGCGTATAGGCTTGGTGTATATTTTTTAGTATACAGTAATGTTTTTGAAATACGAATACGATGTCAAAATACAGTCTCATGAAGTCCGATATAGAAAAATTTGATGGAAGAATTGGTTTGTGGCAAGTTCAGGTCAAGGATGTGTTGATTCAGTATGGGATACACAATGCATTAAGGGGGAAACATACCCCTGTTTCTAGCAAGGATTCAACCGAAACTAGTAAAGTCGATGATGAAGAATGGGAAGATCTGGATTTGAGAGTGGCAAGTGATATTCGTTTGTATCTAGTAAATAATGTTCTTGAAAATGTGCATGGGATATCAACTGAAATTTTTTTTAGGAGAAGCTTGAGTAGTTGTGTCAAGGCAAAGGCATCTCGAATCGGTTGTATCTCAAGGAATAATTTGATACTCTTCGTATGAATGAAGATACAAAAATCTCAAATCATTTGAGTGTTCTTAATAACATCGTGTCAGAATTAGAGGTTGTTGGGGTAGAGACTGAAGATGATGATAAAGCTTTACGACTCATACCGTATTTATCATCTTCTTATGAGTATATGAAACCCATTTTGATGTATAGGAAAGAAACCCTGAGTATGCAAATGTTACTGGTAAAACCCTGAGGAGAAACGAATGGAAAGTAGTCGCTATGCTTCGTCAAAAGGAACTACTATGGTATGCAAGAACGAGAAGAAGAAAAACTCCCAGAAGATTCCGGTTTGCTAGAGTGTGGATAGTTTGGGCATGTTAGAGAAATTGTCCAGGTGAAGCGGGTTCGGCAAAAGGCTCCGATACAGCTAATAGTATCTATGTCGCTACTGACGGTGATGAATTATTTTGAGTCGTGTCATCCCTATGGTATGCCCGTGATACCATGGAAAGGGTTGTGTTTTTGTTATCAGGGGAAGCGGTGAGCATGGTGCAGTTTTAGGACAAAACCAAACCGCAAACCGCATACATCGGTTTTTGTAATTTTAAAACCGCAAATGCGGTTTTTCAAGTGGTGCGTTTTCATGTGGTGCGGTTTCAATTTTTAAACAACACAATGAAATGATGTGGTTTTAAAACCGCAAGAGACCAAAAGTGAATTATTTTTAATTAAAACTTTAGCTTTTAGTCATATATTAAACAAGACATATCGTAGAAACATGAAACAATTTTTGTTTATTACATTTTAGCCCACAATCAAGTTTGGTGAAGTCATAGTATTGGTCCACAAACACGATCATATAACAGACTTTTGGACTATATTATTATGAGTTACTCTTGAACTAATATGAGTTGATGCTACATTTGATATATTAAGTCACTAACAAATATATATATATATATATATATATATATATATATATATATATATATATATATATATATATATATAGCCTTAAATACTCGTAATAACATAAACAAATCTTAAACATACATAATAACATGAAATAATTTTAATATATATAGTATTAGTGGTGCGGTTCGATTTCTAGGGTAAAATCGTGCCGCATGAACTTTGGTCAGTTTTTGTCAAATTAAAAACCACACTGTTGGTTTTTGTATCGGTTTCGGTTTTTAGCAGCTTTTGCGGCTTATTTTGGATCGGTGCGGTTTTTGCTCACCCTTAAGAGGAACTGCACATGTGCATTGGATTTGCATAAATGCAAGATGTGTTGTGAAAGTTATGGTGATGATTGACAAACTTCCGGGTATGCCAAATGGGAAGTTGCACCATATTTCAGCAGGTTTTTCAACACGTGTCGAGGTGAATATCTTAGAATGATTTATCTAAGCGATGATACTTTTTATGGTGGAGTATGATAATTCTATGCCTTTAGAATTATGATTGTTGATGAATATGATTTTTCTTTGTGTGGTTGCGGTTTTGTTTCATTTATCCAAGGTGTAGATTGTTGGTTTTTTTGATAGATGAACGAATGGCTCTCATCCCGTATTGCTAAAAAAATGCAAGCTTGGGAAGTCTCTAAGCTTATAGATTAAGACTAATGCTTTGGTTTCAAAGTACCCCAACCAACAATACATTATAAGTGTTTGGTTATGTCTTTTTTCTCTTATTTTATAATGGTGAATGTGTTCGTTAAAACTTTGAAAGTTTGGCAATTGATGTCTGTAAGAGAATATCTTGCTGAAAATGAGGCTTTATGAAATTTCACATGTTGCATGAAGAAACTTTTTCATAATATTTAATAAAAAGGTTAAATTTTTATAGGGCACAGTCAATTTTTTTAAGATCGGAGTTACTACATCCAATTTCTTTATGGTTCTGAGTTAGTAATAGATCTGCAGTTTTTGTAAGAATCATTCTTCATATTGGTTGGGCATGTCTATCCAAACTATTGATCATCTCCATTTTGAGTCACATACAATATGCTTTGTATAGTAATTCAAAGTGGTATCTGGTAGAAGAACTGCCATGAGATAGTTACAAGATTACACTCCAGTGAAGATACACATGCCAATGAATACACACCAAGGATACACAATTTACACATGACAAAAAGATTACTCAACCAATAGGTAACGTCAAACAGGCAGAGTGAATCCTGGACTACTCATTTCAATAAGATGCACTCCAAATTATCATGCATGATTGTTTTCGTAATTTTCAGTCTATCAAATGGTAATGTTTAATTGTACATCATGATTTTCTTTTTATCATTAGTCATGAATTAATAACATTCATTACATTTTCAAACCATTTTTTACCCCATTCACTTACCAACATACATCCATTATTATTACTATATATATATATATATATATATATATATATATATATATATATATATATATATATATATATATATATATATATATATATATATATGCAAATTTATAATTAAACATACTCTTTTTATTATATAAATTATTTTAAAATTTCAACCGTGTATCTTATAACCTAGTAATAAAATGAAATAGAAATGTTAAACTACAATAAAAAGTTGAAAACATCATTAAATATGCACTGTGTTTAATCTTTAATAAAATCCATTAAATAAAGACGATAACATATAACATTACAAAGGTAAAGGTTTTAGTAAGGGATAATGTCATTACAAAGGTTTTAACATAAATTTTCAGTTTTATCCTTTTGACCTGCTATCAAATGTTTTTAGGTTACCATGAAATGAAATATATAAAAAAACCTTTAAGTTTGTAATTTTTTATGTTTTTACCATAGCTATTTTTTTTATATTTTACGTATTCATAAAACAAAAAAAATTATTTAATACATGAAAATACGTATTTATATACGAAAAAACATTTCACAATTAAACATCGTATTTACATTTAAAAAAAATGCTATTTATGTGTAAATATTTTTTTTGCCGGTTTATACGGTTTATAACGTAAAAAAACATATTTACGTTTTTATATAACGGCGAAAATCTAAAATTCTTAAAATCGTTTTTTTTTATGTTTTTTAAAAGTATAAATATATCTTATACTTCTAAAAAATATATCTATATATTTCTAAAAACATAAAATACGTATTTATATTTTTAAAAATATAGTAGTACTTCTAAAAAATATATCTATATATTCTAAAAAACGTATACCATAATTATCATTTTTTAAAACGTTAATTGAATATGATGTTACGAAATAATTTTAGTTCATAAATACATATTTTCATGTTTTGAATAAATTTTTTTGTTTCGTAAATACGTATAATATAAAAAAATACTTAAGGTAAAAACGTAAAAAAATTACAAACTTAAGGACTTTTTTTACATATTTCATTTCATGGTAACCTAGAAACCTTTGATAACAGGTGAAGAAGGTAAAACCGAATTTTTTTTATCAAATTTAAAGATTTTAATGAACTAAAAATACACAAAAATATAAAACCAAGCATTTTTAAAAATCTTAAAGTCAGTTATGACATTATCCTTTTAGTAATCAGTATTTAGTAGTGTTGTACGAGCCAATGCGCCTGGGTCGTCCAAGAATCGAATCTGGTGAGTCATGCTGCTGCGATATATAACCAACACTCCGATTTTAGTTCCGCTTTCTTACTTTGCATTCAACTCTCATCAATCTCCATTCCATTTCCCCAAACCTCTTCGGCAATCATCATCTCACCGTCCTTCTCCATTACAGTAAGTAATCTCTCCCTCTATGCAATTCACTGTATGTGTTTCCTTCCATATTCATGCTATTTTGCGATGGATTTTACTCCAGACTAGATACCCAAATCTTTCAATCTATATGGTTTTGTGGTTGGATTGAAGTTGTATCTAACTGGTGTTTACTTCTTAGATTGAAGCTAATATTAGTTTTTACATCACAAATTTACAAAACATTTAATACAAATAGATGGCTACTGGAGCTCACTATGACTAGATAATTCGTTCTTGCTTCCAGTTTGTTTCCATTTAATTTGTTATTATTATTATTTTTTTGGTTAATTGACCTTAACATAGTTTGATCGATTGATTCCATGGAATTTGTGCCTACTTTTCCAAATTTCTCTGAAAGCATTGACTTCCTTATTAACTAGTGTTTATACTCTTGATTAAAGGAAAAGTTGTATATTCTTTGATTCTAAATTACATAAGAATTTTCTTCGCAAAATGTTATAGAAGAAACTGAAATCTGTCAAAGGAATTGGAATCCGTGGGATTTCAAATGTAAAGAGTTGAACTGTGTCACATATTTGGATTGTATAAACATAAGGGAGTTAGAATTTTGGTAACATGTTATATTGATGTAATTATCTTTTGAATTGCTAGTTTTATTGATGTATTGATGTAGTTATTCAGAAAAGATTGTAAGATTCTCTCCAAGTTGAGTAAACTTTTTTTTTTTTTCAATTGATTTTAGTAAGCATCTCCGGGTGTACTCAGGAATGGATGGAGTTGGAGTTAGCCCTGTGAAGGAAGTTTCAGTCAGTGTGGATGCTTTCATTGAGGATGAATATGCTTCTCAATCTAAATTGTATAAAGAATTCACAAACATAGCAACCATTGACAAAGCATGGACCTACAAGTCCTCTAGTGGTATGCACACTTTATTTTCATATTTTTTATGTGTTAAAGTGTTGTTCCATTTATCATTTCAGTTTATATTTTATAACAATTCTTAAGTAGAATTCATTTATATTCGGCATCTATTTTAGACCAAAAGGTAAAATGGTCATTTACTCTCATTCAGATTGTTCATTATTAAGTAGAATTCATTTTTAGTCGGAAAAAAGGCTTTCTCCATCAAGTCCTAACTTTTTTACAAATTTGCCTTTATTAATTTTCCCCTTACATTTGCCCAAGTGGACCTGCATTTTCTTATAATTTATTTAGTGTTATTTATCCATATAACACTTCTCCAAACAACACTTAATAGGAAAAAGAGAACAAGAGTGTAACCTGTTATAATATAAACTCAAAAGACTTTGGCAATGTTTGGTTCGTAGGATTTCAATGGAATTTGAGGGAATTGGAATCTAATTCCTTCGAATTGCTGCGTTTGGTTCAAGTTTTGGTTGATGGAATTGGAATCCAATTCCATTAAAATGAGGGAATTGAATTCCTTCTGTATGGGGAAAGAATTGAATTCCTTGGATGAGGGAATTTACAAGATTATCATTATATTACCTTTCGAATTGAAACTGTCTACCACCACCCACCACCACCCACTACCGTCACCCACCACATTACCCGCCACCACCACCCACTACCGTCACCCACCATCACCACCCGCCACCACCACCACCACCGTCACCCACCGCCACCACTACCGTCACCCATCACCACCATTACCCGCCGCCACCACCACCACCACCAACACTACCACTAGACCTGACAATCCGTGTCTACGTGTCGTGTATTCGTGTCAAACACGAATTTACACGACACGAATTTGTAAAACACGTACACGACACGAATTGTAAAACGTGTCTTGGATATCAAACACGTACACGACACAGATTTAATGCGTGTAACACGCGACACGACACGAATAAACACGTTTTTTGTCCGTGTCACACGAAAACACGAATTTACACGAATAAACACGTTTTTTGAGGATACGATGATTTTAGGAATTAGGTTTACTTACAAAATCTATGATGTTTTCTAAATTGGTCCCTCGTATATCAGTGAACGTTAAACTAATCCCTGAACTTCAAAACTGATTTTAATTCGTGTATATACGTGTCTATTCGTGTCATGTGTTCGTGTCACGTGTAACACGAATTTAATTCGTGTCTTATACGTGTCAAAACAGGTAAATTCGTGTTTGACACGTATAAGACACGAAACACGAATTTAAAATACGTGTCAGACACGAATAGACACGAAACACGAATTCCTAAAACCCATACACGGAAAACTCGTGTCGTTTTCGTGTCGTGTCTTTCGTGTCATGACCCATATTGCCAGGTCTAACTACCACTATCATCACCCACCACCAGCGCCACCAGCCACCCACCGTCACCCACCACCACCCCCGCCACCACTACCACCACCACCACCGTCGTCCACCACCACCTACCATCACCGCCGCCGCCATCACCACCACCTACCACCGTCACCCACCACCACCACCCGCCATTATCGCCATCACCACCACCCGCCATTATCGCCATCACCACCACTGCCACCACCCATCGCCACTACCACCACCACCGGCCACTGCCATCGTCATCACCACCACTACCGCTACCGCCATCCACCACCACCACCTATCACCAACAATAAGCTATAAAACAAAGTAAAATTAAGCAAAACAACAAGAACATGTATTCCAATTCCATTTCCTGCCAAACAAACAAATATAGAATTAGATTCTAATTCCATTTCCTGCCAACCAAATACAATATGGAATTCGATTCCATTCCCTGACAGATTTCAATTCCTTGACGGATTCCAATTCCTTTAAAAACTTTCTGTGAACCAAACGCCACCTTTGTGTTTACTTCTTGTAACTTCAATGTTTTATTTGGATAAATGCAAGAAACAATAACGTACGTTCCATTTTTTTTGACCTAGTGTTGTACTTCTTGTATTACAACATTATACTTTTAAAATCATTTCCTTAAAGAGCATTGCACTCTAAAAATTTAACTCACTATAGCAATGAGGTAACCGGTTTCAAAAGTAGCATGTTACCCATTGCTATTTATGGGTAGATTTTCCAAAGTACAATGCTACAATGCTGTAATAAGAAGAGATTAAAGCACAATGCTAGTAAATACATTGATATTTCTCGCGTTTACCCCTTTTATTTTGTGAGATAAAGGATGATCTCTAACTTGTGCCTGTAATATTCTGCAGGTTTTGGGACTCAAGCTATGTTTTCAATTAGCCAACCAAATCTTTTCTCAAATAAGAAGAAGAAACTTATGTTATCAAGTTTCATCTCTGAAGATTCTAATGGCAGTTTAAATGCTCAATGGTCACCATTTCCAATTGAAGTTACAGGTGCATCTGTTATGGTTCCCTCACCATCAGGCACAAAGCTTCTTGTAATAAAAAATCCTGAAAATGATTCAGCCACTCAGTTTGAAATTTGGGGCCCACTGCAGTTAGAGAAGGAAATTCGTGTTCCTCAATCCGTTCATGGTTCTGTGTATGCAGATGGATGGTAAGTTTTGAATGTTCTTTTTTTAAAGTGTAATCTCATTATATGAAAAAAAAAAAAAAAACGGAAGTAGAATGTTATAATTGAGTAGATATTTCAAAATACAACGCCTTAAGGAAAAATTTAAAGTAAAATGCTGTAATAGAAAATGATGAAAGTAGGATGCTATAATACACAAGTAAATGAAAGTGCATTGCTATTTCTTGCATTTAGCCCTTTTACTAATGGTCAAACACTTCATTGTGGAAGAAGTATTAATTTTTTTTTTGTATTTCATGATGGATCAGGTTTGAGGGAATTTCATGGAACCATGATGAAAGTCTCATTGCTTATGTGGCAGAGGAACCGGCTGTCCGCAAACCAACATTTAATGACACGGGTTACAAAAAAGACGCGGGTCCCACTGATAAGGATTGTAATAGCTGGAAAGGTCAAGGGGATTGGGAAGAAGACTGGGGTGAAACATATTCAGGAAAAAGACAGCCTGCTTTATTTGTCATTAATATTGACAGGTTAGACAATTTCCTTTTTTTGTCATGATGAGAATCCTTGAAATAAAAATTATATTTTTAATTGTTATTTGTTTTGCTTTGTTATTGTAGTGGAGATGTTCGCGCAGTAGATGGGATCGGGAGGTCATTAAGTGTTGGACAAGTTGTGTGGGCCCCACCAACCAAAGGGTCACATCAATATTTAGTTTTTGTCGGTTGGCCCTCTGACACTCGCAAGCTTGGAATGATATACTGCTTCAATAGGCCTTGTGCATTATATGCTGTAAAAGCTCCATTATTTGGATCAGAAATCAAAGAAAATGCTACAAATGATGTATCCGTGATAAATCTAAGTCAAGCCACAAATAGTGCTTTTCTCCCACGGTTCACGTAAGTCTGTGAACAGATTAGTCCAGACCAGTCCTCAACAGGCTGGACCGGTCTGGAGCTGGACCGGTCCTGACCCCAGGACCGGTCCAGTCTGATACATGGACACCTCTAATTTACATAATGGAATCAATAACTCTACTTCTTTTCCTTTTTCAGCCCAGATGGAAAGTTTCTTGTATTTTTGTCTGCTAAAAGTTGTGTAGATTCGGGGGCACATTCGGCTACAAATTCTCTTCATAAAATCGAATGGAACAGTGAAGTGGAACCGAGTCCCGCCAAGATCCTTGATGTGGTGAGTTGATTAATACACAATGAAAGAAATGAAAGTAGAATGCTACAATGAACAAATAAACGAAACTACATTGCTATTTTTGCATCGATTTCTCTAGGTTCCAGTGGTGATGTGTCCCGAAGATGGTTGCTTCCCTGGAATCTACTGTCATAATGTGATTAGCAAACCATGGCTTTCAGATGGATCTACAATGATTATATCCACCATTTGGTGTAGCAAAGAAGTAATAATTTCTGTGAATGTGTTAAGGTAATATTATCAGTTTATCACATTGTTTCTTTGAAAGTGAACCAAGCTTTTTAGGGTTTTTTTTTTTTTTTTCCAATGAAGAGGGCATTTACGTCTTTTTCAGTGGGAAAGTTTCAAGAATCACTCCTGGAGATTCAAATCATTCATGGAGTTTACTTACACTTGATGGCAACAACATTCTTGCTGGTAATTATAATCTTTTTTAGATTATTATTTTTATAACAAAGTCTTGTAATCATATTTTGTTCCTGTTTGAAGTATGTAGCAGCCTAATAGAGGTCCCTCACATCAAGTATGGTAGTCTACCTAAGGACGAATCTAAAGACGCCACCTGGCGCTGGATGGATGTTTCAAGCCCCACATCTGAATCTCATGAAAAAGTATGTTCATATTAAGTTCTTTGTAGAAAATTATACGTATTTTTTCCTATTTTAAAAAGGTACTTTGATTATATGATGTAAACAGGTCAAATCTTTACTTTCATCTCTCCAATTTGACATACTCAAGATACCAGTCAAGAATGTCTCAGAGAATCTCACAAAAGGTATTTTACTACAAAAGATTCTTTTTTTTTTTTTTTTTTTTTTTTTTCTTTTTGGATTCCTCAAGGTGTTATGTATCTTTTACATCCTTGTTCAATTTGCATAAATTCTAATTAATTTGTAACGTGATCCAATTTTAGGTGCCAATAAACCTTTTGAAGCAATATTTGTATCCTCAAAAACAAAACATGATGCTTGTGACCCACTAATTGTAATCCTTCATGGGGGCCCACACAGTGCTTTGTTGTCAAGCTTCTCAAAATCCTCTGGTTTTCTTGCATCAATTGGCTATAGCTTGTTAATTGTAAATTACAGGCAAGTCTTCTATCTCTAAATTTTTATCGAAAAAAGATTAATTTATTTCCTTTTTTTAAAAGCTACTACTTCTTCAGTCCAATAAAAATATTCGACTTTATTGGTTAAAAAGATCTTGTTATTCTTTCTGCTTTTATTTTTTATATTCTTTCAATTTCGTTTCAATAGCAATTTTCTTACAGAGGTTCACTTGGATTTGGTGAGGAAGCATTACAATCACTTCCGGGAAAAGCCGGGTTACAGGTGCCCTTCCTTTATATTTACCAAATCCATAAAGAATATATTTTTTTGACCACATATTATTTAAAAATCTACAACTTAATCTGTTGTTATTGTATGAAGGATGTAAACGATGTCCTCACAGCTATAGATCACACCATCGACATGGGGCTTGCAGACCCGTCAAAAATAACCGTGGTTGGTGGGTCCCACGGTGGTTTCTTAACATCGCACTTAATTGGCCAGGTATTATTATAAATTCATAACATAAAGCTTGATTTTGTAATATTCATTATTTATACGCGACACAATCGCTAATTATTGTTTATTCATGCTTTGAATAAATTGTCCAGGCACCCGATAAATTTGCTGCAGCAGCTGTAAGAAACCCGGTTTGTAATCTTGCTTTAATGGTGGGGACCACAGATATACCCGAATGGTGTTTTGTGGAATCACTCGGAAGTGATGGCCTTTCTAGCTATACAGAAGCCCCGTCTCCTGAACTCCTAAAGTTATTTCATGACAAATCTCCGATTTCGCATCTTCCGAAGGTATGAGGGCGCTTACGTCTTTTCACAGTCACGGTCACAGTCACGTGTTTTACTGATGATTTGGTATTTGTAGGTGAAAACTCCTACGCTGTTTCTCTTAGGTGCTAAAGATCTTCGGGTCCCGGTTTCAAATGGATTACAAGTAAGTAATATTGGATTTTATATAATTACGCATTTAACCCTTTCAATACTAATGTAAAAACGTTCATACAATATGTAAAGTTTGCGCGGGCATTGAAGGAAAAAGGAGTTGTGGTGAAAGTGATTGTTTTTCCTGAAGATGTACATTCTATTAGCCGGTAAATATTTCTCTAAACCCTAAACCCTAATGTGTTACATCAGGACAAGTTTTTTAAGGCTATTTTTGGTAATGAGGATGAGGAGGGTGTTCACGTCTTTTGTACACTCGAGAGATTGACAAAAAGTTGCAACTCTTGTCCAATTGACATCTGTCCTAGTCACATGTCAAAAGCAATTATAAGGTTGTGATGATTTGTGTTTTGTGTGTTGCAGACCACAATCGGACTTTGAAAGCTTTGTTAATATTGGAGTTTGGTTCAAGAAGTATTGCAAGTAATAAGGCGGCGTTTCACAATTGCTATGTAATGATATCGTTTTCGATATAATTTTAGCCAGATTTAATGTAAATGATACTGATTGGAAAGTTTGATGGTTTCTTTTGCACTTGTTATGGTTTTATATCATATTAGTAATTGTTACTTGTTTAATTTGTCTACTTTTTATACAATGATTTGGTTAACATGTTCGGACCGAATTCAGTAACTTATTTTACTTTCATAAATGATGAGATTTGAAAATAAGAGTTGTTGGATAATGTAATATGGAGTAAATCAAATAAATCCTCCATGTGGTGTGCCTCTCTCTCTATGTATGGATACAAGTAAACCTGGATGCGTTATAATAAACTAGGGATGTAAACGAACCAAATGAATACAATTTTTTTTGGGTTATATTTAAACTGAACAAACGAACAAATTCGAATATATAAACGAATGAATTTTTCTTGTTTGTGTTCGTTTGTTTAAAGAATTACTTTATTAGTGATTCTATATTTATCCCCCTCTTCTTAATTCTCACACCTCAACCTATAAAAAATATATTTTTCGTATATGTCATGAGTAGTGATAGGACGGTGGATGCGATAACGATTAACGTATAGTTGGTTAGACATATAGTCTGTATAAATAATATATATAAATCATAGCGGTATGTGTAATAGGACCCTTTATTCATGTTTGTTAACATGCTAAACGAACATAGATGAACACAAATGAAGATAAACAAATATAAATGCCCATAAACATCCAAACGAAGAACCAAGCATAAATGAAACAAATGAACATAAACAAAACAAACATCATCATTCTTCAAACCTCATGAAAGATTAACATATAAAGATCATTTTTGTTAAAGCTAAGCTATGTGAAACTACAATTTGAAAAGCTGATAGTTTATTAATAAAGAGGAGCAGGATTTAAATAGCCTTTAGATTACAAACATTGGAAACAAACTAAACTAAAAGAAAGGAGATAAATCTGGAATCTAAAAGAAAATTCAAGAATGCAGGTATCCCTATTTGACATGGTTTTATTCTTTTGACTAACTTAGTCCACTCACGTGACAAAACCCCAACAATTTTCTTATAAAAGACAAAGAAAACAAGTAATAATTATTGTAAATCACAAGCACTAGAATTTATAACATAAGAAATTTACCATGTATTCTAATTCAAATTCAAATAAACATAAACGAATACATAACTATTATAACTTAAACGAGCGTTGACGAATGTGAATGAGAAAACGAAACCCTTGTTCATGTTTTTTTGTTTAACTAAATGAATAAATATTCATATTCATGTTCGTTTGTTTATTAAATAAACAAACATAAACAACCTGTTGTCGAATGGTTCACGAACGGTTAGCTGAATATTCAACTTGTTTACATTTCTAATAATAATCAGACCCACTTTCAAACCAATATAGTTGTCTTAGTGGAACAAGCAAGTTGTGAATAAATAATTATTGTTTGTGTTGTGTTTTAGAACAAAGAAAAGCAGTATTTTGCCTCTATCTAAAATAAATAGTTTAAGATCTTATAACATATATTAAATTAAACATAATATTGTTGGGTTAGATATGAAAATAGCAATGTCCTTTTGCTAAAATGTTATTATAACACGTATTTATATTTATATGTGTTACAGCCGGTATCTTCTACTTAACTAGCAATGTCATACAAAGACAACTTATTTCAATACTATGAGTAAAACTTTAGAATAAAATAGTCTAATAAAAAACGATAAACATATAGCACAGTTTGGTAAAATTAAGAAAATACAAGTTTTCAATAAAATTTTTAGAGTACAATATAATATTAGTTGAAATTGAAATGAATATACGTATTTTCAATAAAATTTTTAGAGTACAATATAATATTAGTTGAAATTGAAATGAATATACGTTCCTATATGAATTTTGAACCACCAGACCAACATACTAAAAACTTTTAAACGATCAAAAAGTTAGGGTTTGAAAAAAAAAACATCGCCATCCGTGGGACTCGAACCCACGACCACGTGGTTAAAAGCCACGCGCTCTACCAACTGAGCTAGAACGGCTTAATGAATTGCTTTCTTACAAGACCTTTTTAATGAATACTACTAATAGTGTTATATCTAGCAACCTGGAATTTATTCATGTTTTGGTTTTTGACATCTCTCATGAACAAAGGATTGAAGTCGGCAGATGCAGATACTGATTCATCAAAACGTGTTTCATAAAAAATTCAATGTTTGTCAAGCTTCAGCATTTAGATACGAATTGTATTCCAGTTATCCATCCAGTCAAGACCTCAAAAACCAACATAAATGGCGGAGTTTCACTTCCTCTTCCTTTCCACCGTACTGAAAGAGAATTTGAACAACTCATCAAGAAACACAAAACTCCACCTCAAAAACAAATTGAATTTCACAAAAGAGCTGTTTTTCATAAACCAAAGTCGAACCCAGATGGTTCGGGTGAAAACCCAGAGAGAAAAAAAGGTACAATTGAGAAGGATAGGGGCCTCAAGGGGAGAGTATGGACAAGGAGGGATACACTAGAGAAAGGGAAGTTGCAGACCAAGTGTACGTCGAACCTACCGAATGGGAATGAGGTGTTGAAAAAATTGCACACCAACTGTTCGACGAAAGTCGTGCCTGAGAATGGGGCGGTGAAGAAAGGGCACACCAAGTGTTCGGCGAAATGGGCAAGGTACGGAGGGTGTATTCCTGCTATATTAGACACTCTGGAAAGAGTTAGCCATTTGGACGAAGCCTTTAAGCCATGGGAACTAAGTCTGAGTAACAAAGAAAGAACCATAATCTTAAAGGAGCAAAAATCTTGGCAAAGAGCCATGGAAATCTTCAACTGGTTCAAGAAGAAAGGCTGCTACGAGTTGAATGTAATCCATTACAACATAATGATCAGAATTCTCGGCAAAGCTCAAAGATGGGAAGAACTCGAAATCTTGCTGGACGAAATGGAGAAAAACAAAATCGAGCCCATCAATTCCACATACGGAACTTTAATAGATGTTTACAGTAAAGGTGGGTTCCGAGAAAAAGCAATGCACTTCTTAGGTATAATGAACAAGAACAAAATGGAACCCGATGAGGTAACCATGGGGATCGTTCTTCAAATGTACAAAACCTCTGGACAATTAGAAAAAGCCGAAGAATTCTTCAAGAAATGCTCAACCCCGAAATCCGTGCCAGATAATAACGATCCACAAGGTCATGTTTCTTTTAGCTCATATACATACAACACCTTGATCGATACATATGGGAAAGCCGGGAGACTTGAAGATGCATCCCAGACGTTCGATGAAATGCTCAAAAGAGGTATTGTCCCCAATACTGTAACCCTAAATTCAATGATTCATATGTTCGGTAATCACGGTCGATTAGACGAAGTTGAATCTTTGATGCAAAAAATGGAACAATTTCAATGCGTACCCGATACAAGAACGTATAATATCCTTATTTCAACACATATCAAGCATGATAATATCGATTTAGCAACCGGGTATTTCAAAAAGATGAAAAATTCGTCTCTTTTACCCGATGTTGTAAGTTATCGTACCCTTTTATACGCTTATTCAATAAGACATATGGTTAATGAAGCCGAAGAACTCGTGAGTGAAATGGATAAAAGCGGTCTTGAAATCGATGAATTCACACAATCTTCAATTACTAGAATGTATATAGAAGCCGGTATGCTTGACAAATCATGGTTATGGTTCAAACGGTTTCATATTTTGGGGAAAATGACTCCGGAATGTTACTCAGCGACTATCGATGCTTTCGGATCACGCGGGAACGTTCCGGAAGCCGAGGAGGTTTTCAAATGTTGTCAAGAACAAAGAAACCCTAAAGTTCTTGAGTTTAATGTAATGATTAAAGCGTACGGTGTTAACAAAAGACACAATGATGTTTGTCGGTTAATCAATAGTATGGAAGAACACGGAGTGACACCGGATAAATGCAGTTATAATTCGGTTATCCAAATGTTGGCGGCTGGTGACCAACCGGAAACCGCCGCTTTCTATTTAAGGAAAATGGCTGATTCCGGTCTGGTAACCGATTGTGTACCGTATTGTGCGGTAATCTCGGGATTCGTGAAATTAGGCGAAATGGGGCCCGCTATCGAATTATATAAAGAAATGATTCGATTTGGAATCGAACCGGATGTTGTCGTGTACGGTGTTTTGATAAACGCGTACGCGGACATCGGAAACGTCGACGAGGCGTTACGGTACGTGAACGCGATGGAAGAACACGGGTTGCAGTTAAATTCGGTTATTTGTAATTCGTTGATAAAACTTTATACGAAAGTCGGGTGTTTAAGGAAAGCAGAAGAAGCGTATTACACGCTTCTTCTGCTTTCCTCGGATTCAGATGTTTATTCATCGAATTGTATGATTGATTTGTACACGGAACGGTCGATGGTGAAACCCGCCGAGGAAATTTTCGAAAAGTTGAGAAAAAAAGGGAACGCGAACGAGTTTTCGTATGCGATGATGTTGTGTATGTATAAGAAAATCGGGAGTTTCGAGGAGGCGTTTGTGATTGCAAAAGAGATGAGGGAATTAGGGTTTTTGAGTGATTTGTTGAGTTATAATCATGTTCTTGGATTGTATGCTTTGGATGGTAGGTTTAAGGAGGCGGTGATGATTTTTAAGGAGATGATTGAATCGGGTGTTGAACCGAATGATTCGAGTTTTAAGTATCTTGGAGTTGTTCTTATGAAACGCGGGGTTCCAAAAAACGCGGTTTCGAAGCTTGAAAGTATGCGAAAAAATGATTATCGAAGTGGTTTGGAGGCGTGGCGAGTGACTCTTGATTCGGTAGTTGGTATGGTTTATCGCGATATTAGTGATTAATGATGATTTAATCATGTTATTAGTTTGTAACTTAGATGATGTTTCTTTCTTTCTTTTTTTTTTTTTTCCGTCTAAATGTTGTTTAAAAGATATTTGAGAAAAATACGACAAATTTGTAAAAAGTTAGGACTTATTCGGGAAAACTTCGTTTTTAGACTTTTCTTTAAGTTATTCTTTATGCTTCAAGTTAAAAAGAAAGATATATAGTAAGTTAATGTCTCATTAACATTAAGTCCATTAAATAAACAAAGACAAACAAAATAGTAACTTAGTTGTTGCTTGTTGCAGCCCTTGACACAACACAAACAGAAGAAAGATTATTTTTTCACTACTAAAATGTTTCTGTTTCAAATGGGTAATTATGAAAAGGTGGTTAAATTCTTTTTCTTGTTAACTACTAGTAGAATGAAAGATGGTTGGATAAAGTGTTAATATGAATCAAATCTTGAATGCATAAATTAGGTTTAATAGACAACTACACATGCATTCATGACTTCACTTGTTTGCATCTCTAATATCAAGGGATTCTAAGGATTCTAGTTTAGACGATTTGGTATCCGGATATCTGGATAGGTTGTTATGTAATGGCTATTAATAGCTACTTCTTTCATTCGGTACGAGTCTTTTTGTCTTTTTTCTTTTTTAATGTTTTGGTCATAGCCTCCAACAAAAGTCGGCATACAAAATTAGGGGTGTCAAATACCCGCATGGGTCTGTTTTCATTCGGGGTCATGTTTAGGAAATTTTCGGGGTAACGGTGGGTTTAACCCCAGTTACAAGTTCAAGTTTTAGCAGGGGTGATTCTATCTGCACCCCACCCCCCTTCCTAAAAAAAACAACTTACACACACCAAATTACTATGTGTACCTCTCCATGGGGGAGGGGGTACATATAGCATAACAATTTAGCAGCCATAGTGTGAGAGTTTTAGTTCCAATGTTGGTTGATTTTTTTTTTGTTGTAGAAACTTGAACATTAGCATGGTTGGGTGTGCTATTTAGGATATGTTATTGTATGTGTATCAATTAGGTTTTGTATCATGTGCGATGCGGTGGGAGTGTATGCATTTTGGGAAATTTATATATAAAAAAATAGGAAACGATTTTGTAACAAAAAATCTTTAAGCTTTTACACATGTACATGCATAAAAACGAATATACATAGAAAATAGGAAATGAATTTGTAACAAAAAAGTAATTTGTATAAACGGGAAAATCTTTTAAAAATATATGTATAAAAACAAATATGTAAAAATTGGAAACTTTAAAAAGGCCGCAATTAATGATCAAGAATTTAACATTTGAATAAATTACTTGATACATTTATTTGTTGTTTATATAGTTAGAACTTAGTTATATTAATTTAAAATCGTAAATTTTTATCTGGAGACAGATGGTTCTTTCTCGGTTAGTTCCACTAGACGATGTATTGATGACGTGATCAACGGTGGTACGGGAGTGCCTACAAGGTGGATCAAGATGATTCCTATAAAAATCAATGTTTTTGCTTGGAAGATGATGTTGAATGGCTTACCTACGAGATGGAACATGTCTACAAGAGGCATAGACTTGGAGTCTATCTTATGTCCGGTTTGTGGAGTTAAAGCTGAAGAGATTGGTCATCTTTTTTTCGAGTGTAGTTTTGCTCAAGAGATTCTTACTAAAATTGGAAAATGGTGGGATGTAGTTTTACCAAACGATTGGTCTTTAGCGAATTGGAGGACTTGGCTTCAAGATTTGAGATTACAAAAGCTTACTAAAGAAATTCTGGAAGGAGTGTTTTATGTGGCGTGGTGGTACATCTGGAGATTTCGGAACGATACAATCTTTGGAAAAACACTTCCTAAAAAGAGTGTTATATTTGATGATATTGTTGCTCAATCGTTCCTGTGGTGTGATAGTCGGTCTAAGAAAAAAATAGATTGGAACTTGTGGCTTTTAAATCCTTCCTTAATTGTGATGTAATTGTTTTATTTCTGTGCTAGTCTTTTGCTAGTTGCTATTAATAAAATTTAGCTGTTCAAAAAAAAAAAAATCGTAAATTTTTATCAATCATATGCTAATTGTATAAAACTTTGTAAATTGTTCTATGAATAATAAATATAATAACAAAAGCTCATTTCATTTAGTTATTGTATTAATTCTAGCGCCTAATTGGTTTTTAGGTGTTCATTTAGAGTTGGAATTAAATAAACATGAATTAGCTTTAGGTATTTGTTTAGGGTTGAAATTAAATAAATATAACTCTAGGGACTATAGCTGCTTGTTATCTGTTTCAACGGATAATATAATTATTGTTGGTATTTTCTCCATGGTATCGTAACACACTTGTTACTGTCATTTACGTTGCTAAAGCCAATTTAGTATTGAGCAGCTTGTGATTTTCGTTTCATTATTGTGGTTCATGGTTTTAGTTGTTACACGTGTCCATTCTTATTTGTAATTTCCTTCTAGTGAGGGGCAATGGCAATGTGTAAGATCTGTAAATGCTAATTGTTAGTTTAGTCATGTTATTATGTTGGTTTTAAAGTTTATAATAACAATATATTTATTTGATAGCTAGACGGCTAGACCTTCCTTAGAATTCAGATTTGATCTAGTTCGAAAACTGGTTCTCATTCTTTTAAAATCGAGAATATTAAAACACTATATTTTATAAGATAGCTAAACCCTCTTACAACACAAACTAAAGGCCTATATGTACAAAAATAAAATGAATACAATATACATTAATAAGGAAAATGTTAAGACTTTTAAAATTTAACTAGCAGTGTACCCGAGCAATGCAGCAGGCGGAAATTTCGTTGGAGAGGAGGAGGCGGCGGGGAGAGAAGAAGGTGCAATTTTTAGGGTTAAATTTTAAAATATTGTGGTTGTTTTGAAAGTATAGATTCGAGAATTTTGTTGATTAAAACTAGGGAAAATTCCAGAAAAACAACTGCATTTTCATCAATTTATCGGAAAAACCACTGCTTTAATTTTTTTTTCAGAAAAACCACTGTTATTTTTAATTTTTTTCTAAAAAACCACTGATTTATTTTTGTTTTCAGAAAAATCACTGCTATTTCTAAAAAATTTCGGAAAAACCACTTAGAACAATTTTTTTTTCAAGAAACATCCTTTTTTGAATATTTTTTTCTTCAAAATACTATGTAACTTCTGTCCATAAAATAGTATTTGTTAACCACTAAGGGTAGTAATTGTTCAATTTTTGTTACTAAAACTAAAACCGAATTGAAAATTTTCGTTTTTACCTTCAGAAATATTACGATACTAAGACATATTTATTAATTTAATGACATAAAATTGAACCGAAAAAAAATTGTTTTTTTACAATGCAAAAACTAAACCATTGTTTTTCAAAACATTTTGGTTTTTTGACTTCGAAATTTTAGCTTTTTTGTGGGGTTTTTTTTTATGATTTTGTTGTTTTTTTTGCACATTCTTATCAACCATAAAATCCATCTTTTCGGTTTCTTATGCTTATGCTTGAAGAACATATGGATTTGGTGGTTAATAAAGATATGCAAAAAAAATCAAAATCGTAAAAAAATGAAAATTTTAAATCGCAAAATCGAATACATTTTGAAAAACTAATGGTTTGGCTTTTGGGTTTTAGAAAAACTATTTTTTTCGGTTTAATTTGGTTTCTTATATATAATTAACGTAATAACTAATAAGTATGTTTTGGTTTGGTGGTTAATAATGATGTATGTTTTGGTTTGAAGAACATATGGATTTGGTGGTTAATAATGATGTTTTTTGAAAAAAAAAATTGTTCTAAGTGGTTTTTCTGAAATTTTTTATAAATAACAGTGGTTTTTCTGAAAAATTTTTATAAAGAGTGGTGGTTTTTCTGAAAACAAAAATAAAGCAGTGATTTTTCAGAAAAAAATTAAAAATAACAGTGGTTTTTCTGAAAAAAAAAAAATAAAGCAGTGGTTTTTCCGATAAATTAACGAAAATATAATGTTTATCTGAAATTTCCCCTTAAAACTATGTTATTTTTCTATATAATTTTATGTAAATTATAAAAAAAAATACTTTAGTTTCTTGTAGTTATCATCATAAAGTATCAATCCATATTATTTTATGGTTTTATTATGTTCCTTCTCATTTTTCTTTCATGAAATTAATTTGTTAGAATGAATAGCAATAAGTATAACATATTAAGTATGACAATAGAGTATTTAAGGGTACAATCCCTAAATTCTGCACATAAGCATCGATTCCTGGAAGGATAACATTGTGAGTCCTGGACTCGATAATATGGAAATTCCATTAATTTAACTAAATATAAAAGAAAAAACAATTCATAAATGAAAAGAAGATAATTTAGCTCTTTTATTCTAACTTCAAGTCTCACAAGTGCATAAACCGACATGTGACTTGGTTTTTGTGAGTTCCTTTGAGTCTTTCTCTTTGTAAATCTAAAATAATCTAAATTTACAAAACGCCGTCAGATCGGGGTTTCATGGACGACATCAGATTTCATGAATAAAATGGGGAGAATTATGCGTCTGATGAAAGAAGAAGATCACTAAGACAATAAACTTACATCAAAATAGAAAAATACACAGAATCAATACCTAAGTAAAAAAAACCCAAAATAAAAAAAAATACAAATCCATAAAAGAAAACACAAATGAAGGAAATTTATTAATAATGTCATAAGATCAACCGAATTAGGTGCAAGAAATAGGATACAATAACCATACCCTCATTGCAAATCGATGAACAAACAACACAACATAAAATCGATTCAGGCAGTGGAGATTTTGAAGAAGAGGCGCAATATGGAAAGATTTTTAAGGTTAGCTTGGAAAGAAAATGAGAGACGGAAATGTATAAAACAACTGGGAAGGAGCGACATACAGAAGAGATTTTGTATGAGGGACGGATGATGCTCATTCAGACATTTGGTCGAACACTTGGTGTGCATATTCCAATATTCCACTACAAAGGTTATGAATTCAGCCATTAATCCACCATAAAGGCCATGCGTTGCTCATTCAGTTCATATATATATATATATATATATATATATATATATATATATATATATATATATATATATATATATATATATATATATATATATATATATATATATATACATTCCGATTAATAGCTTAAAGCCAAGAAATTATACTCGTAATTCAACAAAATAGCCTCCACCAAGATCACATAGTTAAGGATAAATAAGAACGAACAGTACATGGCTATTATAGTAGATCAATAAGCACTTAATGACTATTACCAGGTTTCTTCCTCTGCCATGTGTCCGTCCTTTACATTGTCACCAAAACCGCAAAAGCAAAATCAAACCTTAACAAATTGATTAAAACCAAATTCATAGGACGAAGGTGGTGGAGAGTTGAGAGTGGTGGTGAGAGATCACAACCTTAAAGAGCGTATGCGTGGATACATCAATTTGAGGCATTGGAAGGAGCAAGAATTTGAAATCAGACTTTTGGTGTATGAATGATTACAAATTTCCAGAGAGTGTAAACACTCAGTTTTCAGCACAGAGTACACCTAAATTTTTTTCCATAATTACAAAATATAGATAACAATAAGTACTCATATCTCTGGATACTACAAGATGTTATCACCTAGAATTGTCCCACGATCTAAGCCGGGCGCTACAATCTACTAACCTACACACAACAAAACACACACACACACACAAGTAAGCTACAAAACTTAGTGAGCAACACTACAACAACATAAAGTAACTTATTCACAACGCAACATATCACCCAACTTGTGGGTGTGGCAATTCCCTACAATAGCTTATAAGTACTCGTTAATATAAGCATATAGGACCAACTATTATTCACTCTCAATGACTACAAAATACTATTTATGTAGTCACACGGGTGTCCCCCCGACACCTAAGCAAACTCAATGAATAAACAAAGTTTATCACAAGAAACACAAGCATACACATAATCTTAACTTTGTACCACTACACGGTACTCTGTTAAACCCACACCCAACACATATTCCTCCACTATACGACCCCCGCGTTCGTAAGCCACAAAGGCTTCATATACGTACCCTCATCAACCCTCATGGTCTCGAGTCACTAAGACTCACCGACACACTCTCTTTTATATGAGCACAACCATCCATAAAGGCCCTCATAATGTATATTGGGCGATTAAACCCAATCTCTCGGCCACTAAGGCCTACATGAACCACAAAGGTTCCTACAAAGTGTATCGGGTGATTAAACCCAATCTCTTGGCCACAAAGGCATATACAACCTTAACCAAAAGGTACTCGTTATGTAGTTATACATATTGTCCCCCGACCTCTCTATCACAAAGATCTCGTTATGTGATAGCTCTAAGCCACAATGGCTCGATGTCATAACTGCAAAGTACTCGTTATTCAGTCATGCAAATATCCCCGACACTCGCAATCACACACATCTTTATACCTTGACACCTGATCACAACATACTCATTATGTAACCATTCAGCTCACTCTGTGTGACATGCAAGGTACTCGTTACATGATTATAACTACGTTCACTTTGTAACCGCTAAGTACTCGTCTAGCTCTTGTATTTATCACACATATCTAGGATTCAATATTCTTAGACTATATGCATACACTTCACCCCTGATACTCATACCCATCATACTTTGTATATATGTCTCACCATATACACTCATTCTATACACACATATCACATGGTTGCTAAGTACTCGCAAAACAAACCACTAATATCCCAATTACACATAATCGCAAGGTACTCATTATGCGATATGTAAACCCTACCTTAAGTGGACACAAGGTTCTCGTCTCGATACCATTTACTACCTATCATTACCACCAACCCTTAACATGTGTAATCACAAGAAACCCTTTATGTGACTACTTAAGTTACACTCACTCCAACACAATGTGAACCCTTATACACATATCATCAACAATCAAGCATATACAATACATACAACACGTTACAACTATCATGTTAGATAGAGTTACTCACCTGGAGACAGTAACTTCACACTGTTCCAGATGGTACAATTAGTAGGCCAAAGTGTCTTCTCTTCACTTTCAGCACCTACATCATACCACATACACACCACATATATGTAAATACCTTGTATTCACTTGCAATAGTTCTACTCACTCAACTATAGTGTAATATCGTAATACTTTCGGTAAGTGAATTGGAGTTATTCTTAGTGTAATTAAGATTTTAATAGGTTGTTATATGAGTTAGGTTGGTTAAAAAACCCATTTAGAAGAAATTTGAACCTTAAAAATACCAAAAGAAGTTTACACAGGTCGTGTGGAGTTTGCACGGGTTGTGTAAGGGATGCAGATTCAAGCAGTAGCCTCACACGGGTCGTGTGAAGCTACACGGTTCGTGTATGATCTATAGAAGCAAACAGTGAGTAAGTTGTGGATCCACACGGGTCGTGTGAATCCACATGCGCCGTGTGTCGTGACAGACTTACTTTTTAAAAGGGGTTTTTTTACCTCATTTCGAACATAAAACAGCCAAAATAGATTTCAGAGCTAAGGAAGGCGAAAATAGGTCAAATTGAGCGAGGAGTTTTTTTGGGTAAACATAAGGGAGTCGAATCTAACACCGTAAACACGCTCTTAGTTCCTAAACTAACGAGGTGAGTTGATTTACATGTTTCAGGGTTTTAAACCCTAGTTTGCTAAATTGTGAAGTTACTATGATTTGTTACATAGATTATTAGGTTGTTGGTATAAGATTCTTTAGTTATGAGTGTGATATTTATTGTGTTTTTGTGACCACCGAATGAGAAAAACCGTGAAATTGGGGGCTGCAGTTTGATAGCATTTGTTATCCACTGTTTGTGACCTTTATTATTTGTTGATTTCTTGATCCTTTGAGTTAAATGTTATTGAGATATCTGAGGATGTTTTAGATATGATATGTGATATAATTTTACAGCTGATACTCGTAGGAGGGAAGGAGAAGCCCGAGGCACCGGTGGAACACGAGTTGATCAAACTTCAGGTGAGTAGTTCTAGATTATTAATTATGATTGGACTGTGATGTAATTGTATTACTTGTAAATTCTAATTGGTCAAGATAACCAATTAGTATGAGTTATACAAGGTTGAGAATTCCTTATTGTATATGAGTAATTGGTGTGAACGAGCACACTAATTGACTGAGATAATCAAAGAGTATGAGGTTAACGAGTATATATGCTAGTAATTGTTGAGTAATATCTTATTTATTGAGAAATGATTGAATGATTTACCAAATTTCGAGTATTTTCTCACTAAGCTTAAATAGCTAAAGAAATTGTTTATGTTGTATGTGTTATAGGTGACAGGGGAAAGAAAGTTGTAGAAGGATAAATGACTTGACTTTGGGACTAGAATTTTTGGGAGGGGGGGTTTGTGATCTAAAACACTCTCTTTTGAAACTTATGTGCTGTTTGTGAAATGATCTTTTGTAACCCAGTTTTTGGGACATGTTTGTATTAAGTACTTGCTATTTTGATAACTGCTTGTACTTCTATTGCTTAGCTTTGATTACACCTTAAACCCTTATGGTTATTTTGAGTAATTATTGGTGTAATTCGAAGATAAGAAACTGGGTGTTACATATAGCTTATTGCACACTTAGGGTTTGAATTACAACCCCACTACACATCCAATTCAAGAATTACTTGCTACAACTTCATTAGCTGTAGGGTTATCAACACCAATTGGAACCAAACCTTTCCAAGCAATTCAAACACCCAATTTGAAGCTAGAACATGAAGTCATACCTCTTAGATGAAAGATATCACTCTATTCTTAAAATCCTCAGGTTCTTGAGCTCCAATTCGATCAATGGAGTTTCTGGGGTTTTTCTAGGGTTTCTGAGAGGTTTTCACGAATTCCTTTTCCCCGAAATGAACCTAAAAACCTACTTTTAAAAATTGCATCTACGCACTTAGCGTTGCTAAGCACACAGTGTGGCTGCACGACCCGTTTTGCTTAAAAAGCCCTGTTTCAACCCACGACGTTCCCCCAATGCAATTCTACACAACCCGTGTGAGCCGGAATGAGTTTTGGATCAGTTTTGCCTTCTTTTTACACAACCCGTGTGACCTGTTTTTGGCATTTTTCATGTTAAAACTTCTTCCAAAAGGGTTTCTAACCACCCTAACACATGTAACAACATACTTAATATTAATTACACAAAGATTAACATAGTACACTTACCAAAAGGGAACACGATGTTACAGAGAGATGGGGAGAAAAAGAGAGAGAAGGGGAATCGTATGGAAGGATTAATGGCCGAAGATGATAGTAGTGGCGACAATGGTTGCAAACGGTGAAGAAGACGCCCACAAAATTTCTCGATGGAGGCGGTTTCGTTCTTTCTAAAGGAGAAAGGGTCTCCCACTATTTATTCACGCCAATTTTCAAGAGAACAGGAGTTGAAAGGAGATGGATAGGTTGAAGACGGAGTGAGAGGTTGGAACTTGGAAGTAGGGATACCAATTTAATAGGAAACGTCTATGCATAAAGTGTTGTACCTCTTAAACTTTTAAAGCTTAAGATGTTGTATAATTGAGAATATGTTTTACAAAGTAATATAGATAAGGACAATGTTAAGAATGTTAAAATTTAGTGAGTTTTTTAAATCCAATATTAACTTATCTTATGTTGAATTATAATCCTCATCCTACCATGAAGGTGAGTCAATGTTATTTGCAAAAACAGGGCACATCTTGAGCGTATAAATAATCTTACACCCTTGAGACATCTTACTTGATTGGGTTTGATGCATTAGATATATTTGAATTATTAACTCATTTGACACATGTAGTGCATATATATAAATGATTGACTTGATGACACATTTTAACACATTCCACTTTGTCTGGATTTTGTTAGGATTCTTGAGAGAACCCTTTGTGAAAAAGTATCTAGACCACTTTCATTTGCTGAAACTTGGACATACTAGCCATGTATTAGCTTATAGTATCATAAAGATGTGGGAGATAGGAAGAGCACTTATGTGTTTTTATCAAGCTAGTGTGCAATTAAGTGATTTTCTGTCAACTGATAATGAGGATCGCAATATATGAGGCGTAAAATCATTTCCGAAACTAATCTTCAATTGCATATTTTATAAATCTAGGTCATCAAAATGGAAGCCGTCTTTTATGCAATTGAAGCATCGATGACGACATGGAAAGTACAAAAGGCACACATCATGTAACATCCGTGTTTTGGGCCTAGGAGTTTTGGGCTTAAACCGACAAATTAAACTTAATTTATAAATAAATAAATAAATTTAATATTTTGTTATATTTTATATTGTGAATAAATGAGCCAAATATAGTTTTAAAATCAAATTGTAACCAAATGTGAAAAAATTTATCATAAGGACTAAAAGTGTCAATTTGGCCAAACTTACCCTAAGTAAATTTGACTAGTCATGGATTTAGAAGAATTAGAGAAAATTATGAAGGAATTGATGTGGATTTTAGATTAGGTCAAATAATTCCTTGAATTATATTAAGGTCCTAAATTGTGAAGAATTTTAGTGTAAGGGACCATTTGTGTCAATTTGGGAAACTAAGGGTTATTGTTGACCTATTCAATGACTCAAGTGAAATAAATAATTATATTTGGGGCAATTGTATGAATATGGAGACTTCTAATGTGAATAATGGACTTTTGGGGTGTTGGGTGAAGAAGGACCAAACTATAGGGACTAGTTTTGCCAATTATGAAAGATATCAAGTTTTTGATGGGGGTTTCCCCAATTTCAGCCACAATCACGTTTTTGAGGATGGAGAGGTAGAGAGATGGCGATTTTCCATGGTTCCAAGAAGAATAGCTGCTTGTTCTTGAAGATTGATCATATACTTGAAGTTTCCTAACAATTTAAGGTATAAACCCTTCATATTCTAGCTTTAGATTTCAAGTTAGGGTTTGGGGTTTTGATCCAATTCGAGATTTAGGGTGGGATGAGGTTATTCCTATGATTCCCCAAGCTTTATTTGATGTTTCTAAGTTATTGGAGTCTACATTCAATCTATGGATGCTCTAGATTCAATTACTTGATTGATTTGGGTGTTATGAACCCTAGAATTTGGGGATTCGATGATTAGTTGGGGAATTAATAAATTGATGGATGATTATGGTGGTTTTGGATGAGGGGATTCATTTCTAATGATTCCCTAAGGATTCCAACCTTTGATTTGTATTTTTAAACCTTGAATCACTAGAAAATTAGAATTGACTGTTGAAATGGGTTTTATTCATGGAATTGATGAATGGATCTTTTGTGTTTAATGGATGACTGAAATATTGCATCAAATTGGAAGTAATAATAGAGTTAGAATCATTCCTAATGTTTCCAGGGAATGGAAGAAGGAATCTCCACTTGTAGTTATCAATTGATGGATTGGAATTGGGTATTCCATGGGTTTTAACCATTTGGACTAATGATTGGAATTGAGAATTCCATAAGGCTATCTTCTTTAGAGTTGTGTGGGAATGACTCCCTTAAAGGATGACCTTAGTTAAGAACTTAAGGGTACTTGATGGTATTAAGTGTGATGATTGACTTGGAACATAGTTCATGAATCACTTGTTAAGATATAAGAACTTGAATTGTGATTTCCATTTGTTTGAGTCATGAAAACTTAGATGGGGAGTTGAATACTTGGAAATGAGTTATTAAATGTGTATTTTCATGTATAATTGGTCTTGGGTTGATTTGGAACTTGAATCGGGTCAAAAAGGAGCGAAAATGAGCAAAATCGAAGCTACAACGTGTAGAACACGACCCGTGTAAAAGGGTCTGTGCAATCTGCTGGTCCAGACACGGCCCGTGTCAGGGGGAGCATGACCCGTGTCAGAGGGTTTTCCATATTTTCATCATTTTTGGGTTTTGAGCTTTATGGTTTGGGCCTTGGGTCCTTGTTTTAATGCCAAACTTTGGGGATGTTTTAACTAAGATTTTCCTTATATTAGAGAGTCAAGGACTTAATTTTAGATGATGGATGGTTGTTCCTTCTTAGTTCAAAGAATCAATTATAGTGCGACTTTTAGACGAATCGAGTATGATACCTTCCATTCTTGTCTTGTGGGAAGGAGATGTTTTGTTATGACTTGGAGGTGAGATTAAGGACTTGAGCTAGCACTCAACTAAGATGATTTGATGGATGGGATGATGTCTAGGAGCGCCTCCAAATGCATCAAACCGTGTGTGGAGTTATTGTTGACTCGTCAGTTGACCTTGGGTGAGTTTACCAGGAGTACACATCCTTCCCACTATCTTTTGTATATGTTATCAATTACTTTTCATGCATGTTATTATGTGCAATGTGTTATATGATTACTACTTGTGCATTGCATGAAAAATGAGTTTATAAAGATGGTTTTAAATAAAGATGATAATGATGTTTTGAAAGATGTTTTGGGCATCCTATTTGTGCATTGCATTGCATATAGGATGGGATTGACCGTGTGAACCCTTGAGACCGATTTTTGCAATTTTCTCATTTAAAGAGGGTGAGTATGAGTATTATTTTGACCCTTTTATCAATTTAAGAGGGCGAGTATGAGTTTTACCATTCTCTAAAATAAAGAGGGTGAGGAGAGTTTGTTCCCGACAATAGGGAACCGCATGAGGGAGTTGCTAACCCTCATAGGACTAGTTTGATGGCCACTAGTTCTAGTTTAACCTATACGGGGATTGAGTGATATGCTTTGTGCGTATCATTTGTGAACTTAGGTAGGTGCCATTGAGGTGAGTTGGACTTTTATGAGATGGACGTGGGTTTAGGATAGTTGCATCATGCATTGCATTTGCATATAATAACTATCTATTTTGAGTAAACCTTTACGATGTTTTAAACAACTTTTAACGTGTGTGTCAAAACTATTTTTGGGGGTTTGTCCCGAGTGTGGTAGTTCACTGCCCACTCGAAATGGGTCAACCTCGGGTAAACTCACTAGGCATTTCCATTGCCTAACTTATTTTGATGTGTACTCAGGTTGAGAAGATTAGATGACTTTAGAAGAATTAGACGTTTAGAAGGCCAAGGTTTGTGTGGTTTCATTTAAGCTGTGTAATGGTATTTGAATTGTTACAACATCGCTACATTATAAACAAAAATGTTTTATCTAAAATGGGACCAAACGGTGTTTTCCGCAACTTAAACCTAAATTATCACTCATTAAACCACATGTGTTATAAAATGGTTTTGAAAGAAAATGACTTATTTGAAGATGATGAAATTAAAGTTTTACTAAAGGTTGATTTTTGAAATAGTGATGATAAACCATGGGTGAAAATGATGTTTTATGAAAAGCTTTAAGCGAGGGTGTTTCACATCAACCTCACCCCATGCTTGCGAACAAGCTATTCCTTCTTATCCATTCTGATGTCGATGACATCGACAAAGTCCCCCTTTGTGATTAGATCATGTCTATTATTGTGGTCGAAGGTAATCAACTCCTCTATAGAAGCTTGGATATCATAAATCTATTTAGAACGTAGGTTAATTATTGTTTGCATTGTGTGATTTTCTGATTCTGAAGACATGGTGCCTTTTTTGAAACCCTAGCAACGAGTTTGGTGTTGGAACTTAACCAGAGAGTCTTGGACACAATGCATGCAAAGATTGTCAAAGAGCTTAAGAAGCTCCATGTTAAGATGTTGTATCGTGGTTAAATCTGAATGGTGATTTAAAATCACTTTTTGTTTGTTGATTGTACTGATTTAAATTTTTCTTGATTCGTGCTCATTTATATTTTATGGTAATGCAGGCCTTCATTGCTCATCGGTGTGACATGTATGTATGATGAAGAAATTGAGGAACCTATAAGGTTGACCATAGAGGATAAAAGGAAATTCATGTACATCAATAATTCAACATGACATTCTCCTCAAAATGTCAAGTAGGTATATATTTTTAATTTGAATTCCCACGGGTTGTAAAAGGCTTCATTGTAATTAGGATTTCTATTGCTTAGTTAAAGTGTATCTACAATGATTAAATTTGGGCCAAAGTTACTATCCACGAATTTTTAGTTATAGTTAGATAGAAAATTTGTATTATGTTAGTTAAATAATTAATAATTAGTATTTTGATTAATACGGCCAAAATAGATATTGCATTGACAAAAATTTTATGGGTTAAATGGGTAATATAATCAAGTATTAAGTTCAAGAATTGACATATTTTATTAGTGAGGTTAAAATTGTAAGTTAATAAGTGAGGCTAAAATATTGTTTTTCCTTTGTGGACTATTGATGTATCATTATGTTTATGTAGATTTGGTTGAATTATTGTTATCAGAAATATATGTAATTATAGTTTTATACATCTTCAAACATGTTTTTCTTGCTTGAAACAAAAATAAACTTACCATACATGAAACAGAAACTATTTAAATATTCCTCCAACTTGTCATTTATATGTTTTTATTTGTTAATCTAATCTAATTTTATTGATTTAATTTTTACCTAATTATTTACTTTTCATTTCGTAATTATTTTAAATTCACCACAATAATCATTGCTAAGCTATCCACAACCATTGTCATCCAAAATTACAAACATACTCTCACATCATCTGCAACTGATATGTCATCAAATCGCTGCTCTTGCTAAACGTAAGTCACCAAACTTCAGTCATTTGTTAGTACTGAGATAACCCGAAATGGAATCTACTCACAACATAAAACTCATGTTTTCTGAAAGACAGTCCGCATCCTTCTACTAAAAATCTTAATCGCTCATCATCAATTAAGAAATTATTTGGCCGAATATCATATAGCACCATGGAATTCTTGAGTAAATCGCCGTCTCCGACTTTAGGTATATCGATCCAATATGATGGCATCTCAAATATTGCATTTTTTCTGGTGTGAGACGGTGTATAACAGTATAAACCTGTCGAGGACTCCTTTGGGGTTTCATTTCACTCTTAATATTCTTAATAAAATGATGCAACAAAATTGATAAAAATAAAAAACAAGATAAAACAATTGGTATTTTCACAATGGCACCTGAAAAAAGAAATACGATTTTCACTGCTGAATCAAGCATTTTCGTAGGCGCACCTGCAAAAAGAAAAAAGGTTTTTCGTTGGACTATCAAAACACTTGCGGAAATACGTCAGAAATAATGTGTTTTTCTATTTATTTTATGTCGTATAAATGTTACGTCTACGGAAAACCCACTTTACAGAATAGAAAACACCTACCCAAATATATTTTTTTCAGCTGCTAAAATGAAATTTACGGAGTTGAAAAAAGATATTCTCACAGAAATGCCTACAAAAATAACAAAAAATATCATTTTTCTCTATTGTTTGTAATGTAACTATTCAAGGGAAAATGACACGTGAAATTATGTAATGACACAGGAAGGTAACAAATTATTGGTTTTGTACACATTTGAGTAATTTTTTTTGTACACATATATCGAACGAACTTGTTTAAACTGTTCAAATGTTACCATTATTATACTTTTAGAAAAACGTATATATACTTCTAAAAACGTATATATACGCATACATGCTTCTAAAAACGTATTTTGGTTATATTTTTTTCACCTCTAGTATTTATACATCTAATACATATATTTTATATTTTAGAATTATAAATACGTTTCTAAAAATGTATACTTCTAAAAACATAAAAATATGTATTTATATTTCTAAAAAATATATTTATACTTTAAAAATATATTTATACTTTTAAAAACGTATTTTGGTTTAATTTATTTCACCCCTATTAATACTTGTAAAACATATTTTTACTAAAAATGTATTTATATTGTACTTATACTTATAAAGCGTATTTATACTACTAAAAACGTAAACATACATATTTATACTTCTTAAAATATAAAAACACGCGTATTTATATTTCTAGAAACATACGTATACTTCTAAAATGTAAAAATATGTTTTAGAAGTATAAATAACATGGATGAAAAATAATAGAACCAAAATACGTTTTTAGAAGTATAAATTTATTATTTAGAAGTATAAAATACATTTTTAGAAGTATAACTATATAATTTTATGTTTTTAGGGGTATAAAATACGTTTTTAGAAACATGTATGCATATTTATATGTATTTAGAACTATATATACGTTTTTTTAAGTATAATAATGGTAACATTTGAACAGTTTAAACAAATTCATTGGTCATATGTTTACAAGAAAAAAAATTACCCAAATATAAACAAAACTAATAGTTCGTTATCCTCTTGTATCATTACATAATTTCATGTCTATGCTACGTCAGAGGTTACCTATACATCAATCGATAATAATGGTTATATGTGAACACTTTAAACAAGTTCGTTGTTCATATTTATACAAACAAAAAAGTTACTCAAATGTAAACAAAACAAAAAGATTGTTCTCTCCTAAGTCATTTTCCTAATATTAAACCGATACAATATATAAGAATAAAGCGTAAATAAATTTACCTCATTCGTACAATTGTATTAGAAGCAAAAAATAAAGAATAAACTTTTTTGGAAGGTTTAAATAGCTAGAGCATGCTGGCCGAAAAAAAAACTCGTTTCTTAGGGCAAAAACCCATTTTGCAGGCTTTTGCACTATTTCGCAAAAATTATTAAGGTTATATGGTGTGTCGGAACTCGGAACGTACATTCGTGTCCTGTTGATATGGCGCCAGAACACATCCTGAAACGCCATAAACACCGCTCCTCTTACCGCGTCCTCGCGTTCTACGTTCTCATACGTTTCTGGGGAGACAACCCAGAAACGCACCGTTCTCCTTTCCTATTAGCCGTTCTTCTTCTCTCTCTCCCACCTCATCGCGTTCTACACGTTGTTCCACTCCGGCACACCCCACAGCCTAAATTGACGGCTATTGAGGTCCTTCAATTAATAATTTTTATCTTTTCCTATTTCTAGGAAGGTTGTTATGTAATGAACGGCTATCATTAGTCACAGAAAAGATATCATTTAATAAGAATATGTTATTTGTTTTTCTCACATGTTGTGTTCGTAGTCTCCAAAAAAAGTCAACATACATGTATACTAAGAAAATAAAAAGAAAATAAGCCAATTAAACCATTCCCCTACCACTAGCTCGAGTTGCAATGAATGACTTCCACACCTTTTACTTTAACACAATAAAAATGCATTAAAAACACTTCATCAGACAAAAAACTAACGAACGGTTATGAATCATCATACACAATAGTAGAGTATACTATTCGTTTATATATTTCTCAATAGTGTTATTAAAAACACTTAAATCGATCATCCATTGTTGTAAATTAATCAAGGCGTGGAAGCTTATGTCATCAGAGCTATGGAAGTTTGGATCTAATTTAACGTTTAATTTTAAATTGTTGCATGTCATCTCCAATTATTTGAAAGAAAAAAATTTGGTTGGCCTAATAATTGCGAAGGTGGTTAGAACCTAAAAGTTGAGTTGTGTAGTGTTGTAAGATAGGGTTTTTTTGTAGCCATTGAAACAATTATTGAAAGAATAACAAGCTTGCACACCATTATTTCTTTGATATTAGTTGTGTTTCACATAACTTTATATAATAAGTTAATGTGATTATGAAAAGAAAGTTGGCAACATCTCCAACCCACCAAAGATTTTATAAGGGCATCATGATGTTGTTAAGGTGTTCTTTCAGTTTAACTGGTTGAACGTTGAAGTATTATCTTAAACAAATGATCATAATAAGAGTAGTTTAAAATTTCTTAATTGTCATGCTAAAAAGAACATCTCCAACACGTTACAAAATTTTTAACGAAAAGTATGATCTTCAAACATATATAAGTTTTCAATACGACAAGCCTTTTGTATATTTGACTCATTTTATTTCCCTACGATAATACTATAAATTATATTATAAACAATTATAAATCCAATAAATATTTGTCTATAGTTAAATTCGATTAGCTATCATACTAACTATACGAGAATTATTAAATAAAAAGATTAACGTCATATACGATGTTTTACGTGTAACAAACAAATAAAATATGATATTATTATTGGATTAGGTGTCTAAGTCATGACTAATAATTTGTATTTACCTGATTGATAGTAGCAAAGTCCATTTGAGTTGCCATCATAGCTAGAGGTTTGACAAAAAAACCAGAAAAAAGAGATATTGATTTATTATGTGATTAATAAATCAATATAAATAAAATAAATAGTTTATTAATATATTATGTTGATAATATATTAATTAGAAATAGTATTAATTAATTAGAAATTAATATGGAATTAATTGGAGTTAATTTGGTGATTAATTGGATTAACTAAAAGTGTAGGAGCTGAATTGTAATTATTCAATAGTTGAGTAGTGACAATTCTGACAGGCTATATAGTTGGCGAAAATAAGGATTAGATAATCCTTGAACTTAGAAATATATATTATAGATAAATAGAGTTTGAATTAAATGATAAAAGGTTTATCTAAATTTGAATTAAAAAACGTTTATCTCTAAGGCTTATCTGATAACTACCTGGAGCCTATAAATAGGGACCCATGGCACCCCATTTATCTACGCCATTCTCACTCTCTCCTCTCTCTGGATTTTCGATTCCTAGCTACTGGGTGTGATTCCATTTGAGGCACGACATTTTGTGGTGCTAAGCTTTCAAGAAATCAATTAAATGCTAGTTTTTCGTTTATATTTTTTAGTAATAATCGATTGGCCTTAGGTTTTTAATTATATGTTCAAATAGTGAAAACATAGATCCAATTAGGTTGCATGTGAACTTAGGGTTTAAGTTTTGTTGTTTTACATAAACCTATCAGTGATATCAGAGCTTTTGGTTGTTTTCTGTTTGAATTGCTATAATAGTTATACCTTAAATTTAGGGTTTATTGAATCTAAACCCTAATCTTGGCCTAACTGATTTGGGGGTTAGGATTTTCGAAACCCTATCCCCTCCCCACTCTTATTTGCGAAATTGCCATTAGGGTTTTAGAAGGTTTTTCTATTTTTGGTAATTGTGATTAATTAATAAATGGATAACCTTAAACCCTTTATGTGTTTTTTGAAATCTAGCAGGTTAAGGATATGATTAAATTAATTTGATTAATTTGTGATCCATATCTGATTTAATTATTTAATTAATTGTTTAATTAAAAGATAAATATTATATTGGTAAAAAAACCCTCATCATTAACTGATGATGTCCCATCAATTTGAGTTTCTTTATATATATATATATATATATATATATATATATATATATATATATATATATATATATATATATATATATATATATATATATATATATATATATATATATATATATATATATATAAGGATATTTTTTAATTATTTAGTTTTTTTTTGTAATTTTATAACTATTATTAATTGTTTTTATTTAATATAAATACTTATTTTGGTATTTATAATTTAAATATTATTCTAAATTTTTGACGTTTAGTTCGAATATGTTTTCTAATGTGTTTTTTTAACGTTTTGTTCGTTGGTATCATTTAACGTTGTAATTTAGTATTTTTTTTCAAAATTTTAACGTTTTGTTTGAATACATTGTTATATATTTTGTTCGTTTATATCGGTGGAAAGTTATTAAATAATGTTGATTACACTTATGAGTTTGCATTTTCTAATTTTTTTGACGTTTTGTTAGAAACATTTCTATATGATTTGTTCGTTTATATCGTTTATATGTTTTGTTCGTTTCTAATTTTTTACGTTTTGTTTGAATATATTTTCTAATTTTTCTAATTTTTGATGTATCAATTTTCTAATTTTTTTAATTTTTGACGTTTTTTATCGGTGATAGAAATTGTGAAAATTGTGGTTTCCACCGATATAAAACGTCAAAAATTAGAAAATTAGAAAATTAATACATCAAAAATTATAAAAATTAGAAAATATATTCAAACAAAACGTCAAAAATTAGAAACAAACAAAACATATAAATGAACAAACCATATAAAATGTTTTCAAACAAAACGTCAAAAATTAGAAAATGTAAACTCATAAGTCTAATCAATATTATTTAATAACTTTCCACCGATGTAAACGAACAAAACATATAACAATGTATTCAAACGAAATGTCAAAAATTAGAAAAAAAACTAAATTACAACGTTAAATGATACCAACGAACAAAATGTTAAAAAAACACATTAGAAAACGTATTCGAACTAAACGTCAAAAAGTTAGAATAAAATTTAAATTATCAATACCAAAATAAGTATTTATATTAAATAAACTAATTAATAAAAGTTATAAAATTACAAAAAAAAACAAAATAATTAATAAAATCATTATATATATATATATATATATATATATATATATATATATATATATATATATATATATATATATATATATATATATATTAAAATAAACCCAAATTGATGGGACATCATATGTTAATGATGAAGGGTTTTTTTAAGATGACCCTTAAATCAATTAAGATTTAAATTTAAAATTAAAAGTTAATTTCGAAACTTTAAATGGATAAACCATGAATATTTTAAAAGTTTAAAATACATCTTATATATATTATAATTAAAAGTTAATATTTATATGTATAAGAAATTGGTCAGTCAAATCGTTAGTATGCCTTATTCACGAAGCTGGTCTATAAAGTGGTATAAGGAAACTGTCTATAAAATGACGGTTGTATGGGTGTCCACTCTCACCCACCGCTCTCTTGATCAGTGGAGGGTCGTTAGCAGAACGGTTTTAATAGAACTGCTTAATATCATTAAAAGTATAATGTTATTAATCAAAGTACTAGAACAATTTTATAAAATCCCAAATCTAATTACTTTAGGAAAAATGTGAAAGATATGCTAACCCATGAAATTGTACATTACACTTTATTGGTCATTAGTGGAGCGTGTGTGGTTAACCGACATACTAATAAGGACTGGTAAAGAGTAGTAATGGGTATCTCAAAATTTATCATTGTTGATGGAGCGCGTGTGGTTAACTGGCACATCAATTTGAGATGATAAACGACATTGAGGTTACCAAGCTAATTTGCATGGTTATTCACATCTTGTTTGTGATCCTCGGCATCCCAGTCACAAACAGAAGAGCATAGTCCGAGATTAAACATGCTATTGAACAGTTCAATAAATCTCAAAGATCTAGGAATTTCACTTAATATGATTATCTTCCGCGGTGGAATTGCTGAATCGTCATTCACCTACCTTTATAAAATTTACAATTAGATTACGGCATCCCTCTTCTAAGTTGTGAATTATATAGTTGGATCCTAGCCTTAATTATTATTCTTGGGTTAATATTAAGGAATATATATCTAATTAAAACTACCTTCTTTTATAGATGTCTTCATCAGCTGATGCTTCTGATCCCCAACCCGCTCCCCACTTCAACAACAGCAACGTCACTTCAATCCTCTCATTGTGCTCCAAAGTGACTTTGGATGGCACAAACTACAATGATTGGATGAGAAACATAAAAATGGCTCTAAGGTATTAGGACAAAGAGTATGTCCTTGACAAAGAGCTTATTGAAGTTGACCCCGACACAGCTACTCCCGAGGAATATGCCTCGTACAAGAAACACTATGATGATGCGACCAAAGTGTCCTGCATCATGGTTGCTACAATGGTACCAGAATTGCAAAGGTTTTACGAGGACTACTGGCCTTATGATATGAACAAGGACCTTGCGGAAAAGTTCTGCAAGCGAGCTCGTCAGGAGAAATATGAGGTAGTCCGAGCCCTCATGGCTTGTAAGCTGAAGGACGGAGAGTCTGTCTGCACCCACGTGCAAAGGATGCAGAATATGTGGAGAGGCTTCAGAAGCTAAACATGCAGATCAACGAGGAGCTGGCCATTGATATGGTCCTCAACTCCTTGCCAAGTTGTTATGATCAGTTCATATTGGCTTATCATTTGAACAACACTCAAGCCACATTGGCTGAACTACATAGCATGCTGCAAACTGCAGAAGTTAGGCTGAAGGGTAAAGGTGTACCTTCCGTGAACACTCCTGTCATGGCTATTGGGCAAGGGAGAGGTAAGAAGAGGAGAGGTCCTCCCATGCAGAATTGGAAGGACAAGGTTCAAGTCGGGTCATCCAGTAATGGTCCGAGATCCAGGCCCTCTGTCATTCCTCATGTCCCGAACCCCAAGGAAGCTGACTGCTTCTATTGCAAAGAGAAGGGCCACTGGAAAAGGAGCTGCCCCAAATACTTGTAGGACTTCAAGGATGGCAAAGTGAAGCCATCGTCAGCAAGTATATACACTATCTTTAAGAACTCATCATCTTCTTGTTCTTGGGTCCTTGACACAGTATGTGGTTTTCACATTTGTTCTGATTTGCAGGGCCTAAAGGAAAGTAGGGAGGTGGAGAACGAGAGAATAAACTTGATCATGGGCAATAGGCGATCATCACCTGTAACAAAGATCGGAGTTTATAGTTTAGTGCTTAGTAGTGATGTTAGTTTAGATCTTTTAAATTGTTGCTATTCGCCAGATATGGCACGACACATTATTTCTTTTCATACATTGTTCAAACATAGTTTTAAGTATTCTTTTGATAATTTGAATGGTTCAAATTCTGTATATAAGGATGGTGTCATTATATTTGAAGCTTTACCTTGTGATGGTGTGTATTAAACTGTGACTTGTGTAGATAATTTAGGCAATAGTGTATTACAGATTGATTCTTCTAATGGTGTAGAAAAGGCATGCTTGTGGCATTGTCGTCTTGGGCACATCAACAAGAAACGCATCGCCCAACTTCAAAAGGATGGAGTGTTGGAATCATTCGATCTCAAGTCGGATGATGTATGTGAATCTTGTCTCTTGGGCAAGATGACAAAATCACCTTTCATAGGGACTTGTGAAAGAGGTGAAGGTTTGTTGGATATCATACACACAAATGTGTGTGGACCCTTCAGATCAACCACAAGGGATGCCAATCGGTTCTACGTGACTTTTACTGATGATTATAGCAGATATGGGTATATCTACTTGATCAAGCATAAGTCAGAAACTTTTGAAAGGTTCCAAGAGTTCAACAATGAAGTAGAGAATCAATTAGGCAGGAAGATAAATATTCTTAGATCCGATAGAGGTGGTGAGTATCTTAGTATCAAGTTCCTTGACTATCATAAGGAATTTGGAATTGTTTCACAGTTGACACCTCCTAGAACACCTCAGTTGAATGGTGTTGCTGAGAGGCGTATCCGAACCCTGTTGGACATGGTTCATTCCATGATGAGTCGAGCTTCTCTTCCTATCCACTTCTGAGGGTATGCCTTAGAGACTGTCGCCCATATCCTCAACCTTGTCCCTACTAAAAAGGTTGCCAAAACACTTCACAAAATATGGACAGGGAAAGTTCCCTCGTTAGCACATGTCAAAGTGTGGGGTTATGAGGCTTTCGTAAGACAAGAGACTCAAGACAAACTCGCAACTAGAAGTGAGAGGTGTATATTCATTGGATACCCGAAATAGTCTTTCGGATATTTGTTCTACAGACCGAGTGAGGACGTGATCTTTGTAGCACGATGAGGAGTCTTTCGAGAGAGAGAGCTCATATTCAAAGAGGACAGTGGGAGGACTATTGACCTTGAAGAAATTCAAGATTCATCCGATGAGGGAACCTTAGAAGAAACTAGCACCCAACAAGAGGAAGAAGTTCATGTTGGTCCAACAGATAATTTGTTACCTCTTAGACGCTCCAGTAGAGTTAGCGTGCCACCCAAGTTTTATGGTTTTAATATAACTACGGATGGTGACACATTTGTCAGTGATAGGACACTGGTAAATTTGGATGAGCCAGCTGGCTACAAGGAAGCAGTGGCAGGCCCTGAGGCTGCTAAATGGAAAGAGGCAATGGATAGCGAGATCAAGTCCATGTATGACAACCAAGTTTGGAATTTGGTTGACAATGTACCAGGTCGAAAGACAGTTAGGTATAAATGGATCTTCAAGAAGAAGACCGGCATGGATGGAAAGGTGCACACCTTTAAGGCTTGACTGGTTGCGAAGGGCTTTACTCAAACCCCAGGGGTTGACTATGATGAGACCTTCTCGTCAGTGGCTAAGATAAAGTCCATTAGGATAATGCTCGCCATAGCTGCATTTCATGACTATGAAATTTGGCAGATGGATGTCAAAACCGCTTTCCTTAACGGGAAGTTGGCTGAGGATGTTTACATGAATCAGCTAGAGGGTTTTGTGGATGCATAGTATCCTAATAAGGTGTGTAAGCTTGAGAAATCAATCTACATATTGAAACAAGCTTCTTGCAGCTGGAATCTTTGCTTCCATGAGAAAGTCAAAGAGTGTGGTTTCTATAGGAGCGAAGATGAGTCCTGCGTGTATGTCAATGCTAATGGGAGTATAGTCACTTTTTTGGTGCTGTATGCCGATGACATATTTCTCATGGGAAATGACATTCCAACCTTGCAAGATGTTAAGTCTTGGCTTGGGAAATGTTTCTCCATGAAAGACCTTGGAGAAGCAGCCTATATTCTTGTGATAAGGATATTGAGAGATAGAAAGAATAGACTAATTGGACTTAGTCAAAGTACATACTTGGATAATGTACTAAAGAGGTTTAATATGGAAAATTCCAAGAAGGGAGAGCTGCCTATCCAAAGCAATGCAAAATTGAGTAAGACTCAAAGCCCGAGTACAGACGAAGAGATAGCTGACATGAGTCGGGTACCTTACGCTTCGGCGGTAGTGTCGATCATTGGATAGTTGTAAAGAATATTCTCAAGTATTTGCGAAGGACGAAGGACATGGTTCTAGTCCTTGGTGGCAGTGATACATTGAGAGTTAGCGGGTATACTGACGCCAGCTTTCAGACAGATAGAGACAACGGTCGGTCTCAATCAGGTTGGGTATTTCTTTTAAATGGTGGAGCAGTTACTTGGAAGAGTTCCAAGCAAGAGATGGTGGCTGATTCTACGTGCGAATCAGAGTACATAGTTGCAAGTGAAGCGTCAAAGGAACCGGCTTGGCTGAAGAACTTCATCGGTGACCTCGGAATAGTCCCGACCATTCAGGAGCCTATGGAACTTTTCTGCAATAACGAATGAGCGGTTGCTTTGACAAAAGAACCAAGAGATCATGGAAAGTCCAGACATATCGACAAAAAGTACCACTACATCAGGCATAGGGTAGAAGAAGGTCACCTCATTGTGAATTGGGTATCATCTGAAGAGAATCCCGCAGATCCCTAGGCAAAGGCACTGAGTAGGATCAAGCCAATCAGCATGCTAGGAGTATCGAATTGAGAGATGATATTAGTTTTTAGTAATTAGATTGTTATCTGAAACTTGTAACAATGTAAATGTAATTGACTTTTGGTGATTTAATAATAGATAATTATTGATAAGTATTGTGTACTGCTATTTGTCAATTGTTTACCATTGTGTTTTAATTTTACATGTTTTACTTCCCGAATAATGTAATTATTCAAATATCCACAGTTGCTCATACTTTAGGAAGTAAGTAGTCAATCAAGACTATCATGAATTGGATTGTAGATTGTCTAAAGGGTTAGACATAGCAATGGCATTGCTGCAACGTTCATGAGTACTTAGAAAATAGAGATTTGAGTATTGGATAAACCCACGCTCAAAGAATTGCTTCATGGATTATATCACAAGCAATTGTGAGACAATAACATCTTATGATCTTGAAGCAGAGACATATGAGTTATAATTTTCAAGGCAATTGTTCATTGATAATACGAAAACGCATCGGTAACTCGATGTTATAAAACGTGTTGTTGTGAGCGATTTGACTGGTAAAAGATATAAGCATATGAGTCAAAGTTTATTTGTTCCTTGACCCTGATGGGAAAACAGATATCTGTAGGCCTCTCGATGATTTTGAAGTTGACTGAAAGTGTTGGCCAACCAGGACTAAATTGATGTGTTTAATTAGAAGTCTTATGTCATATGCAAATAAGAAATCGGGAAACAGAGTATTCGGACTGAGATTGATCTTAATCCATGTCTCAAGTCCGTAAAATATCTTGTTGGACGGAGGATCATATGATCACTTATCTATGGACAGAACTGACTGGGTTAGAGTTAGGCAGCGGCTTTTTGGAAGCTACAATTTGCTGATCAATTAGAAGGTAAAGTGAACATTATAGTCATAGACATATCCAAGTGGGAGACTGTTGGATTTGGTGTCTAAGCCATGACTAATAATTTGTATGTACCTGATTGATAGTAGCAAAGTTCATTTGGGTTGCCCTCATAGCTATAGGTTTGACAGAAAAACCAGAAAAGAGAGAGATTGATTTATTATGTGATTAATAAATCAATATAAATAAAATAAATAGTTTATTAATATATTATGTTGATAATATATTAATTATAAATAGTATTAACTAATTAAAAATTAATTGGAGTTAATTTGGTGATTAATTGGATTAACTAAAAATGCAGGGGCTGAATTGTTATTATTTAATAGTTGAGTATTGACAATTCTAGCAGGCTATGTAGTTGGCGAAAATAAGCATTAGATAATCCTTGATTTTCGAAATATATATTATAGATAAATAGAGTTTGAATTAAATGATAAAAGGTTTATCTAAATTTGAATTCAAAAAAGTTTATCTCTAAGGCTTATCTGATAACTACATGGAACCTATAAATAGGGACCCCTGGCACCCCATTTATTTGCGCCATTCTCACTCTCTCCTCTCTCTGGATTTTCGATTCCTAGCTACTGGGTGTGATTCTATTTGAGGCACGACATTTGTGGTGCTAAGCTTTCAAGAAATCAACTAAATGTTAGTTTTTCTTTTATATTTTTTTTGTAATAATCCATTGGCCTTAGGTATTGAATTATATGTTCAAATAGTGAAAACATAGATCCAAGTTAGGTTGCATGTGAACTTAGGGTTTAAGTTTTTTGTTTTGCATAAAACCGATCAATTATATGATGAAAATTCACAAAAATTAATATTAAGGTCTTCTCCTATGCATTAAACTCTAGGGCTATCCAATTTGTACCACGGAAAACCAACCAACATGTTACCAACTGAATCAATAAAACCGGTTACCAATACTTTGATAACCAATATGTTTGGCTGGTAGTACCATAGCAATCACGTAGTCTTGGTACGGTAATGGTATGAAATTTTGAATACCACGGTAATATCGTACCAACCGATTCAATATATATATATATATATATATATATATATATATATATATATATATATATATATATGTTTGTATGTATGTATGTATGTACCAACCACCCATCACATGTTTTTGTTTCGAGTTCAAAAAACTAAACTTTCTAATTAGTGAGTGGTTATTAAAATTCAAAACCTTATATAGATTATCATGTGTCAAACTTCTCAAAATCATATTAGTTTAATTCTTTGGTATATATCATTGCCAACATGTACCAACCAAATTTCTTGATAGCCAAATAAGTTGGTACCAAGTATACTTTGTACGGTACTGGTAGCTAAATTTCTCTACCAACTATAGTTGGTATGGTATATGGTATGTCAAAAAAATGCTCGATATCGTACGATGTTCACCCCTATTAAACTCTACAAGAGTTCAATGGAATAAGATGTAGGAGAGAGAAAGAACAAAAACTTATTTTCACTCTATAAATGTATTGAATCCTCTTTCTAAAGTTTAATGGGTATTGAACTCTACAATCTCTCTCTTCTATATTATATTAAAATAATTCCATTAAACTCTCATTGTACTCCGATTGAAGATGATATAAGTAACAAATATTATGTATAATTATACACACATAAACTAAATATCATTGTTCTAAGAAACGCGTCATGGTGGAAAGAAGCGACTTCAATGTCCCCTAAAACCTCCCATGATAGTTTCATTAGGTGTGGCGCATGGTAATGATGCCTTCATCATGAGTTAAGACAGGAGATTTTACAATACATTTTTGTTTCTTTACCTTTGTACATTTTATGATCAAACTTTAAGCCATTAAGGTTTGTTAACTATTTGTTATTAGTTATAGATCTAACACGCTTTTAGACTGAATTTATTTGATAGAAATATGTAGTTATGTAATTTCTTCTTCTTTTTATATAAGAATTTAAATAGTTAAGTATACCGAGTAAAAATAGAAATATATATATATATATATATATATATATATATATATATATATATATATATATATATATATATATATATATATATATATATATGAAATATGCTTATAAAATGACAAATTAAATGAAAGGACTGTATATAACATTTAAGATAGATTAAGACAAATCGTTGATTTTTAGAAAAAGTTTACCATTTGAGAATGTTTGTAACAATATGTTTTTAATAATTAAATGTTATTAAAAAGCTGATGTGGCAAAAACAATAAGTTTTGTAAGATTGATTGAGAATCGTATTACTAAATATTTGAAGTGACATTTTCAAAAACCTCTACATTCCAATAATATATATAGTTATAATGACTTATTCAAATAATAAGAGGTTTTATAAAAGGCTACCATTAGACATGTTCTAAAGACTAATACTTGATCGAAATGATATATCACCAAAATTGATATAAAAGGCCTTCTAATACCAAGTTGGTGTTACAAACCCGCACCATTTTAATACTATTTTGGTATTGATAAATAAAAATACATAAAATATGGTGTTATAAATTTTATTTAATTATATGTGATGTTGATTGTTTTATTAAATTCTGTTATTATATTCTGAAATTTATGTATTCTATTGTTTGTTCTATTATCTAATGATATTTTATATGTAATCTTTGTTGCTTAAAATATATAATATAAATTAATCTAAAATTGATTTATTATATATTAGATATATATCTTTGTTTTAAGATTTATTTAAGAATTTAATGTATTTTAATAAATTAAATTTCATTTCCCAAAACATTTTCCATATTTTCCTGACAGAACGTATGGTGATGTGTCACACCTAACTCTCAATGAGGTAGGATGTAACACAAATTTGGTTGAAAAGTTATTATATTTAGAGCGACACATTTCTCCCAATAGATTTTTTAAGAGAAGCTAATAATTTAAATTTAATGAGAACCGATTAAATGAAAACGTTTATTTTGATTATCCAAGGAGTAATAACTATTGTTCAATTGATATGTGTCATTCGAAAACTCTATTTGTTGTCAGCTAAAAATGTATTCACTATTGTAGTAAGATTAAACTTATGTTGAAGAATAAGGTTTTGAGATCGAGCTTTGGTAACATGTTAGAAGAACAAATATTAAACAATAACCATTAGCATAGAAGTCATAAACCAATCTTCACTGAGAAATCCGATGAAGAATGAAAGGCTTCGGTGCTAAGAGTTAACTCTGTGAAATGCCAAAGATCAATCTTCAATGAGAATAATTTAAAGTAGATAGGTGAAGTCAAATAAACTTTAAGTGAATACTTTAATATGTATTTGTTGCGAAGCTAAGTAATATTGATTTTGAATAGCAAAGACAAATATACCTTTGCTAGAAAAGAAAATTACAGCTTGGCTTGCCAAATAATGGACTTTATAGTGTTGTATAACGAAGCTCAATTGCATCAAACTTCGCTAGTGAAGAGAGTTATTCTTGAAGAACTGAGGATCTAGGCTCATCATTCCTAACAAATGTAAAAAGTGATTAAACGTTGTTAGATCAAGAGCTTTAGTGAAAACATCAGTTATTTCTTCAATTGAAGGAATATAAATCAATTTGATATTACATCTAAGGATGTTGTTCTTGATGAAGTCATACCTGATGTCTATGTGCTTCGTCATTAAGTGATGAATTAGGTTGTTAGACATGTCAATGGAACTCTTATTTCCATAGTTAATGGGTGCTTGAAGATATCGATAGTTGTAGTCAAGAAGTTAGGATTTCATCCATAGAACCTGCAAATAGCAGCTGGCAGCTATAAACTATTTTGCTTCGACTGTTGAAAGAGATGTGTAATTATGCTTTTGGATGACCAACTGACTAATCTTTCTCTAAACAATTTCCATTCACCATATATGCTCTTCCTATCGAGTTTTCATCTTGCATGATCTGCATCAGTGAATGCTTTCAAACCAAGACCATTTCTAATTAGATGCTATATGCCAAGACCCTTAGTTACCTTGATCTATTTGATAAATATTTAATCACATTTAAATAAGAAACATTTGGATTGTCTTGATATCTGGCACACAAACATGCAAATACATGATATGAAGATGGTTGATAGTTAGATAAAGGAGAGATACGATCATGCCTCCGTAAGTATTTTTATTAACAGATTCTCCTAAAGGATCAGAAGACAATTTGAATCCTAAACATATGGGAACTTTTTCTAAAGTGCAGTTACCCATAGAGTATTTTTTAAGTAACTCTATGGTGTACTTCTAATGGGTAAAAATCTAATTGTCTATTTACTTGACTTGTGGACCCAAGAAGAAGCAAAGCTTCTTGTTCATGCTTATCCATAACTTCTTGTTCATATGATTTGAAAAGTATTCTACCATGGTAAATACACACAAGTTCATAATAAAGTCAAGAGAGCCAGTGTACACTTCTTCTACAATCGGGGATAGAGCCACTATCATTCCCTGCAGCAGGACCCGGCGATGCTGGTCTATCAGGTGCCCAGCATGATGATGACAAGGATTGACAGTACCTTTTTGCTTTTATTTTTCTTTTTCTTTTGATTAAACAACATTTGTATAGAAATTCATTTTTGTATATGCATGTTTGTGTTCTTCTTTTAATTGCGGTTGTAAAGTGTGGATGAGCTAACTGCGAAATCAACTTAGAGAATTGCATAACGCAAGTGTGGGCTCACTGTACGCCTACACTTGTGTTATGTCAGCGTGTTTAGTGCTGCGCCCAACTCCCAGAAACTTCACCGAGACGATACGAACAATCAACCATGATACATACGATCCTGTGATGCAACTATTCTATCATCCTGGGGGTAACTCTTTTTCACCATTGTTTTAATTTTTCTTTTATACAACGGAGACATTGTACGGTTTAAAGTGTGGGGTGGGACTGTCGAAAAATTAGTTGAAAACTTTTGCGGAAAAAGCCTTATTTTTCAAAATTTTAGCAATTCTTCAAATTTTGAAGGTATTGTAACTTGGAAACGGATAGTTTCGAATATTTGTAGCACTTGGTATTTTTCAAGAAATATCATTTAATTTTTCGCATGCTAGTTTAGTAAAATAAGTTGAGTAGTTAGAGAAGTTAGAAAATTTTATGACTTAGAGTATCTTAGGATTGAGATTCAGGAAGGAATTCTCAATCAGTGGCCTTTGTTGGTTGAGCCGGAAGGATTGAAAAGGGTGACCCCTAGGACATTTATGCACCTCACTACCTAAGATCGTATGGTCTGAGATAGTGTTTCAAAAGCTCGTTACACAAACAACATGAAAAGTCATGGAGATTTTCTTAACGACCTTTAGAATCTAAATGGAGTAACTTTACACAGTTGTGAACAGAAAATTTGTAATCACTGGTTCTTTAGAAAGTCGTAACTCCCAAATGGTATTTTGGTCAGTTTTTCCAAAAATAATCATTTTTATCTAACTTTTCAAATTGCAATAAACTTTGAAACTAAAGATATTCAAAAATGTTTGAGTCTTTGTTAGTGATTGTCAAAAACTCTATTTTCTTGGGGGCAAGCAATAAACAAGTGTGGGATGTTTGATAACACCTGACAATGTTGGTCATTTTAGGTGTTATTCAGCCCTGTTATAATTAGATTATCTTTCTAAGATGCTAACATTACTCACTTTTAGTGCTAAGGACTTATTTTGTGTTTTAGTGTAAATACAGGGGAAATTGTGTAAAAATTGGTAAAATCAAACAACAAGATGGAAGTCAAGTCGAAGTGACATGTGCGGAGCGGAAGAAAAAAGACGACGACGCGGCCATGTGGCTGAAATCTAACCCGGAAGGGTTTCAAATTTTAAAGTACAAAGAAACGGGGGATAAGGTTGACTCGCAGCGTGTACAATGCTTAACCGCAGCGCTTAGAGACATTTTTCACCACTTTAAATAGAGGCTCCCACTTTGGATTTCGGAAGCGAAGATCAGACCTTTGAGTGGAACTCGGGCATCTTTGACTCAGATTTCGTAGCTTTTCAGTTTATATTCATTAGTTGGCTAGTTTTAGTTTTCATTTTGAGTTATCGTATTTGTTTTAATCTTGTGCGATTGAGGGTTTTGACTTGTAAAACACCATCGACCATAGAGGTTGTATTGATTCCTACTTTTTGAAGCATTTCACTCTTATTCAGGTTTAGTTTGAATGCAAGGTTATGTTTGATTTATGATTTATCACAATTTTACGTTTTTGGTATCGATCGTTGTTTCGAATTATGTTTTGATAGTTCCTGATTTCTGAGTTTAATCTCGGTTTCAATATAGTTTAGTTTCAATTGGTTTGGATCTATTGCTTTGGCATAGATCATTGGTTTGATTTTTGGTTTTTCGTATTTTCGGGATCAAGTGCATGAATAGTAGCTGCCTATAGAGTGACATTATAGATCGGTCATATTTTGACACAAAGTGCCAACCACGAACATATTGGTTCGACCCTTACTTACCGCTACTAGTAGATTGTAAGATTTTATTTTTGACTTTTAACCGCATCAACGATTACGCAGCCGTCACATTTCAAGATTTACGAAAAATCATATACATCCCAACATACACATCACATCACTTAGACTATGAATGAGAAAAAAAATCACCATTTTCCCTCCAAAAACCCCACATACATCCCAACTTACACAACACATTTCTTTCATCGTAAGGACACCCCCACCCTATGTCACACCCTGCTAAAAGCGGAAACACGGAATGCAACAGTTCAAAGGCTTCATGCACAAGGTAAAAGATAATACCACCATAACAATAATTGTTTAAAGTTTACAACAATATCCATTCGACATCAAATACATTAAACAAAAGTTTTGAAGTTCTTCTACGGCAACAAGCACGATAGCAAAATAAGATACGCCTAAAACATTCACTGGACGGTTCCTGAAAAGCATGGAAATAAAAGGTCAACTATAAAGATAGTTGGTGAGTTCACATGTTTGAGAGTATGTTTATGTTTTAAAAATGCATTGTCAAAGTAAAATATTTCATACGCAATTTTGATTGCTACGTGATCATTTGTATTTAGCTTGAGTCCACAACCAATCCAATCGACCAGAACACCCCTAAGTGCTCATGTCATATCGTCAACATGACAGTGTGTTGGTTAAATGCACTCACATTGCAATGTGAGTGGGGGTGGGCAATCCCAAATACCGCTATTCATATAAACCATCGGCTCAAATAGAGTTAATTGGTGTAAGACAAGAACTGGGGACTTTGCATACGATACAGTCTCAAGCATACAACAATTGTGTGTAATTTAAAAGCATACATTAAGATAAACAATTTACAAGGTAAAAGTCATGCTTTCCAACCCAAAACATAAAACAGTAAAAAGAGGTTGTGAATACTCACAAATGAGTTGAGCGTCCAAAAGATCGGTTCCGTTGGGTAAACGAGAGTAACTCCTACGAGACACGAAGGTTATAATAAGATTCCAAACTAACTAACATGTCTAAACAACATAGAATCATCTATTAAAATAATAAAGTGCCTTAGAATTAGTTTGAGTTTTCTTTTTCTTCAAATGGTATTCTTATAACAATTTCTTGTAATCATAATTATTTACAAATACATAAAGATCATCAACAAAAATTACCAAAATTTATTCTCAACATCCAACGGGGGATATTAGGCTGCTGTAAAGTTTTGAGAATTTTTAGATTTGTATTGTATTTATTTTACATTTTAAACTTGTTATAATAGGGAAATTCAAAATAATTAGTAAAAAGTCAAAATAAATTCTAAAATAATTTATGGACTTATGTCTAATATATGTGAGATCAGAGAAAAATTATTGTTGGATTTAAAGAACCTCATCTTGTTCTCCTAAAATACTCATCATTAGTGGCACATAAATTGAAATAATTATTAAATAGTGCCCACATGAGTTAAACATTTATGGGGAAGCTCAACCCGTGATAAAACAGTTTCTACAAGTTTTTAGAATTTGTGAAGTTCTGTAAGCATTTATTTGTGAATTAAGTCATCATTTGGCACCATATTTTTATAAAATTGAAATTACAATATTTTTGAATAAAACTTTCTAGTTTGCTTCTTAATTATACTTAGTTTCTGGGAAAAATAATTCCCTATTTTATTTTGTTCGAAATCCAAGCTTTACATACCCAAACATTTTGAAAATACAACTTATTTCTTTTGTGTTCTAAATTTTGGTGTTTCTAGTTTACCAATTTTTGAACATAGTTTCCCTATGTTATCGATCTCCAAAATTGGACACCACATGATTTAGTATGTCATGGGTTTTTACAATTTTTCTCATGAGTTTTAGAAGTAATGGGGCCCTTGATCATGCATCTCAAAACTGTCCCTCACAGAAGTTGTGATGTAGGTGCAGCAGTTTTGTAGACACTGTTTGGGGGCTAAGTTCTTAGTGTTTGAGTGAAACCAAATGGGTTCGAAACTTAGCTCATATAAGTTTATTCCAGAAGAAAGAAAAATGGAGCTTTTTGGACCAATAGAAGTCAATATATGGTCCTTTGAAGTAGAACAAAGAAATATGGCATATTTGCATGCTTGGTTAAGGGTTGCTAACATGATGTTTTGATCATCATCAAGCCAAATGCATCACCCTTGAGCTTAACCATTGTTTTTCATGCCTCATACCATCATATTTCAGAAACTAAAATATATAATATTGTGCATGTTTTCAAACTAACATTTTTGGTTCATAAGTGTTCTATAAGGAAGAATATATAAACCAACTTCATGCATGAAATTTCTGCACATGCAACCCGATTTTCCTTTACATGCATGGTGTTGAAATACATCCATTATGTTCAAGAAAGGGTTTTACAAACATAAACACAAAGTTTAGAAGAAAATAAAAGAAAAAAATAGAAGAAGAATCAGATTTTGAACATTTGAATGCATAAGATGCATTTTCTCGAGCTTGTGTTGGGATTGATCATGGATTTCACTCTTTTTAACACATGCACACATGTGAGAGTGAAATCTACAAACATTAAGATAAGAGAAAGGTTTCTAGTCATAGAAGTGACATAGAACCCGAAAATGAAAAGAAAATTTAAATAAAGTGGTGAAACAAGAAGCATAAACAACATAGTCTTACCTAAAACACTTGAGTTTTCTTCAACAAGCACGAAACTCACGAAATTTGTGAGTTCTTGGCTGAAATGTTGCTGAGATTTGGAGAGGAAAAGAGAGAGATTTCATGAGAGAGAAGGAGAGAAAGAGAGGAAATGTGGTGAAAATGATTTTGAGTGGAGAGAGAGGTAGCTTTTAAAGTCTCAAAAAGATTTCATAGGGAAGAGAAGAGAGAGAATGTGTGTGGGCCGGCCATTGGGGAGGGGAAAAAGAGTTTGATTTCTTTCTTTTCTAATATAAAATATGTTGGTATTATTTAATTATTTTTCACTTTAGTACATAATTGGTTAACTTAAAAATCAAAGTACATTGTTATTTTTGATTTTTGCAACTTGTTCCATTATACTTTGAATCAAACCACGGGAGTAATCTTTTGGCACTTTGTATTTAAATAGAATGACCTACTATGAATCAAAAGAATTGTCTAATCATTCTAAGGTTTCTAAGGAGTTTAAGACTCAACTCCTAGATTCGTGTCTAAAAGATTTTCATTCACCTAAGGACTCTTAGGATTTCAAATTGGGTAATCACCCAAAATTTGAGGGTTGTCACACCCTACCCCCTATTTTTCATCCAAAAATCTACATAACCCTACATACACATAAACCTTCATCAAATGTCAGAGACATAAACAAATAGGAAGAAAACCCACGAACCAAAGAATAGAAACTTGTAGTTCTTAGCATCTGTAAGTGATTTTTTCAGTTCATTCAAGTAACCTGGAAATAACATCTACTGCCATTGGACGCATTAGGGGATCATACCACCCCCACAAAATCTATCACCTTCCACTTCAAGAATAACACTAGAATCGACGCCCTAGATTCAGATTGGTCATGAAGTCTTTATTACTGCTAGAGCATCACATGCACATATCAACATTTTTGCATGTGGGCAAGACCTTTAATTAATAGCTGCAAAGAATAGAGTTGAAAGAAAAAAGAGAGTAAGAGGGGAAAACAAATACATTCGTGTGGCTTTTAATAGAAGTCATTATGTGTGGGCACCAAGAGAATCTCTGATTTACCCTCAGTCGAGGGCTACATGCCCTTCATTGACGCTGGAAAATAATAGTTGTTAGCCTCAGGGACCTTTGGTGTAATATTTGGAAACTACAAAGACCACTCATATTGATTTTTCAATAATTAAACTTAAAATGTTATAGACAAAACTGCAAAATTGGTCCCTGTGGTTTTTCAAAAACTGTGGATTGTGTCCAAAAAGTTTTCAACTTCTATGGGACGTCCAAAATCGAGAATTTACCGTGGTTTTGGTCCCTGGCAGATTTGAAAAGACTATTTTGCCTTTTTGATTTATTTTTGATTTCTTTTTTTTCATTTTTTTAATATTAAATGCAAATGTTTTACAATTAAAAATTTTTAAAAATACCCCCACCCTACCCCTCCCACTACCGGTCTCCTCTCTCTCTCCCTCTCTCTCTCTTTATCTCTCTCCTCTTTCCATTACCAGATAAATTTAGCCCTTTCCTTTTCCACCATTAAAATACACATCCATTATAAACATTATGCATCCTCCCCCACTTAAACCCATTGAATTAACACCCCAGATTGTGTTACATTTATCGTGATAATCGTATCCAATCACCTTTTGCCACATTACTCTTCTCCCCATGATATTTAAACGGAAGCTCCATTAAATATATCACAACCAGAGTTCCGACTCTCCAATGGCATCCTCTACCGCTTCCGCTGTCGCCTTCTTGTTTCTTCTTACAGCCATCTCTCTCTTAATGGCGCAATCACACGCGCAATCCACATGCGCCACACAGAAGTTCACAAACAACAAGTTGTATGACCGATGTAGCGACTTACCCCAACTGGGTTGTTACCTCCATTGGTTCCTCGACTCCACGAAGATAACAATGTACATTGTTTTTATTGTGCCACCGGCTACACCCGATGGATGGATCTCTTGGGCTATTAACCCTACTGACGACGGGATGGTCGATCCGCAGATTTCTTGGGCTACACCCGATGGATGGATCTCTTTGTGATGGTTGAGTTATCGGAAAAAGAGCAAACCACGATTAACTAGGTTTGGCAATTGGGGTCGTCCATGACGGCGGGTGGGTCTCCGACGAGACATGCTTTTCAAGCAGCGAATTTGGGGTCTAAGGGGAGTTTGAACTTGTTGAGTGGAGACCTCAAATCAACTCAATTTTCTTGATTATTGTCTTTTTTTAAACATTTAAGTATCGATTTTTTTTTTACTTCAGATTCATGGGATACTAAACGCAGTGAGTTGGGAAATTTTTTTTTGCTTCAAATTCAACCTTTGGCTACTATTTGTACTTACTATTCAATATCTGGTCAATGTCATCTTCAAAAGAGTTGAAGAAGTTAATGCTATCTCAGATAAGGGTTGTTGGAGGAAGGAGGAAGGAGTACCACGTCCCCGACATTTCTGATCATTGTGAACCGGTGGAGAAATAGATGATGTGGAGAAAAAGACAATGAGAGATACAAAAAGTGAGAGAGAGAGGGAAAGAAAGAAAGAGAGGTTGGGGTAGTGGTGGGGTAGGGGGTATTTTCTTAATTCTTAAATTATAAAATAATTAAAATTGATACTAGAAAATAATAAAAAATAAATAAAAAGGAAAAATAGTCTTTTTAAATCTGTCAATGACCAAAACCACAGTAAATTCTTGATTTTGGACGTCTTATACAAGTTGGAAATTTTTTGGACCCAATCTACAGTTTTTGACAAATCGCATAGACCAATTTTGTAGTTTTGTTAATATTATATTATGCAAACCACTCCTCAATTTATTCCAATAACAATAATAATATAACAATTAACATTAAAAAACAATAAAAGCAATCAATGATACATATAACTTCCCTCATTCTTTTTAGGCAAAATGACACTATAGCTCAATCAATTTTAACTTTCTGTTTTACATAGTCCCTAAATTGTTTTTCTTGCCTTTTAAGGGTATAAACTTTACATTGACCCGACCTTTAATCACCACATATGTTTTACCCGGCTACATTTTGCTTAGCTGGACAAGTAAGGCGATCGAAAAACTAATGAAGCTTACCCAATCCGCCCATTCCACCGCTCGAGTTTTACTCATCGGAGCTGGCAAAATGAGAAAACTAGTCAAAACCTAGTAGACATGCCCTAACCCACCTCTCAAGCAGTAGCAAGAACGAAGCAAGTCAACAACAACAATCTTAGTCGAACTCCTCCCATTCAGACATCGAAGCTTCATCAACAAAACTTTGACTTTTTCATCAAAAAAATGTACATCAGCATCAACATGTCACAATATTGATGATTGGTGACTAGGCAAAAGAGTAACTGATTTAACCCCTTCGATTTCGTTTTAAGAACTATTTAAACACATAAAATTTGAGTTCGTTCCCCAAAAAACAAAAAATAAATAAATAAATAATTGAAAAATCGATTTCGTTTTAAGAACTATTTAAACACATAAAATTTGAGTTCGTTCCCCAAAAAACAAAAAAAAAATAAATAAATAATTGAAAAATCTTTTAAACCAATATCGTAAACTTTCTTGAGCTACATCTATAATTGTCAATCCTCGTTATTTCCGAAATTGGCATGTTTTTGTGCAAAGAAATCATTTGAGAACTAGCCTATAGCCATTTTGCTAAGTCCAAGTCTGTCTATTTGTGCAACGATATCAATTACGAACTAGCCACTTTGCAAAGCTCAAGTCCAAGACTAAAAAGCAATCATCGTCTCTAAATCAAAACATTGAGAAGAACAATTGATTATTAATTAATGAGTCGATCATTAGAATTTTGAAAATTTGTTTACAAACAAAGAACAATCCTACAATGGATCTAGTGCTAATCAGTGTTGAAATTTCCCAATCTACCAAATTATCATATTTACATCTTTTTTCCGGTTACCAGTCACCATCTTTAAAAGTGCCATGACACTACAACGTCTTCAAACCCCGCCTTCAATTCCTCCCATTCAATCTCACTGAACCCTCCTCCGCCGCCAACCACCGTTATCTCCACCAGCAACAACTCCACCGCCACCTCCAACACCTTCGCCAACACCACCACTCTACCTTTCACCAACCCCATCACATCCCTATTCCCATTCTCTTTGTCTTTCATTTTTTTCGATCTGTACCCCAATCTCTCACCCACCTCCGCCACCCGCTTCTCAATATCCGCCGCCGTTGCCGCCGTTGTAAATCTCCTATCTTTACGTACGATTTTCTCCTCGAAAATACCTGATAAATCAAGCCCTGACGACATCGAGATTAAGTCAAACGCATTCATCGACGTCTTGTATTTAATCGAATTCAATTCGTCTTCGCTCGTATCGGTTTCGGTTTCGTTGTGGAATTCGAGAGAAGGATCTGGTCTCAGTGATTTTTTGAACCATGTGAGATTCATTAACGTCTCGATGCTCATTCTGGTTTTCGGATTTGGATCTAGGAGCTTCTGAATTATGATCCTCGGTTGTTTTGGCATCCAATCGGGAAACGCGAATTCGCGTTGGTGAATTTTCCGGTACATGTTCGCTAAATTACTGTCATCGAAAGGAAGATAACCTGCTAAGAAGATGAAAAGAATGATTCCGCATGACCAAGCGTCCGCCTTCGATCCGTCGTAGCCTTTCCGGCGAACGATTTCCGGTGCAGTGTACGCAGGAGTCCCACACGCAGTGTGGAGGAGTCCGTCCTTTTGTGACTCCGGCAACGCCGATAGTCCGAAATCAGAGATTTTCAGGTTCCCGTTCTCGTCTAGCAAAAGGTTTTGTGGTTTTAAATCGCGGTGTGCGACGCCGTTCTGGTGGCAGAAATTAAGAGTCGACACGATCTGCTGAAAGTACCTCCGTGCAGTAGCTTCCTTCATCCGTCCACGTCGGGACAGCTGTGTGAAAAGCTCCCCACCGGAAGCGAGTTCCATAACGAGATAGATCTTGGTTTTCGTCGCCAACACTTCATGGAGTTTAAGAATATTCGGATGGTTCAACCGCCTCATAGCGGCGACTTCACGAACAAGCCGCGGCTCCATCGTCGGATCTGCTATGGACGGTTTCTCAATTACCTTCACCGCCACAGACGAATCGTCGATGAGAGAACGGCCATGGTAGACTTTAGCGAAACTACCCCGACCTAAAAGGCGAGTGAGTTGGTATTTGTTGAGTATGATCGTGCCGCCATCGCTGGCGGTTCTATTGATGTTCATAGCTGGTGGTGCCATTGCCGGTACGCAGTAACAAACGGCCGGCCGGCTGGAAATCTAGAGAGAGAGAGAGACAGAGAAAGAGAGAGAGAGGGTTAATTTGTTGGTGGAAGGTGCGGTTGTTTATGATGGTTTTATAGGAAATGGGAAAAACGAAACCAGTGGGGTTTTCGCTGTCTTCATTCGTGTTTTTAGCCTCGAAGGGCGTTCGCTTTGATATTTTCATGTGGTAAATTACGAAATAGCCCTTCCACTGATGCTTCATGTGTGCTACTCTCTCAAAAGTTTTTTTTGACACTTACTCTTTCTTTCTCAAAATAAGTATATTCCTATTAAATCTTTTTTTGATGTTTGATTTTGAAACAACCTTCTAAAAGGATAATAATAAAATATCTGAAAATGTAATCAATGAATGCGTAACTTTATTTCCTAACCGTTCGTACAAATATTTCATAATAAACAAAAAAGCTACGTTGATAGAGACTTTGCCTTTTCTTATTTAGAAAAAGATATGGTATAATTTCTCTGAGTTATACGTATGATATTTTCTTATTTGAAAATATCTTGTTTTATTTCAATTTCCTTTAGATATTAATTAAAGTGTCTTCTGTAGTGACTTTTCAGGATTTTTTTAAAAGTTTTAACAATTAACTTCTACGAAAAAATTATTTTTAAAAAATTTCGATTAATAATACAAGCATAAAATTTATAATTAAAAAAAAAAGTTATGCTTCCAGAGTATTTCAAATAGCTTTTGAAAAAAACTCTTAAATGTTATAACAAATTTGAAGGGTTGCCTTAATAACATTATTTAATCACGTATGTTTCTTGGTATGCTAATCACGTCTTTTTTTCAATAACAAAAGCTTTATTAGGACTAGTAGCCACACAGTGAAATATAGATTGTTATTCTAATAGATCATATAAACTTACGATGTTGCCAAAATCAAGAAATAGGAGAAAATGAATACATATTCGATGATGAGTATTTGCACGGGCATACGATGAATTCATATATCTTGGCTGATTTTATCCGTACCCTTAAAAAAACAACTTACACGTACAAAATCACTATGTGCACCATGTGTATGTTGGTAGGTGCATATAGCATAACCCTATATCTTTTATGGCGATTGTTTGGTTTTCAATTTTTCCAAATGAATAAAGTTCGCCAAACGAAAAAAAAGTTTAAAATACGTTATTTGAATTAACCATAAACCGAACCAAATAAACTAATCCAGCTAAACCGAAAACTGTTTAAACCAAACATTTTTTGGTTTGGTTTTGGTTAATATTTTTTAAAGTAAAAAACCGATTAAACCCCGAACAAACCGATAACCAATTAAACATGCTGAATAACACCCCTAAAAATACCGTTTCGATAGTATCTCTTAGAATGTTTGTATGTGTCGTGTCTGATATAGCATGAGCATCCTACCTTTTTTACTTTGTATATTAGGCTTTACGGTATGGCATCGATATTAGGAAACGGCATCGATGTGGCAAGGGGATGCCGCCGGCATCACCGCCCCGTGATGCCGGCATTCCCCATCGGCAAGGGGTCATCGGCAAGGTGGTGCAGGTGAAGAAACCGGAGGCATTCTTCTCCGTGTCTCTCTTTTCTCCCTTCTTCTTGGCGGCATCCACCCCCAACGAAACTTCTTTTCTCTCTTGCCAATCGACGTCCTTCGTTCGCTGAGGTGGTATGGTTGCCGGCGGTAACCATACCGTCCAGCCTTAAAGCAACGTACTTCATTTTGTGTTTGAAAGTTGAAAAAAATAGGAACATAAATAAAACTATGATGCTGTATTAGACAAAAAATTAAAGTAAATAGTTATTTCTTTCATTAAGCCCAATCACTAAATGCAATTAATCCCAATCATGGCCTAAATGCAATTAATATCAATATAATTTCATTTTTATGTCTAATATAGCATCTACCTTTAGTTCTAATTTATTTTTTAATTATACTATCATTTTTATATCTAATATAAAAAGTTTTTTTTTTTCAGTTTTGGTCCCACCTACATGACATCTGCATTTTGGGTATAGGAAAACTTCTTTAGAATTTGTTGGATCGTTCGTATGAAAAAACATGACTAGTTGTTGCATTTCTTGATTACCTAGTTTAATGTTAGTTGGAATTGGAGCCAATGGGTCAGTATTTGCAACGTGTCCTTCATTTTTTTAAGTGTTTCAATTGATTAATTGCTATTAAAATGCACCCAACAATTCAATTAAAAAGCTCTATTATTAAGGATGTAAGTCATGCATGCATCTCTCTGTTTTGTTGGTCAACTCGTTTCCTAAACATAGAGCACCAGCAATAGTAAACAAGATATGCTTAAAATAATTAGTCAAAACTGATTCCAGTAAAAAATCCGAGATGTTTTATTATGGTATGTGCTGGCATATTGAAATTTCTAGAAAAAGTTGTTAAAACAACAATGTTTAATTTGTTTAATAGTTTTCAATTATAAAATAAAGCTTTGAAATGTGTAAATACATACCCGTATACTTGTTAAATCCTTCGTGTGAACGGTTATGTATTATAGAGTTATTACTCTTTTTAAATTATAAAAGAAAGATTTTAGTAGGAAATAATGATCACATGTTTTAGTATACAGGTCAACTTGTGGTAGTTAATTAAGGAGTTAATTGGAGGAAGATGAAGATATGAAGGGGGTAGGACGTAAATAAGAGAGTGAGAAGGGAGAAGGGTCCCACATGGGGAGGTTCAGGTGAAATAGTTTTCGGAGAAGAAAACGGAAAGTGACGGTGGGGTTGGCGTCAACTCGACTCCCTTCCCCGCTCTCTCTACCTGTCTTCCCTCTCCAACAATTCATAAGGGTCGGTGCTTCTTATAACGCGTTCAATATATATATATATATATATATATATATATATATATATATATATATATATATATATATATATATATATATATATATATATATATATAGAATAGTTCAAATGAGAACCATGGAAAGGTTGAGAACTAAGGAAACTAATCTTAGCCTATCACCAAGAAAATGGACGAATCAGATTAAATTGGTTAAAATCCCTTTTTTTTTGCCTTTTTGGGTAAAAAAATGGCAAAATCGTCATTTTCACAACCTAATACATTTCATTCATACACTCATTCACACAGTTTCAATACTCATTCATACATTGATTCAGAGTTTAATACACTTGTACACTATTTCATGATATCTAGCAATGATAGGAGAAAGCGACATGGGAAAGGAGGAGCTGCTGGTGGACCTGCCGTCAGTGGCGGTGGCGGTGGTGGTGGCAAGTTTAATGCACACATTCACAGTTTAATATAACAAAAGTTCCAAATTGTATACACAAAGTCACAGTTTAAATACACATATTTACAGTTTAAAATACACATTCACAGTTTAATACAAACAGTCAAAGTAGAGAAATTCATAGAGACATTTCATCAAACACCTGATGTGCGATTCTGGAACAGATATCATGTGGCCTTGCTGGAACAAATCTGATGTGGTGTGGTTTCCGCCGTTGACGGGGGAAGGAGGAGACAGCGGTGGTGCACCGGACGATGACGGTGGTGTGAATCGACCTCCAAACCTTTTTTTCACTGAATTTTTGCAACTCCGGTGGTAGATCCGGGGCTAAGTAGCGTTGATGGTTGTGATTCCTTGTCAGAACTCATTTTATCTCGCCGGAACACTTCTCTAATCGTATGTAACAATGGTGGTTGTAGAAATCGTAGATCTAGAGGCGGAGATTCCAGATCTGGTGGCAAAAACTCTAGATCTAAAGGTGGAAATCATAGATCTGGTGTGGAAAATTATACATCTGAACATTGGAGTAGAATGGCATAAAGAAGACGATAACGGAACTGGGAGGAGACGATTTCAACGATGGCGGAGGCGGCGGCAGGTGGCGGAGGCGGTGGCGGCCGGTGGGGGATGTGGTGTTGGGTTGAATGTGTGTTCTTTGAGGTTGGGGGAGTTTTTGAGTGAAATAAGTTTCAATTTGATGTTTAGATCTAATGTATAAGTTTTATGTTAAAATCCTCAAATGACCATATTGTCCTTTTTTGTTTTCAGCCATTTGATCAAAGTTTAAAAAAAAATTAAAGGCTTAAATTAGTTCTCGTTGGTTCTTAACCTTTTAATGGTTCTCATTTGAACCTATTCCTATATATATATATATATATATATATATATATATATATATATATATATATATATATATATATATATATATATATATATATATATATATATATATGAAAGCCCTATTTACCTAAAAAATCAAAAAATCCAACATTAGGGCTACAAAACCACCACGTACGTATCCACCAAACGACGGCTCCGACTACGAATACTCTTCCACACCGTTTGCATTGGCTTCACACCTTTTCCTTTGGAATCATACCCTTTTCTCCAACGCCTATCCGGTTCAACGTAGGGTTGTCTTCCGCCATGTATTATCTTCTCTGAAACGTCGCTTCCCATCTCCAAGTGGTTGTACCCCTTTATCTACTCTTCAATATAAGAAAACCCCTTCATCTACTCTTACGATGTATGTGTTTTTTCTCCACCGCCTTCTTGTGCACTAAAATGGCGAGTTTGAAAGGCACGATGATTTTCTTTGGGTTCTTGAGAATGTGAATCATCTCAAAACCATCGACTGGCTCCTGTTGTAATGGTTTAGATGTAATTCAAGTTCATAATTAACGCTATTCATTTCCAATTTTTCGTAATTAACATGATTCTTTTGATCAACCCTTTTAACTTGGACAGGGGTTCCCATTGGAATTTTTAGTTTATTTGTTGATTTTTTTTCTTTCCATGAGTAACTGAATCGAGAATTTAACAAGATACAGTTTTTGATGAAAGGCATCAATATTGAGAAAATAATTAAATTTACGAAAGGCATCACTACTGTTTCAATTTGATAGATTCTTCACGATGTACATGATTGAATCTCTGATGAGATTTGCACTTGAATTGGGGAGGGGGGGGGGGGGAGTGTGCTACGTACTGCTTCCTTTGAAGGTATGAAAATCAAAGTTTCCCTTACCTTACTTTCAAGTTACTGCTTGCCTGTAATTTTGAATAATGTAATATAAGGTAATGAATAATTACATAAAATTGGGTTATACACCTGCGATTACTGTATTCCATAATAATTGATTTTGTGCTCTCTGTATCCGGTACCAAGAATCAATCTTCCAAATCAAAAAGAGTATTTATGGTTAAAAAATCAAGGTTAATTGATATTTTCAATGGGTTTTGTAGTGATAACTCGTTTAATTCCAAGACTCAATCCTTCTCTCTTCGGCCTTCGCAACACTTTTTTAGCAATAGTAATAATTGTCATGAACTAAAACGGAGATGCGTGATTTGATGTACTAAATTGTTCATATATGATATATTTTATGATTTTGGTAACAAGTAGAAATAGATAACGAGTTATGGATTAACCTTGATTTTTTAACCATAAATGCTCTTTTTGATTTGGGAGGTTGATCATTGGTGTCTGATACAGAAAGCACAAAATTCATCATCATGGAATAGAGTAAATGTAACAACTAGAAGTAGATAATTATAGCTCCGCAAATGAAAAATTTTGATCAAGTAGATGGAAAGAATCTTGATTCGGTGGAGCTACTTGTAGTCAAACAAGTTTTTAGAGTGTAATTGGAAATCCATTAAGAATGCTTCAATGTGGTAATTAAGTAAATAAACTTGGCTTAATCCATTAAGCCACACATATTGCCATATCGCCCTTCTTTTGTTCTACATCCTATTTTCGTTTTTTGTACAACTAAGTAACCACTCCTGGGCCGTGTTTAGCACGGCCCTTAAAATTTACCTAGTATATATATGTAAGAACCTGAAAATTTTGGTAAAAGTCATAAAATAAATATATGCAAAGTTGGGTTTGAACGAGGGCGTAATGGTAAAATTGTTCAAAAAGGGGCAAAATGGTCATTTGGCACACAAATGACTTTTATGTAAAGAAAATATAATTATGGGGTAAGAATGAAAGAAAATAAACTTATAATGTTAGCAAATGAAGTTCTTGTGCCAATTTTGGGAAAATAGAACTTGAGGGACCAAAGTGTAAAATGGCTAGGTATAAAAAGGAGAAAAATCTTCTCCCAGTTCATAGAACACGAGAGAGACTTCTAGAGGGTGCTAGAGCGAGCTAGGATGATCGGGTCTTGAGGGTGTTGAAGAAGCTGGAAGAAATAAACTTGGAATTTGAGAATTCCAAGCCATATAAGGTTAGTAATCTTGTGTCTAAGGTTGTTTAACCCATTTCCCGTGAGTGAGTAATGTAGCTTCGTGATTTCAGTGGCTAGAGGAGGATTGCACTATGATTTCTAGCCTTAATTGACGTCTAAATCAATATTTAAACATAGTTCAGCTATTGAAACTGCTAAAAATCAAGAAATGAGAATTTTAGCTCAAGAACCCTAGAAATGGGTTTGTGAGATTGAAAGTGATCTTTATTGTTTTGTTAAGTTCTAACAATCACTTAAGATGTATAAATACATTCCTAAGTGATTGTTTTCAAAAATTTGTATTGTTAGTGAAAATTGTCAAAAAGGGGATTTTATGAGATCAACTGAATTTATGAACTTGAAACTGATTTTAAATGATCCAATAAGCCTAAAGTGTCATAAAGGAAATGAGAAATCAATTCCCTTCTTGAAAATTCATTAAAATTATTTTTGGAGTAAAAATGAGTCTTTCGGGAATGATTTCAAGCAAAAGTGATGAAATTGAAGAAACTATGGTTTAAATGTATAAAGCAGTTGTTATTTTAGTCCTAGAATGGTTGTAAATCGATTAAGTCAAGTATTAAGAACTTAAGGTGAACAATTAGTGCAACTGCAGTTTAGAAAATCGCCAAATAAGGCATTGAACTTTAAGGTCGTGACGCGAGGCGGCGATGCAGAAATGAAGTGAGTCTCCTGTCAAGTGAAACTTAATTTTTGGACTTGATGCTAGACTTGTTCGTTTGACCTGAAATTTTGAACATATGTTCAATATGGTCTGAAACTTTATGAAAAATTGTCGGAATGAAAATACGACCTCCCGAGGGTACTGTAGTAAAATACGTATAATATACGATTTATTTAAAGTGGTCATTTAAAAGTTATAGACTTGTTACGACCCACATTGGTATAATAAGGATTCCAATGAGTTACGGAGTCAGTTAGAATGAATGTTAATGTATAATATGTTAATTATAGGTTCATGGCAAATGGTTATTGGGTCATGAAAGGATATGAATTCAAGGAACGTTTAAGTAATCTATTAGCAATACATGAGGTGAGTACATGCAGTATTTTTACCCATTCTGGGGTACATGGCAAGTAAGTATTTTCAAGATTTTTTTATAAAATCTCTTTATGTGAAGTTATATGCAAGAGTATTATTTCTAGCTTGTTTGTGAAAGTATAATGCTATGATTGAAATTATGTTTTCAAACTACAAGTCAAATTAAGTGAAAGTATGTTGGTCTATGAACCAATTATGTGAAAGTGTATTTTGATTACAAGCTATATATGTTTTCAAGTATCAATAGGCATATAGCCACAAGATGTTAAAGAAGTATGTTTTAGTTACAAAGCGTCTATGTTTTCAAGTATGAATGGGCATATAGCCATAAGATTTTTGGAAAGTATTATTTGGCATTAAGCCTGGAATGTTATAAAAACATGTTTTAAACGTATGATTATTATGTGATGAAAGTTATAAATTTGGCATTTAGCCATAAAGACAGAAAATGATGAAATTTGGCACTTAGCCACTTTTTATATGTATGTGAGTAATGTTCAAGTAAGCAAAAAGTATTTTGTATGACTGGTAATTGTAGCAAGCAGCGTTAGTAAGGGAACTATGTTCCACCTACCCGGGTTAGGTAAGGAGTCTACTGGGGAAAAGCCCATTCGCGAAGTAGATTGCCTAAGCAACTTCTATGGTGAGGATTGATCCGTTCTTTCTAGCCGTAGATGTAAGAACCCGCGAAAAAGTTGAAAAATGGTAAAACGGTCTTTTGACACGTTATAAGATTATTGTGTAAAATAACATGTATTATGTAAAATAATAATATAAGAAATAAAAGATTATATGAAATTTGGAGTTTTACCGCATGAATAGTGATATATGACCGAAAAGGGCAAAATGGTCATTTGTCATGGACATGACCAAAATGTCAAGAAAATGTTGAGTTGGAAGTTAATGAAGCTTAAATGGTTAAGTTATGACTTTTGGACCATCTTTGTAAAGGAATTGGAAGGCTAAGGACCAAAATGCAAAGTTTTTATAAAAATTAAATATATATTATATGATAATTATCCCCTATTATTGAAGAAGCCAGTAGAAGTTTTCAGAAGGCACGAGAGAGAGCTAGAGAGAACGAGAGGAAGAACACGGGAGATCAAGAAATTTGCCAAGGAATCAAAAACTAACTTTGGAATTAGTGATTCCTAAGTTAAACAAGGTAAGATTCCATTTGTTTTAACCTAAGTTTTTGGGTGTAGTCTTGAATTGATTCTTGGGTTGAATTGAAACTGCAATTTCAGTTATAAATCATGTGGGTTAAGTAGCTAATGCTTCCAATAAGTCATTAGTTAAGAACTTAACTCAAAAACATGGAAGTAGATTGCTATTCTTGAGAATTTTCAAGTTTGGTCAAGAACTTTAATTCTTGTACTTGATTGATTGAAACGATTTTAATAGCTTAAAACCTTGTACTAATGGAGGGTTTTAGTCAAGGAACAAACCCCATACGATTAAGAACAGAAATAAGTGCTTAATGGGTGAAAACTGCGTGCTACAGTGCACAAATCGCGACTGATCAGGACACTGCCCAGGCGCTAGGTGCAGTGCGCCCAAGATCTGGGCGGGGTGCGCCCAGGCGCAGTGCGCCCTGAGCCAGGCGCGGTGCGCCCTCAGACAGGGACCAAAAATGTTAGAAATTTCAATTGCTAGAAACCATAGCTAGACATGTCCGTTTGGTCTGAAATTTTAGCCATAACCCTAAAATGGTATAAGAACATGTCAGGAATTGTCAAATCCGTAATCCGACCTTGCGGAAAAGTCACTGTAGCGGCAGTGGCTAAACTTCACATTTATGCCAAAACTTGATTTTTGGAATTTGAGCTAGACTTGTCCAATGAACTCCAAATTTGAAACACAAGTCTAATATGGCCTAAGACTTCATGTAAAAGTGACGGAACTGAAATACGACCCCTCGGGGGTACTGTAGCAAAATACGCGTATTTCGGAGAAAATTATAAAACGAGTTTATTAATGGTTATACACTTGTTATAACCTAGAGTTGAGACGTATGAGACCTTAGAACTGTAGAGTCAGTGTAGTATGTATTTATTGAGTATTTATATATATGATACTTGTATAGGTGGTGCTTCGAACGTTATTGAGCACGGGAAAGGAAAAGGAATACGAGAAGCTTAGAGACTCGTAGCAACGTCAAGGTGAGTTTTATGAGGATTTCTATAGTACATAGCAAAATGTTATTTTCAGAAAAGTAAGATTTTCCAAATGTTTGCAAATACTAAAGTTTTGGAAAATAGTTTTGAAAGTAGCTCTATACAAGAGCTTAGTGTTTAAAAGAGATTTTTAAGAAGTATGGTTTGCAAAGTATTTTGAAAGAAGTTCCTTATGTGAACTAAGATGTCAAAACCAGTTTTTGAAAGTATTGTCAGTAAAGAGTTATAAAATGTTTGAGTATGAGTTGTTTACAAATTGTGTCCCATTTTGACCAATTTGAGATGTAATGAGATAAGTATTAAAGAAGAAAGAAGTAAAAGCCAGTTGTCCGGACTAGGATCACCCACATAATCGGGGGATCAGAAGACACTACTGGGATGGTACCTCCCGTCGCGAAGTAGTTGTCTAGCTTAGTATACCCTTGTGCTTGAATCCATTCCAAGTCACAAAGGGGAGACAGAATGAGCATAACCTAGTGGGCGGATCTGTTCTGTCCCGCGAGGGGAGCTAGTAGAATGAATTAAAATAACTTAATTCATGAGTTTCAGTTGGTCACAAGAAAATGAGAAAGAAACCAGTTTTGAGAAAGAAAGTATTATTTTTTAAAAGTTTGAAAGTAAAGAAGAAAAGACATTTTGAGATTTATGATATAAATCAGTTTTGAGCAGTTTACTTGCAATATTTCAAGTTTTGAACAGAAAGGTTTTGGGTCTAAACCCATATTACTCACGAGGCTTTATGTCTCACGTATACTATTTTTGAAATGCTATGTACTTAGGTGAAAAAAGCGAAGGTTGCAGTTGGAACCAGTTTGTACACTGTAAGTTTAAATTATGGTTATCTGAATTGAGTCTGTAATACCCCCTTAAGTTCAAGTTTGTAAAATAAAGAAAAAAAATTTAAGTGGCTACTTTATAGTCACGAGTTGTAAAATATGTTTGTAACATAAACTGTATTTGTATTAAAATATGGTTTGAGAAAAGGGGTGTTACAGTAGAGACTTGGGGTATCACTTATGGTGATTAAAGCCTTAAGTATAAAAATCCAGCAAGCTTATAAAACCAGTCAAAGAAAGTAAGAAATATGCTATTTTTGCAAAGTATGTTACAAAATGATTTTGAGAAGTAAAGAGTTATAGTATGTTATTACTATAAAGTTTTGAAAGATGTTTATATGATTTTGAAAAGTAATGAGCTATAGTATGTTATTACTATAAAGTTTTGAAAGATGTTTATATGATTTTGAAAGGTAAAGAGTTATAGAATGTATTTACTATAAAGTTTTGAAAGATGCTTTATGTTAAATGTTTTATAAAAAGGTTGGAAAAAGAAGTTAAATGTTTAAGTCTAAAACTCATGTAACTCACGAGACATTATTGTCTTACGTATTCTATGTTTTCCCATGTATTCCATGTTAAAATGATTTGCTATAGATGGGATGAAGTTTAGCTGGAGTGGAGCTCGAGTTAGCTCCTATCTTGGACTCAAGGTTTAATCCTTTATTGCTTACTATGGTTAGTTTTGGTATGAATTTGTGACACCCACTGTTTTTAAGCATGTAAATTATCGGTTTTTGATAAACTGTATTTTTGTATTCATGTATTTATACGAAAAACCATAGTATTTGCAAGCAGTAGAAATGGGGTGTCACATATATGTATATATATATATATATATATATATATATATATATATACACACACACACACATATATATATATATATATATATATATATATATATATATATATATATATATATATATATATATATATATATATATATATATATATATATATATATATATATATAGTGGCAGGTTCAACATAGAACCAAATTATAAAAGCTAACCATAGAACCACGTCAAAATTGCTCATGTTCATATATGAACATAGGCAATCATCTTATAGGGACATAAAATGGAATTTTACAATGTATCTAAATATGGATAATTAAGATAATTAATTAATTCCTAAATTAGTAGGATGTAATCTATTTTAATGATTTTTTTCCCAATTTTTGGAATATATAAATTCTATTTTTTAATCATAAAAAATTAATAAAATTATTATTTAATATTATCTTTTTGATTTTTTTATCTATTAATCATAATATTTGTAATAATAGATGAATAAAACATAATTTTAATCAGAAATGAATACAGATGTAATCACAAATGAATAAAAAACTATTTAAAGAAAAAAATCCAATACATCGTAAATGTATATACATCTATTCATCAACGAATAACACAACAAAGAAAAAAAATACAATGTCATAATTAGATATTTTTTATAATCATAGATGAATACAACATAACACAAAGAAAATGCCATTGATCATCTTCTAGATCTGCTTGTGTTTGCTCCTTCTTGTACGTATGTCACTTTTGTGCAATCTAGAATAATATTGAGAACCAAATACATCAGTGAATAAGCATACTCTAAACACCAAATTCATGTAATCATCAATGAATAAACAAACTATAAACCCCAAATTCATCAGTGAATAAGTATACTGTAAATCCCAAATTCATTAGTGAGTAACTAAAACCCCAAATTCATCAATGAATAAGCATACTATGAACCATAAACTCATGTAATCACCAATGAATAAGCATACTATAAACCCCAAATTCATCAGTCACAGTTGATATTAGGGTTCATTAATGAATACAACTTAAAAAAAAGAAATCAACAAAAATAATATGATTATTCATCAATGAATACGATCATGTTTAGTATTTTTGCACATTTGGACTTAGTCAAAACCATGGAACCGTGTTCCCCTTTCCTGAGTGAGATTTCTATATACGTAATCAGAAAATTAGGAGCAAAGAAAGATAAATCGAGAAGAAGCTTGGAAGCAAACACACACACACATACACGTCGATTGTGTGTGTATGCGTGTTAGGGATTGCAATTCCAGCACCAAGGACGAGAGAGAGAGAGTCAAAGATTTCCAAGCATAAGGTAAGACAGCAGCAACGACTCGCTGCTTGAGTGAGTTGACGACGACTGTAAGGCCGACGGCGACGGCTGTGGTCGCGGGTTGGTAGAGGAAGACCGACAGTGGAGGGAAGGACCCCCTTCGGGTCTGAATTCCACTAAAATGGCCGAGAACACCTCCTGATTTCAGGTTTTAGACTGAAAAATTGAAAGGTAAAAGTTTGATCTTGGAAGGAAAATGTTTCGAGCTTACCTCTGTTGATCTTGGTCATATTCTCAGTCGATTTCTTTGGGTTTCCTTCGACATCCATATCTCAGTCGATTCTTGATAATATACATAGAATCTTGATAATAAATAATCGGAAATTTGGGAGGGAGTTTGCAAATTCAGTTTACGGGTTTAAGTATTGAGTTATCAGTTTCAAATTTAAAGTACGTAATTTTAGGATAGATTGATTTACATTATGCGTAAAAAACCAATTATACCCTTACCGGGTTCTAAAAATTCCATAAACATTCTTGTATTTTTATGTATTTGCATAAATGACACAATCATTTTCAACCATTGATCTTATATTTTGACTGGCTGAGATCTGTCATCGCGTTTTCAACCTTTTAGGTGTCTTCAATTGAACTTACCTCTCTCTCTCTCTCCCCCCTCTCTCTCTTTATATATATATATATATATATATATATATATATATATATATATATATATATATATATATATATATATATATATATATATATATATATATATATATATCCGTTAAAAATAAAAAAAATGTAAGAAGGTAATAAGTAATCATGATCGTTTGATGAAATTCATTCGACGGATATGATTGGTACGGGGCTAACCATTTTATAATCATCCAATAACCGTCTAACCGCCTATGTATGTATGTATGCATACATGCATGCATGCATGCATGCATGCATGTATGTATGTATGTGTACGTACGTACGTACGTACATACATACATACATACATACATACATACATACATACATATGAGATTCGTTCCTTTGCCTCCCCAAGATAAAACTAGTTGACTTTGTTCACTTGCATATGAAGAAAACTAAGTATTAAGGATGTTAAATACCAATCCTTGAACTAATATTAATAGATATCAATGAGCGAAGGGACATGTAGACAAGGTGCATCATCAACCACTAAATGCTAGCAGTTGCTTTATGGATGACAAGGTCTTCACATACGTTTAGGGGAGATAAAGTGTTTCTAGACGCTTACCATTGTCTATATACAATTTCTAAATTTTGTTGTTCTTTTGAACAAGTGGGAGTCCATTGGATTCAATGTTAAACAACAATGAAATAAACTATGTTAAACAACAATGAAATAAACTATGTTGTTGTTCGTATGTGAACACACTTTTTTTTAAAATGGCAACATACTCACACCCTAATCTACTCCTAACTACTTCTATATTCTACAGCTATGTCAACAACGAGACTAGAACCCTCGACCTCAAAGAGAGAGGGTAACTCACCATACCGCTAGACCAAAAGCCTTTTGGTTTGTGAACACACTTGATGCCATAAAAGGAACAAATAGATTATAATATTTTATAGTGTATAAATAGTTATTCTTTATTAACTATTAATAAATAATAATTAAAGAGTCATTTTGTTATTTTTTTAAACTGTAAAATAAATAAATAATTTTTATTTTATTAATTTTTTTATTGATTAGGGTTAAATAAAAATGATTTAATAATAAAGTTTGTTGGTTTTATTTCTTTGACATGGAAAGCTTTTAAGAATAATTCATAACTATCATAAACATATAAGACTTTGACATGTCATTTGATAAGAGACGAGAAAAACTATCAAAACCTTAACCTGCTCTCTTTTTGGGGTCGTGAACAACAAGCAAGGGAAAGGAAAGAAAGCTTTCTTAGTTGAAAGTCTAACAACTAGTGTTCTTTCTTTGTGTGGATCAACCATTTAAAATTATCTTACTTTGATAAATTGTCTTTAATTTGTAGTATAATTGTAAAGATTATGATTTGTAATATAATTGTAAAGATTATGAGTTGCTAACTTGCACCAAATGGACTTAATTTATAAAAATGACACCTAAATTATTCTTTCTACATAAATCATCCCTATATTTTTCTCCATTATTCACAAATTACCCATCTTTCAATTCTTTTCAAAATTTGTTGTTTTGAAAAGTTACAAGTTTGATCCCTACAGTTTCATTATTTATATATATTTCACTTCTATTTGAATTATGTTTCTTTTGTTTTGTTTTTTTTTTTGACTTTTCTTTTGTTGCTTATGTTATTATGATGGTTTATTTACATGAACCCCAAAAAATTATACTTTTGGCAGTGGATTTAGTTTATCACTTTTCATTGGTTTAGTGTGTGCGTTTTAGGGTTATGTTTGTTTATAACAAGGGAGTAGCGACTGCGCTTCGCTGCGGCTAAAGAAGTGAAAAATACTAACGAAAGTTAATTTTGTAATAATTTAACTTATATAGAAATATGTCATTTTGTAGGTTATTTTGACAAAAGAGTTTAAGTAATATATGCTATAGCAGCGAAGCTATAACAGTATCATTAAAGGCATAAATAATACATTCAGTTTATTTCATTCTCTTGTTCTGAATCATGAACAAATTGATAACCAAGGAAAGAGAATTATATATCCTGCATGTGTAGATACTGGAACCTCATGGTTAGAAACATATGAGGAAATTATTTGTTCGCCTATAAAACGAAATTGTAAGTCTTTCCTTGAAAACATTTGCAGACCTTAAGAACTCCTATTTTATTTCCTGCAGCAAACCCGAAAACCATAATTGAGTTTTTGTAATATATTAAAACTATAATTTCAAGAAGTTCTATCAATCCTAGTGAGAGGTATAGGAAGAAAAATTCTTTTATAAATTTCTACTGTTAGTCTTCCTAATAATGAGATTGCTACTAAAATATGTCCTCAAGCTAATGTAGTCAGGAGAATAGCAACCCGCTGAAGAAACAACCACTTAATAAATATGAAGCATATTAACAAACACCTGTTGTGCATGTTATATGTATTAAAAAACAACAGGTAACCATGCGTTATAACCAACCAAAGAAGAAGACAATCTTATTCTATATAAATCAGAACCTTTTACAAGGGAAAAAGACATATACCTATAGAAAACGAATACCTGAAAAGTTGTAGTTGTTGCAAACGATCGTTCATTGTATATCAATTGGTGACCAGCGTGTAATCGAGACTAATGGAAGCAAGTGATGACTGTAAAAACAGGGTATAACCGCCAGTGAAGAAGAAAACAGAGGGAAGGGGTTCGAATATGAGAGCAATACGTTTGTGTAGACACAGGTAAAGAAGGCTGAAGATAGACGCGTATGTTAGTACAATTCAACGCCAAAATGGCCAGAATTGTATAATATATATATATATATATATATATATATATATATATATATATATATATATATATATATATATATATATATATATATATATATATATAGGGTTTGGATCATGGAGGAAACCTCTAAAATGCTAAGAACCTAAGAACCCATTAAAAAAGCCCACTAAACTCAAACACGCGTCCAAAACCCGGAAGTCCAAAACATTAAAGACGCAAGGTTAAAATCGTCATTTCAATTTCATATCCGGAACGCTTGGGTTTATACACGTTGATGATCAGTGGCGAAAAAGACGCCACGAATCCTTTGAAATTTCAATTCATACTCAAAGATTTGATTCGATTCCTTGATCTATTCACTAACTTTTTTCTCTCAAACACAAGCTTTTTCTACGCTTAAAATCTCCGATATTGTCTAAATCTTCAAAGAAACATTGAGTTTCAAAGAAATTGGCGAAATCCTTGTTCGAATTCAACACACTTAGCACAGATTCTTCAAATCGAGGTATATTTCTGTACTATAATCCTTTTATTTACATAATAGTTTTAAACATTCATACAAAACTTTGATTTTACGATTTTTAGTGTCTGTCAACATAAGATTTTAGGGTTTTCAGTAACTGTTTTACATACGTGATATACTCAAATGTTGGAATTCTTAATGAGTTGTTATATTAGCTTTACGTGATATACTCAAATGAACAGATCTAGCTTATTCTCCGCTTAAAATCTTCGATTCTCTCTAATTCTTCAAAGAAACGTTTAGTTTCAAAGAAACCCTAACTATTTCTCATATAAATTGTCTAAATCCTTGTTCGAATTCAAGACACTTAGCACAAATCCTTCAAATAGATGTATATTTTTGTACTATAATCTCCGATTCTAGGATTTTTGGTGTCTGTCAACATATGATTTTGGGGTTAATGATTTGTTATATTAGCTTTTAGCCACTAATTATTTGAGAGTTTATTTTTCAGTTACAGTAAAATATGAATGGTATGTATAAAAACTTAAATGAACAGATTTCACAAAAACATATGAACACAGGTTACAAAATATGACATGTTTATTAATAACTGTTATTTCGATTGTTACAGGTTACATAAAGTTTCTTCTTTCAAAAAATGACGAGAAAAAAAAGTGAAAGGCTTCTGAAAAAAAGCTTAAGGAGGTTCAAAAACGATAAAGATGATCCGGTCTTAGTAGAAGATGATGATACTTTTGATACACAAGAAGAAGAAACTCAGAAAAGCCAAGAGAACAAAGATACACCAGAAACTGAAGACTCTGAACCCAAAACACAAGAATGTAAGGACCAAAACTGTAATTCACTTGAAAAATATCTAATCAGAATAACCAAAACATATACATATAAATATGCATATGCATATTTATATGCATATATTTGATTGTCTATACACATATTCGTTGATCCGTTTTTTTCCTTTATACAAGATTTTTAAAAATAGGATATGCATATGAAATACAAAAATCAATCTTTACAACATGCATATGCATATCAATATAAATATTCTTTGTACTGACATTGCTATGTATATCAACATACAGGTACTCCCAACATGCTTATGCATAATGCATATAAAATATTGAAAAATATTTAAATTACAGTTTTCATCCCTGTGTTTTAAATTTAGATTAAATCATAAGGACCAAAACTATAATTAACTTGAAATAAATTTGTATCAACATGTATATTTTTTTTAATTTAAAAATATGTAATCAGAAGGACCAAAAATTTAATTTACTTTAAAAATAGAGTAAACTACAGTTTTGATCCTTGTGTTTTACATTAACTTACATTTTTTCTCCTTTATACAAGATTTTTTTACTTTGAAAAATATGTAAGCACAAGGACGGAAACTGTAATTTACTTTAAAAATATGTAATTACAAGGACCGAAACATATGCATATAAATATGCATATGCATATGCATAAATATGCATACACATATTTATATGCATATATTTCATTATCTATACATATATTCAGTTGTGGTCCTGTGGACCTTCTTGTTTAAATTAATTTACAATTTTGGTCCTAATCTTATAAACTATAATTTGTGATCACTGTGTTTATATTAATTTACATTTTTTCTCCTTTTTACAATATTTTTTTTCTTTAAAAATATTTAATCACAAGGACTGAAACTCTAATTAATTTAAAAATATGTGATCACAGGGACTAAAACATATGCATATAAATATGCATATGAATATGCATAAATATGCATATACATATTTAAATGCATATATATTTGATTATCTATACACATATTCACTTGTGCTCTTTGTGGTCCTTGTGGTTAAAATTAATTTACAATTTTGGTCCTAATGTGATATTTTTAAAAACAGTCATTTAATCTATAAAATATTTATCTATGTATAAATATTCTGATATATGTTTTGAAAATATATTGTAGGGTCCAAAACAACAAAGACAACTATTATATCAAAAGAAAAAAACAAGAAAATCAAAAAGAAAAATAGATTCGAAGAAACAGAAGATTGTTTTCGAAGAAACTAAACAAAGACTTGAAAAAAAATCAGATGACATTATTCATACAAGGACAACACCAACACAGTTTTTAAGTGTAATTGAAAAATTAAACAAAAAACAAAAAGAAACAGTAACAAGTATAGGTTTTGGTTCTCTATTAGATATGAAACTGGATGTTATACCATCAAAACTAGGGTATAATCTAGTTGATATTTTTGATGATGAAAAACTTTTGCTTAAAACATCCGAGGGTGTCATAAAAATTAGTATAGATTTAATATACGATTTATTGAGAATTCCAAAAGGAGATGTAAATTTAGAAGATTTGGAAGAACACCCTGATGCACATCCATTACTTCAAAAGTTCCAGAAACAATTCAAAGATTTCAAAAAGCTAAGCAAAAAAGATGTTGCAGAGAAGATAATGAGCACAGGAGATCATGGAATTTTATTCAAATTAAATTTTATTGTTTTATTCACAAATAGTCTTTGCAAATCACAAAAAAGCGGGATTTGCCTAACAAAAGTTGTTAACAAGTTAGTTGGAAAAGTTGACATTTCAAAAGTCAACTGGTGCAAATTTGTTTTGGAGGCTTTGAGAGGGTCGAAAAAGTATTGGAAGAGAAAAAATGATAACAGTTTTTATGCAGGACCGGTAGCAGTTTTACTTGTAAGTATTTTTAAATCTATTAAACTGTTTTAATCTATTGAAAATAATTAACAAAATTTATTTTGGTGCAGCTTGCTTATATTCAAACAGTAACATCAGCAGACGATGGATCTAACAAAACAAATATGAAAAAAGTTCCAGCAATAAACTTCTGGAACAAAAATGAGATGAAAAGAAAAAAAAAATTATGAACTAGTAAAGGTGAAGAAAGTGAGAGAAGGTAAATTAAAGAAGAAGAGATTCCTTCAACAAAAAAACATAAATTGGAACCAACTATTGAGGTATATTTATATTCATATACATACAGCTTTACAAATTTTAAAATTTATTTTAATATATGTTTTTTTCTTTCAAAGGTGAAGAAAGGAAAAGAAGATAATTTGGAAGAACAAGAGATCCCAACAAAAAAGCGTAAATTAGAACCTACAATTGAGGTATATATGTATATCCATATTAATATGCATACTTTACTATACTGATTAAAAAATATGTATATTTAATAAGTATATGGAAACATATTTTTATTTATATGCATATTGTTATTTATATGCATATGCACATGCATTTTATTAACATATTTATATGCATATTCTTATTTATATATATATATATATATATATATGCATACATATATGCATATAAATTTATATATGTGAATATTTACATGCATATGTATATGCATACATGTATATATATAATTAGCCTGTGCATTTTGACAAATAGTTATTAAAAATTAATATATACATTTACATTTTCTATAAATCGAAAATGGGGTTATACATCTCTTATAATCAATATTTGTTGGGTTTCAAAGATTGAGGTAAATTTTAATATTTATTTTAATATATCTTTTTTTCATGCAATAATGATATGTTTTAATATTTCATGACTAAGTGTTATTTGAGTGGGCTACAATTTGTATGAAAACCTATGTTGGAATGAATATATCTTATTTAAAAATTAAAGTGATATCTGAATGCAGGAAATTTATGATTGTTTTTTATGATGACATATTAATTTGAATAAAAAGGAAGCAAACTTCATGATGTGATTAAGAAGCCCAAAACCAAAATGCATGTTATTTTGTTAGGAAATCTTAAAAGTATTGTTTTATCATTTATACTTATATATTATGATGTTTTTTGGTTTTGAGCTTCTTAAACATGTTATGATATTTGTTTCCTTTTTATTATTATTATGTCCGTGGAAAACAATCATATAAGAATCTAATTCAGATATCTCTTCATAAGTTTTTAAATATTTTTTATGTATCTAATTCAACTAGGTTTTCATATAAATTGTAGCTCACTCACATATGACTTGCTTAATGAGTGTTTAGATATATAATTTAAGCATGATATGAAAATTATATTCAAAGAAATGTTAAAATTGCATCTTTTATTTGAAAACTGATAGATATTGATTTAAACAAATGATAACCCCATTTTCCATTTATCAAAATGTAAATACCAAGTAGATTCTTCTGTCTACAAATACATTTGTACACATATACTCTTTAACAAAAATATTTACTGTAAGAACCCGTGAAAACTAGTAATAAAATATGTAACATAACCGTGTGTAATAGTAACGTTAAAAAAAAGGGGGGGGGCAAATTGGTCTTTTGCCATATTTAGGATTTTAATGCAAAATATTGTGTAATTTTGTGTAATAATATAAGAAATGAAACTTCATGTAATAAAACCTAGGTTATGGTGTCCAATTTGGGAGGAAAAGAACTAGAGGGTAAAGAATGGAAATATTGGAAGTATAAATAGTGGGGAAGACTCTCCCACTTCCCAGAAACTTACAGAAGGCTCGAGAGAGTGCAAGGGAGGTCACGAACTTGAAGATTCTGGGGGACTTGATCATAAAAATCAGAAACTAGCTTGAAGATTTTGAATTTCCAAGCTAAATAAGGTGAGAATTCCACCATTTTAACTCAATTTAAGCATTTGGGGATGGTGGGCATAGGCAAAAACGGGTTACAGAAGTGGTGTGAGGTTTGTATGGAGTTTCTAACCCTGCAAACATGTTCTAAACACCATTAGAAACACAACCCCACTTCTGGAATCGGTTGAGAATAAGAGGAATTGATGATTTTCCTCAAGAACCCTAAACTAAGAATTTGAGTAATTAAGTTCTTTCTATGGGTTAAAACCTGATGTAAATGAAGGGTTTTGGTCCTGGAACATTTCCTAGTGATTAAGTCATGCAATAAGGGCTTAACAAGAGAAAAATGAGAGTTTATAGCACAAAAATCGGACATTCTGGTCTGTACCAGCAGCAATCGCGACGCGACGACCACCTTGGTCGAGTCGCGAAGGTTGCAGTCTTCGAGTCGTGACCAGACACTTGGTCGAGTCGCGAAGGTTGCAGTCTTCGAGTCGTGACCAGACACTTGGTCGAGTCGTGAAGCATGCAGTCTTCGAGTCGCGACCACACCCTTGGTCGCGTCGCGAGGCGGCGCCAGCAGACCATGCAGTGAGATTTTGAGTTTTTTAGATTTTGACCAATATTTGTCCGTTTGATCCCAAATTTTTAACATAGGTTTATTATGGCCCAAAACTTTGTAGAAAATTGTCGGAACAGAAATACGCCCTCCCGAGGGTATTGTAGCAAAATACGTGTATCCCGGGGAAGTTATAAATTGACGGAAGTTAACTAATAGAAGTTGTAGCCTAATTAATGAATTGTAATTGTATATTATGGTACTTCTATACTGTAAAGTTAGTTATTGAAAATATATGAACTGAGTATAAATGTATAATTCGTATACAATAGGTGGTGGTTCAAACAGGGTTGTTCAAGATAAAAAGAAAGGAGTCCAAGAAGATAACTAACTCCTAGAGGACCGAGGTGAGTGTTATGTGGATTTTCGAGTACATAGCAAGAAAGAATTTTATTAAAGAATGTTTTGAGAGTCAAAATGGTTTTATAGAAACTGAAATGATTTAACGGAACTGAAAATGATTTAATGGAAAAGTAAATGGTTCTATGGAACCAAAATATTCTGTGAAATTGAAAATGAAATAAAGGAATAGTAAGTTTGTATGAGAATGGTAAAAATAAAGTAATAAAGTAATTGAGCCCTGTTGATAAGTTGAGAAGTATCCGGATAAAGACCACAGCCTGCTGCGGTAGGGGTGGCAAAAAGACACTACTGGGATGGTACCTCCCGTCGCGAAGTAGTTGTCTTACCTTGATAGATGAATTCGTTTCATACTATTGGGGAAGTAGCTATACGGGTGCGTCTCGTATAAAACCTACGGGTGCGCTCGTAGGAATGTACCATTGCAAAGAAATAAGGAATACCTGTGGGTGCGCTCACAGGAAAAGAAATATTGAACATCTAATTAGTAATGATATTATTGGCAAAATGTTTTTGGGTCTAAACCCATAATGCTCACGAGACATTATGTCTCACGTATGTTTTTTTTTAAATGCTATGTACTCAGGTAAATAGGAAGGATGTTAAAAGAGTCGGGTGGGACCGTAGCTTCTATTGTACAATAATGTAAAATAAGCAGGTTTGAACTATGGCTATGATATGTGTTTGTGATACCCCGTTTTGTAAAACACTAAATGGTTTGTATAATTAAATATTTGTATTGTAAGTTTGAAAAAAAAATAAAAAAGTTGCGTAAAAGTTGGGGTGTTACAATTTGGTATCAGAGCCATGGTTTAAGCGAATTAGGTTGGGTAACCATCCTAGGATTAAACTAGTGGATTAATAGTAAGTAAAGTAGTAGTACTAGGTACTAACTAACGGGGTAGAGTCGGTAAAATACAATGATGGAATCCACAGAAACCAGTGAATCAGGAAGTCTTGTGATAACACCAGAGCCAAAGTATATAGATGGTTAAAATAATATTGGGCCCGTATTATTGTAACCACAGGATATGCTTTGGAAATGGTGAAGTCACGGGGGACTCTAAGGAATTTGGTTGTGGAAATTGGTAGAGAAATAACTGGGAACATAAGTTCCATAGGAAGATCACATGCTACAGCTTTCAGATATATTGATAAAATATACTTATGTGGAATAATAAACGTAAATCTTACTCATTTTATATAGTACATGGAGAGTGGAGATCAGAACGTTTTCAGTGAAGGACGGACAGCAAGTCGTACCCCGTCCCATGAAGAGAACCCTATCGATGATGCGGTTAACATGGGTCCTAACCCAAATCCAATACCGCAACCTCCACCTGTGACTTTGGAGGCTATACAAAACCTTATTAGCAATCTAAAGACGGAGATGAGGGAAGATATGCGACAAATGTTGAACACACGGCTGGGGGACCCACATCCTAATCCTTCAGCAGATGATGCTTCTTGGAGACCCACTAACGGAGATTCGGTTACAGAGGAAGATAGTGTGGGGACAGAAGACAAGAAGAGATGTTCTTTCAAAACTTTTCTAGCATGTAAACCAACAGAATACTATGGTAGCTACGAGCCTAAAGTCACGATGCGGTGGATACGGGAGACAGAGCAAGTACTGGAGGTCAGCAAGTGTTATGAGAAAGATAAAGTTTACTATGCCTCACGAATGTTAAAAGACGATGCGCTAGTTTGGTGGAATACCCTGTACGAACTGGTTGGAAAGGATGTAATTTATAAATGGTCGTGGACCGAATTCACCACTCGCTTGAAGAACAAATATTGTCCCCTTCGGGACATAGAAAAACTTGAAGATGAGTTCCTTACACTAAAGAAGGGTAGTTTGACCGTTGCCGAGTATACTAAAAAGTTCAGCGATATGTTACCGTTTGTGGGAAACATTTACACTACGGAGCGGGCACGAATCAACCGTTATGTGAAAGGCCTACCTTGGGAGTATGAATTGGAAGTAAAACGAGCGGTAACAATGGATGCGGCATTTGAGGCAGCAAGAAATGTTGAAGATGTGTGGAAACGAAGAACAATGGAGAGACAAGTTTCTGGGGATAAACGGAAATTCAGTGGCGGGAGTAGTAGCTGGAATAAAAAGGGAAAGTCGGTAGTGATGTCAACCAAACAGGGCAGTCGGAAGATGTGTGATAAGTGCGGGAAAGAGCATACGGGCGAATGTAAGATGGGAAGTGCAGCCTATTTTAATTGCGGACGAACAGGTCACAAGGCGAGGGAATGTACCTATCCGAAGCTCAGTGAAGTCGAGTGTTTCTCATGTCACGAAAAGGGGCATTATAGTTTCAACTGTCCGAAGAAGGGTGGCGAGACAATGATATCAACTGTGCAGAAAAAGACGGAGCCCCAAAAGGTGAAGACTCGCGCCTTCCAACTCACCCGAGAAGAAGCAAAGGAGACACAAGACGTGGTCTCAGGTACTCTATTAATTAACCAGATGCCTGCCTACGTATTATTTGATTCTGGTGCTACGTGTTCGTTTGTGTCCTATGAGTTTGGTCTAAAATTCAATATACCGCTAGAACCATTAGATCGTGTATGTGAGGTAGAATTGGCAAGTGGTAAGAAGGTGGGGATAAAACATGTGTACCGTGGCTGCGAACTCAGCATAGATGATCAGAAATTTTCATTGAACCTTCTTCCGATTGGAGTGAAGACTTTTGATGTTGTCATTGGTATGGATTGGCTTGGGGCCAATGATGCAAAAATCGCATGTGGGAAAAAGATAGTGTCGGTGAAAATTCCAGGGGGCAGCAAAGTGTATGTGTACGGTGAAAAACCCAAGAGGATGTCCAATCTGATTAGCGCAGCAAAAGTCAGGAGATGCTTGATGAAAGGATGCTTATCCTATGTGGCGTATGTAATGATGGAAGATAAAGTAAAGAAAACGGTACATGACATTGACGTGGTGAAAGAATATCCTGAAGTGTTTCCAGACGATTTACCTGGTTTACCACCAGAAAGACAAGTAGAATTCCGTATTGATCTTGTACCCGGAGCTTCTCCTATCGCCCGTGCTCCATACCGTTTGGCCCCGACCGAAATGCGGGAGTTGATGTCACAATTACAGGAATTGCTAGATAAAGGCTTCATACGCTCCAGTGTGTCTCCTTGGGGTGCACCGGTGCTATTTGTCAAGAAGAAGGATGGCACGATGCGAATGTGCATTGACTACCGCGAGCTCAATAAAATTACCATCAAGAACCGTTACCCGCTACCACGAATAGACGATCTGTTTGATCAGCTGCAAGGCGCTGACTATTTCTCCAAGATTGACCTTCGGTCTGGTTATCATCAGGTGCGTGTAAAAAATGAAGATATTGAGAAGACTGCTTTTCGCACTCGCTACGGGCATTATGAATTTCTGGTCATGCCTTTTGGTCTGACGAATGCCCCGGCAATCTTCATGGATTTGATGAATAGGGTATGCAAGCCGTTCCTTGATAAGTTTGTTATCGTCTTTATTGATGACATCCTTATCTACTCGAAGAATGCAGAAGAACACGGAAATCATTTGAGGACGGTGCTAGAAGTTCTAAAGAAAGAGAAGTTATGTAATGCGCCGGTTCTTACCCTACCAGAGGGAACTGAAGATTTCGTGGTGTATAGTGATGCCTCTAATAGAGGATTGGGTTGCGTACTAATGCAGTGGGGAAAAGTGATAGCATACGCTTCTCGTCAATTAAAAGAACCCGAAACTCGGTATGCAACGCACGATTTGGAATTGGCGGCAATTGTGTTTGCATTAAAAATCTGGAGGCATTACTTGTACGGAACAAAGTGCACCTTGTACACGGATCATAAAAGCTTGCAATACGTATTTTCACAGAAAGATCTCAACATGAGGCAAAGCAGGTGGCTGGAGCTAATAAATGATTATGACTGTGAAATCGCTTACCACCCTGGGAAAGCGAATGTGGTAGCAGATGCGTTAAGCAGAAAGTTTCATGAAAAGAAAAGTCAAGAGAGGTTGATGAGGATCGAATTGAAATCAAACCTAATAGAAAGCATCAAAGACGCGCAGAAACAAGTATTGGAAGGAGGTGACTTAAAGAAGGAAAAGCTGGGGAATGATTTGGTGTTTGGGGAAAATACCCAGAGACTGAAGACAGTCAGAAACCGCGTATGGGTACCAAAAGCAGGTGGAATCCGCAAGCTGATTCTAGAGGAATCCCATAAGCCAAAATATTCTATCCATCCAGGAAGCACGAAAACTTATCGGGACCTCAAAGAACAGTACTGGTGGCCGGGGATGAAGAAAAGAATTGTCAAATATATCTCTAAATGTGCAACTTGTGCACAGGTGAAAGCGGAACACTAAGCCCCATATGGAAATACTCAACCACTGCAAATTCCAGCAGGGAAATGGGAAGACATAACCATGGATTTCATAGTTGGATTGACAAGAACTAGAAGAGGTCATAACAGTATATGGGTCATTGTTGACCGCTTGACCAAGAGTGCAATGTTTTTGGCAATTAAAGAAAATACGCAGTTGGAAACATTGGCGCAGATATATAAGGATGAAGTTATAAGACTTCATGGAGCTCCCTTGTCTATCGTGTCTGACCGAGACCCACGATTTACCTCAAAATTGTGGGAGGCACTACAGGAACGAATGGGGACAAAAATTAAAATGAGTACAGCTTATCATCCCCAGACAGACGGACAAAGTGAACGAACTATCCAGACCGTAGAAGATATGCTGCGATCGTGTGCTCTGGATTTTGGTGGAAATTGGGACGAACACTTACCATTGGAAGAGTTTTCTTATAACAACAGTTATCATTCCAGTATTGGGATGCCACCATTCGAGGCTCTATATGGCAGGAAGTGTAGAACCCCTTTGTGTTGGTTGGAAGCAGGGGAGACTAAAATAACTGGGCCCGAAATTGTAAGGATAACAAACGAAAAGATCAAAGTAATTCAAGCTAATATGAAAGCTGCTCAAGATAGACAGAAGAGCTATGCAGACTTGAAGAAGAGACCCTACGATTTAAAAGAAGGTGATCTGGTGATGCTTAAAGTATCACCATGGAAAGGTGTGGTAAGATTTGGAAAGAAGGGTAAACTGAGTCCAAGATACATTGGACCCTTCAAGATCTTAAAGAGAATTGGCGAACAAGCTTTCAAGCTAAAGTTACCACGTGAACTGAGTAGTATACATGATACGTTCCACGTGTGCTATTTGAAAAAGTACTTCGGGGAGAGTGAACTTGTTATTCCGTTGGAAGACTTAAAAGTAGAAGCCCCGAATAAGTTGATAGAAGAACCAGAAGCAATGCTGGAAGTAAGAACCAAGAAATTGAGAAACAAAGAGATTGACTTAGTCTTAGTCAAATGCAAGCACCAATCGGGTTCAGATTTAACTTGGGAGACTTTGGAAGACATGAAGAGAAGGTATCCCAATTTCACGAACTATGAGAAGATCCCGAGGACGGAATCCTCTTAAGGGGGAGAGGATGTAAGAACCCGTGAAAACTAGTAATAAAATATGTAACATAACCGTGTGTAATAGTAACGTTAAAAAAAAAGGGGGCAAATTGGTCTTTTGCCATATTTAGGATTTTAATGTAAAATATTGTGTAATTTTGTGTAATAATATAAGAAATGAAACTTCATGTAATAAAACCTTGGTTATGGTGTCCAATTTGGGAGGAAAAGAACTAGAGGGTAAAGAATGGAAATATTGGAAGTATAAATAGTGGGGAAGACTCTCCCACTTCCCAGAAACTTACAGAAGGCTCGAGAGAGTGCAAGGGAGGTCACGAACTTGAAGATTCTAGGGGACTTGATCATAAAAATCAGAAACTAGCTTGAAGATTTTGAATTTCCAAGCTAAATAAGGTGAGAATTCCATCATTTTAACTCAATTTAAGCATATGGGGATGGTGGGCATAGGCAAAAACGGGTTACAGAAGTGGTGTGAGGTTTGTATGGAGTTTCTAACCCTGCAAACATGTTCTAAACACCATTAGAAACACAACCCCACTTCTGGAATCGGTTGAGAATAAGAGGAATTGATGATTTTCCTCAAGAACCCTAAACTAAGAATTTGAGTAATTAAGTTGTTTCTATGGGTTAAAACATGATGTAAACGAAGAGTTTTGGTCCTGGAACATTTCCTAGTGATTAAGTCATGCAATAAGGGCTTAACAAGAGAAAAACGAGAGTTTATAGCACAAAAATCGGACATTCTGGTCTGTACCAGCAGCAATCGCGACGCGACGACCACCTTGGTCGAGTCGCGAAGGTTGCAGTCTTCGAGTCGTGACCAGACACTTGGTCGAGTCGCGAAGGTTGCAGTCTTCGAGTTGTGACCAGACACTTGGTCGAGTCGCGAAGCATGCAGTCTTCGAGTCGCGACACACCCTTGGTCGCGTCGCGAGGCGGCGCCAGCAGACCATGCAGTGAGATTTTGAGTTTTTTAGATTTTGACCAATATTTGTCCGTTTGATCCCAAATTTTAAACATAGGTTTATTATGGCCCAAAACTTTGTAGAAAATTGTCGGAACAGAAATACGCCCTCCCGAGGGTATTGTAGCAAAATACGTGTATCCCGGGGAAGTTATAAATTGACGGAAGTTAACTAATAGAAGTTGTAGCCTAATTAATGAATTGTAATTGTATATTATGGTACTTCTATACTGTAAAGTTAGTTATTGAAAATATATGAACTGAGTATAAATGTATAATTCGTATACAATAGGTGGTGGTTCAAACAGGGTTGTTCAAGATAAAAAGAAAGGAGTCCAAGAAGATAACTAACTCCTAGAGGACCGAGGTGAGTGTTATGTGGATTTTCGAGTACATAGCAAGAAAGAATTTTATTAAAGAATGTTTTGAGAGTCAAAATGGTTTTATAGAAACTGAAATGATTTAACGGAACTGAAAATGATTTAATGGAAAAGTAAATGGTTCTATGGAACCAAAATATTCTGTGAAATTGAAAATGAAATAAAGGAATAGTAAGTTTGTATGAGAATGGTAAAAATAAAGTAATAAAGTAATTGAGCCCTGTTGATAAGTTGAGAAGTATCCGGATAAAGACCACAGCCTGCTGCGGTAGGGGTGGCAAAAAGACACTACTGGGATGGTACCTCCCGTCGCGAAGTAGTTGTCTTACCTTGATAGATGAATTCGTTTCATACTATTGGGGAAGTAGCTATACGGGTGCGTCTCGTATAAAACCTACGGGTGCGCTCGTAGGAATGTACCATTGCAAAGAAATAAGGAATACCTGTGGGTGCGCTCACAGGAAAAGAAATATTGAACATCTAATTAGTAATGATATTATTGGCAAAATGTTTTTGGGTCTAAACCCATAATGCTCACGAGACGTTATGTCTCACGTATGTTTTTTTTAAATGCTATGTACTCAGGTAAACAGGAAGGATGTTAAAAGAGTCAGGTGGGACCGTAGCTTCTATTGTACAATAATGTAAAATAAGCAGGTTTGAACTATGGCTATGATATGTGTTTGTGATACCCCGTTTTGTAAAACACTAAATGGTTTGTATAATTAAATATTTGTATTGTAAGTTTGAAAAATAAAAATAAAAAAGTTGCGTAAAAGTTGGGGTGTTACATTTACAACATGCATATGTATAAAAATATGCATATGTATATAAATGGTCTTGTTTACAGATCTTGTTATATATATATCAACATTCATGTGCATATCTACATAAATATGCATATAACAAATTATGTACATATAACTTGTATACCCATATAGATATGTATATATATATATGATCTGTATATGCATACATATATGCATATAAATTTATATATATGAATATTTACATGCATATGTATATGCATATAAATATGCATATTTATATACATATGTATATGCATACATGTATATATATAATTAGCCTGTGCATTTTGACAAATAGTTATTAAAAATTAATATATACATTTGCATTTTACATATGGATATGTATATGTATATGATCTGTATATGCATATTTATATACATATGTAGATGCATATATATATATATATATATATATATATATATATATATATATATATATATATATATATATATATATATATATATATATATATATATATATAATTATTTGTATGCATATATTTGATTATAGATATGCATTTAAATGTATATCTATATAATATTTTTAAAAACTGTAATTTATTATACAGATGCACATTCAAATACATATATGAATAACTTTTTTTTATGTACAAAACATTTACAGGAATAAATTGAAGGCATTAGCGTAAAGATTTCAAGAATACGCAAATGGAAAACAGATGTAGAAATTATGCTAAGTTACTTTTTGGAAAACCACCCAAACAGAAACAAATTCAATAATCTCAAAAAGGAATTTGATGAATTATTTGAAGTTAAGAAAAAAAACTGGTGATGTTGAAAAATTTGTAAAAGAAGACATTGAAGAAAAACAAGATGAAGTGGATGAAGAAAAAGAAAAAGATAAAGTTGATGAAGAAAAAGAAAAAGAAAAAGAAGGTGAAAAAGAAGGTGTTGAAGTAGATGAAGAATTTCAAAATGTTGAAGAAGATGAAGTACTTGAAGAAGGTGAGCACAATGCTAAAAAAGATGAAAGAAATGTTCTTGAAGTTGAAGACAATATTGAACAAAATGCTGAAAAGAATGTTGAAGAGAGTATTGAAGAAATTGAAAAGAATTTTGAAGTTGAAGAAGTTGAAGAAACATTGAAAGACCCTGCATCAGAATTTGATTTTCAAACACCTAAAAAGCAAATCATTGAATTTGAAGAAACTTCACCAATATCTCCGTACTTGTTGCAGGTAATACAAGATATTGAAAACACTTATTTACATAGTGACAACGATAACAAAAAAACAATTGATCATGATATTCCTAATTTTGATCTGGGAATATCCCAGGAATTTCCGACTTTTGTTGTTCAAAAACAACATACTAAATAGAAAGGTGATGCTATTGATCCAATGCCGTTGTCTATATCAATTGAAGATCCACACAAAAGACAAACAAAAGCATCAGCGTACCTCTGCTCACCATACAAAAAACAAGAAGTTGCAATTGGTGAAGAATACTCAACAATTGAAATTAAAGTGACGGATCGTGTATTTGCTCTATTTGGGGATACAAAGTAAGATTATCTGTATAAGAAAAATACTATTATACAAATTTAAATTTCTAATGAATATTTAATTTTTCAGGTTTCCCATTTTCAAAACCGAAAATGGGAACTTTACAACTAGAACTGTTCTGGAGAGTTTCATACCTGAAACTTGGGTGGCAGCAGATTGTATTAATGCTTGGGCAATAGTATTGAATTATGGAGAAAAATGGAAAGCACCAAGTTCACCATCAAGATTTTTGTTTAATATTGGAATATTTGTAAGTAAACATATATCTATACATCTATATAATTATTTGCTCATCAATATATATATATATATATATATATATATATATATATATATATATATATATATATATATATATATATATATATATATATATATATATATATATATGAATATGTAGATCTAAAATGTGATATACATCTATATCAATATTTGGTAATCAATATATTCATATATATATATATATATATATATATATATATATATATATATATACATATGCATTTCTAAAATATTGATATGCATATTTTCTGTATTTGCATTTGTATATGTATATGATATGTATATGCATATACATATGCATTTCTAAAACCTGGATATGAATATTTTGTGTATACGCATATGTATATACATATGATATGCATACGCATATCCATATGCATATGTCTATCCATATTTGCTAACTGGTATAGTCATATGAATATGTATAGGCATATGATCTGTATATGCATATGTATATGCATATGATATACACATGAATAATCATATGCATATGTCTATGCATATTAACTTGTGTACTTATATGAATATGTATATGCATATAAATTTTTTTATTTTTCTGTTCTGTCTCTTTTCTGTGAACTGATCTACAGCAATGTATTTAATTTGTGTTTTTCATTTATTATTCTTTTCAATATGTGACTTAGTTTAATCTTTTAATTTATATATTTTCTACAAATTAAAAGTTTCAGCTGGTTTACAAATTAAACAGAATGACCAATGAAAAACATAAAGGAAGTAGGTTGCTCCAGGTTGGTTGACAAAAGAGAAACAGAAAACAAAATAATTATTTAACAATGTGTATATTCATATGCATATGTACATAAACATTCATATGTATATGCGTACATGTATATACCTATATATATATATATATATATATATATATATATATATATATATATATATATATATATATATATATATATATATATATATATATATATATATATATATATATATATATATATATATATATATATATATATATATATATATATATATATATATATATATTATTTTTCTATTGTTTATCTTTTATGTCAATTGAGGTATCACTCTTATTTGCAGTAGATTTAGATCGCTCACCTTTAATATATTCAATGATATTGAGTTTCATGATATTTCCTACATAGTTTGTAGAAAATCATGTTTCTGTATGATAGCAGACACTGTTTACTATCTTCAAAATATTTAGCAAATATTTATGGAATTCAAGATAAATAATATGATGAAGGCGAGTAATCTAGATCTACTGAAAATAAGAGTAATATTTCAAATGATTTTCTATGTTTTCTACCAATGAAAAATTATATGTATATATGCATATTTTTATGAACATGAATATATGCATATCAATATTTATTTATATGTATGATACTTACATTAATAAAAATTTTGTTTGCATTTTATTTATATTTAGACCGAGCAAATGTTGAAATCAAATGCCGAAAATGTTGATCTTTATCTAGAGTTCACAAGTAACTTACATGAATATGTCAGTAACACAGATGCTGGAAATTTGAGATACATTGATTTGGTATGTACTTTCCTTTTGAATTACTTAGTGTTTTCTTTATACACATTACCTAATTTTTGAAATATATGAACAGGTATTTTTTCCTGTGTTTAGAAATAACCACTACTATGTAGTGGTTATTGATACCACAATTCCATCTATAGTAGTTTTGGATAACATGAAGGACCATCCTGAAGAATTCTATGATGATGTACCAAAACAAATTGTAAGATTTTCATAATTATTACTTTTTATTAAATTTATAACATTTTATTTATATAATAAAATTTAAATTTAATTTCTTTATTGTAGGCTTCTTTTTACTATCGTTATTTGTTCGACATTCTACATCCAAAAGCGTCTAAATTGAAGAAAAAAGAACCCAAATATGTGAAGATGAAATGCCAGACAAATCTTAATGAGAATGACTGTGCAATTTTTGTTATAAGACATATGGAAACATTCATGGGTGGACAGCCTTCCAAATACAATTGTAATCTAACATATGAGTCTCATGCACAGCAAAAAGAATTGTGGGAGCTACGGAAGAAGTATTTAGCAAAAATACTACTTTGTGATTTTAATGTCAACAAACATGTGGTTATAGAAGAAGCTAATGAATTTTTAAAGTTGCCTAAAGAAAGGAGAGAACATATCAAATATGAAGCTTGGCTTAGAAGAGAAGATAGGATGAAAGAGATGTGAAAGTCTTGAATTTTATGTTTGAAAATGTGAACATTATATTGGTCTTGTAAACTTACATATTCAACCAACGTTTTACTGACACTATGTTTGGTAGATGTGAAAGTCTTGAATATTATGATTGAATCTAATTGGATGCCATCTGTTATTCTATGATAAATTACCTGTATGTCCATATGCATGTGTACATGTATATGCATATGCATATGCATATATGAATGTATATGCAAATTTGTAAAGTTAGTCAAAATATTGTCTGTGTATGTAAATTTTTAAGAATGAAGTAAAATTATTTCCTGGTGAAGGAGGGAATAGAAGTGCGGTCACCAACTTTTTGCTAATTTTGAGTTTTTTTTAATAAAAAACATGGTGAGTGGATTGGTCAAAGCTGCACATGTGATGCTTTAACTTTTTCTCTGAAGCCATAAATTTTTTGAGATGCGTTCACGAACTTTTTGATACTTTTGGTTCTTTTTAACATTCTTTTTATCGCATTATTTGTTTCACATTCTACATCCACACATCTTTTCAAATCGTGAGTGGATCAGTCAAACTAGCATGTGTGCATGCTTCCACTTTTCTCTCTGAAGCATAACTTTTTTGTGATGTGGTAACTTTTTCTTTGAAGCCTTGACTTTTTCATCTATAAAATATTTCATTCTCTCAAATTTTTCAAAGAAACAAATTCAAATAAACCTTAACTTTCTCTTACATAAATTTTCAAATCTTTGTTCGATTCATACAAATCCTTAAAATCAAGGTATATTTCTTATTTACCAAATATGTTAAACATTCATACAAATTTTTGATTCTACAATTTTTGGGTTTTGGGAAACTGTTTTACATATGAATATGTTCTTCAAAATCGATTCATCAAAAACTCTTTCTATTTTTTAAGTATTAATAAATTTAACAGAAATCTTTGATTTTCCAAGAAAACTACAACAACAAAAGTTTTATTTGATGGTTAGATTTTGTAGGGCCTGATTGACATTTTTTTCCAATATAGTGTTCCTAAATATTTGATGCTTTTGTAGGAGTAAATGGCAGACAATGTTGAGAAAGGTGCTAAGGTGGAGGTTATGGGTGTAGATCCTGGTTTTGAAAACTCTTACTACACAGCTAAATGCCTTGAAATTTATGAAGAGTCATGCCAGGTTAGATATGAAACTCTTCATGATAATGAAAACAAAAAATTGATTGAGCAGGTACCTTTGTCAAGGGTTCGTCCGTTTCCTCCACATTATAAGTTTAGTGAATTTTTTGAGCAAGATATTGTAGATGCGTATGCACGTGGAGGTTGGTGGAAAGGCAGGGTCGTACGAAAAAATAACAGAGGCCATTACATTGTCAAATTTGATAATGAAGAAGAACTTACCTTACCAAAGGCGCTTATTAGGGTTCATCAAACCTGGAATCCTTTTAGTAATGAAACATGGTGGTACCATAAAATCATGGATTATGGTTGGCCATATGCAAGCAGAGATGGTGGTAGTGGTTCAAGCAGTCGCGGAGCAGGTGGTACTTAAGCACGTGCAGCGGGCATTAGTGGTATAGGAATTAAGGAAAATTGGTTTGAAGGGTCATATTTTTGTTAACTGTTTGTCTTTTGAATCTATGTTTAAAATTTTCATGTTTCGGATTTTACAGCTGTTTATGTTTAAACTATGACTACTTTGTGATTTTATTAACAGTTTGTAAATCCTTAAAAATTTAAGTACTAATTTCTGAATAGTAAGAACAAAATTAACATGAACTGCATATGCATATGTATATGAATATACATATGCATATGCATATGCATATGCATATGTATATATGAATGTATATGCATATTTATATACAAACAACATTTTGACTAATTTGTGATTTTATTAACAATTCGTAAATCCTTAAAAATTTTAGTTCTAATTCATTGATAGTAAGAAGAAATGAATTACATTAACATGAACTGTTACATATTTATATGCATATGCATATATAAATATATATGCATATTTATAAGACAAACCTGCGATTATACAATACTCTGATTAACATGATGTGAAAACTTATTTTATTAACAGATGGAAATACACAATTGTTATTTTCAAATATTATAAAAAATAAAAAAAAACATCCATTTAAGAATGAACAAATCAACTGCTATTTTTTTGTAACAATGTTTCTTCTTTTTTTGTTTTTTTCTTCAACGCTTCTGCTTCCAACTTCTTTTTGTTCAACGCTTCTGCTTCCAACTTCTTTTTTAAAGGACAATTCCTTGCATCATGTTTCTCTTATGGTAAAATCTTCTTTTTGCAGAAATTACAAAATCTTGGCTCCTTTTCAACATTCTGCATCGCAATCTCCTTTTGTCCCTTCAATCTTTTATTTGACCCACAACCTTTATTTTTTACATTTTCGGGGTTCAAAATCTCGATTACATCTGGTTTTTTGATGCCAAACAATGACTCAAATTGTTGACTTTTAGATCGTAAATCTTTATTTGGTGGATTGACAACTATCTTATTCCTTATATCTCTAATTAGAAGAGACAATGATTTAACTGCTTCAGGATCATGTGCTGTCAAGCTTATACATTCTCCAAGCATGGAATATATTTCTTGGACATTCTTCTCGCACCCACTTGAACTTTCTCCAGATGAATAACTTCTTTTCAAATCTTCAGGATTGATAATATCTTTTTGCCATCTTCTTATTAAATACTTTCCGGGAATTTTTTCAATGAATCTTGACCTTAAAATGCATAATATATGCCTGCATAATAATCCAAAATGCTCGAAGACCATACAACTACACATGAACATTTCTTCTTTTTGATTTATTTCTACCTGAAATAAATAGCCAAAACTAATTTAAAAAAATAAAATAAGAGATATGATACTCCAGAAACTATATTTATATTTATATGTATATCATAGTAAATATGCATATACATATTTATATGTATGTTGCTTTAAAAATGCTTATATGCATATGCATATGTATATTTATATACATATGTATAATATTATGTGTCCCAGTAAATATGCATATACATATTTATATGCATATTGCTGTAAAAATGCTTATATGCATATCTATATGCATATCAATATTACAATGTAGACATATGCATATATGTATATAAATTTATATAAAACAAATAAACCATACCTGATATTTAAACTTTTTATTTGTAAAGGAATTGTCATTGTTTGCTCGCCGAAATACAAAAGAGCTTCGCCCTTTTGTTATTTCACCAAACGGATTTTCAATCACAGTACATATTTCATTTCCATTTGTTGTGATAATAACACCAGGAGCAGGTGCACAAGTTCACACTGAATCGTATATTTCATCTTGGACAACTTTGAAAACATTCAATGTGTAATGCTTAGATGCTTGCAGTTCAAATGATACAGGAGTTAATGCTTTGACTGTAGTTGACATATTTGCCACTACTGAATTGTAATCATTTGTGACTTGCCTGTTTCTTTGTTTGTCCATAGCAACATCAAACTTCATCACCAATACCATTAATGTTGATTTCTTATTTAAAATTTTCTGGAAGAAATTTTTTTGGCTTTCTGATAAAGATGTTGTCCTCATTAATCCTGAAAGATTAACACCTTTGAAAAACGCAGGAATCCGTCTATCACGTATTCTAAACATCTCTTTAAGCCATTTATTTTCCCCAAGATTAAATTCTTCAATAAGACGAATCCATTTCTCTTCAAAAACATCATAATCAATACACGGATTCCATACTAGATTTTGCAGCCTCTGTCTGAAATCAGTACCAAAAATTATATTTGGACAAACCTGCAATAAACAACAAAAAATACCTTTTAAATATAAATATGCATACAACTATGCATAAAGATATTATTCATATACAGATTTAGAAATACTAATAGCAACTCATATGTTTATCCATATGCATACAAATATGCGTACAGATCATATTCATATACAGATTTAGAAAATACTAATAGAAATTTATATGCATGTAGATATAAATATGCATATGGATACACATACAATATGCATATGATATGTATCCATATGCATACAAATATGCATACAGATCATATTCATATAGAGATTTAGAAAATACTAATAGCAATTCATATATATATATATATGCATATTAGATGTATATCCATATGCATACAAATATTCGTACAGATCATATTCATATACAGATTTAGAAATACTAATAGCAATTCATATGCATATGCATATTATATGTATATCAATATGCATACAAATATGCGTATAGATCATATTAATATACAGATGTACAAATACTAATAGCAATTCATATAAATACAGATCATATGCATATTGTATGGATATCCTTATGCATATTTATATCTATATGCATATCTATGAATACACAGATTAACAAAAATAATGTTGTATTTTCAAATAACATAAAATGCATGTTCTGATATATTTTTTACAGAAAATACAAAAATAATTAAAATTACCTTATCTGTTAACTTTTTTCCAATATGCCACATACAAAGACGATGAATTGATTCCGTAAATACAGCTTTCACAGCTTTGGCAAGTGCAGCATCTTGGTCTGTGACTACAATATTTGGTTGTTTACCAAATGCACTAAGAAAACATTTCAAAAGCCATATGTATAGATCAGCCGTCTCATTTCCAAGTAAAGCAGCACCAAACGTCACAGATTTCTTATGATTGTCAATCCCGGTGAATGGAACAAAAATCATGTTATATCTGTTAAAAATTAAACAATAAAAGATGAAACATAAGAAGCTTGAAAGATAAATATGCATTAAATATAAAGAAAATATAACAAATAACTTACTTGTTTGTTCGAAAAGTGGCATCAAATGATATAACATCAGAAAATTCCATGTAATTCCTTTTTGCAATTCCATCAGCCCAAAAACATCCAAGAAGATGATTATCTTTACAAATGTACTCGAATGAAAATTGCGGGAGAAATTTTTTACGCTCCATCATCAAATTCACCAACATATTTGCATCACTATCGCCTATAAAACAACTTAAATCTCTTGACCAGTTCTTATAATCCACATATGTAGGTTGTAACGCCAAGATACTCTTTTTATATAAATGTAATAAAAAGGCTAAAATGGTCATTTTACCTTGGAAGGGTAATTTGGTCTTTTGGACAGAAAAGAATTTAGTGTGAAATAATATTTTGAGTTTTGGACTTAAAATGTTATAAAAACTGATTTTGGTCATTTTACCGCAAAAGGGTATTTTGGTCATTTGACCATGTGAAAGACCCAATATGAAAAATATTGTTGTTAGTGGCAAATGTATAAAGAATGAAAGTTTTATTGTAATAAAACTTGATTATTGTGGTCAAAGTTCAAGAAAATGAACTTAGGGACCAAAAATGTAAAAATTTGAGGTATAAATATAGAGAGGTTGACTCTCTCTTTGACTGGCCATTTGTGCAGCTACGGGAACGATTTTGGGAGCAAAATTCTGCAGAAATCATGAAGCTTGAGGCAAGGAATTGGAATCATAGCTTGGAATTGGTGATTCCTATGTTAATCAAGGTTAGTAAACTTGATTTTATCCAAGTTCTTGAAGTGTTCTTGGTTTGGTTTTATAGAAACTGAAATTTGTAAATTTCAGTTATGATTATGTAGTTTAAATGGTTTAATGCTTCCATTAAGCCATGCTAATAAGAGCTTAACTCAAGAAAATAGAAGTAGATTGCTATTAGTGATAAATTTGAAGTTTTGGGGTTTTGGGACTAAGAACCCTAATTCTTCATTTTGATTGATTTAGTTGTTTTGAATGGTTGAAAACCTTGTTAAAGTATAAGGTTTTAGCCTAGAAACAAACCCCAAACGATTAAGGACTGGATTAAGGACTTAATGGGCCAAAACTGCGTGCTACAGTGCACAAGTCGCGGCTGGACAGGAGACCTGCGCAGGCGCCAGGCGCGGTGCGCCCAAGACCAGGGCGGGGTGCGCCCAGGCGCAGTGCGCCCATCCCCTGGCGCGGTGCGCCCTCATGGCAGGGGACTTCAGAATCGCTAACATTCGTTTGGCTTGTCCGTTTTACCTCAAACTTGAACCGTAGGCTCGTTATGGTCTGAAAAGTTGGGGCAAATTATTAAATTGAGTTTTCGACCCCTCAGGGGCACTGTAGATCGATTCGAATGCCTCGGTGAATAGTAAAATTCATAAAAAGTTAGTAAACGGAAAGTTTATTAACTGGGCATTGTTTATAATGATATTGTATTGAACTCTATTGCATTAGAGTCAATTGGAATGATTATTAACCTATTATCATTTGGTATATAAATGATTATATAGGTATGGGACAAAATGGTTGTGGTGCACGCAAAGGCAAGAAACAACCAGGATTTAAATGCAACTAGCATCCAGGTGAGTAATCTCACTGATATCATATATGATATATGATGATTGAATTGTTACAGGTTGAAACTGACTTGTGGGACGAAAATGACAAGTTTGAAGATATATGAAGATGACAATACCAGATAAGCCGTGAGTCTGATAAAGACAAGAACGGAGCTGTGAGTCAGTCAATATTAATGGTACGACAAGACCAGATAAGCTGTGAGTCTATTATAGACAAGAACGGAACTGTGAGTCGAACTTATATCGACAAGACCAGATAAGCCGTGAGTCTTTAATAGACAAGAACGGCATTGTGAGTCAAACCTATATATATACAACAGCGGGCTAACCCGTGAGTCTAGGCAACAGCAGGCTAACCCGTGAGCCATGGCAACAGCGGGCTAACCCGTGAGCCATAATTGATCGTGAACGAAACTGTTAATAGATGGTGCGGCCACTTGTGGCTATGATATTGGATGCTATATCCAACTGGTGCGGCCTATATGGCTATGATATGATTATACAGAAATGGTGCAGCCTGATGGCTATGATTTCGGGTTGTTGAACCCAAACTGGTGCGGCCTTCGGGCTATGATTCATACGCTGGAAATGTTTTGGTGCGTCTTGTATAGCCATGACAAATGACATGACTTATATAGTCATGAAATATGATACAGTCAGATATGACTAAGAAACAGGGGACAGAATTGATAATTGAGAAATTGTATAATATTCTCTTTTATATACCTATGGCCTTGATGACAAATAGAATTGATATGATCGGTATGCAAATAACAGATTAGATGTGATAAATTGATTTGATAATCACATGATATGACGTTCCAGTCGGTAAGACTACATAGTAGGATACGAAATCCTAGAATACATGATCAGCCGGTAAGGCTAGTAGTCTGGATCAGATATCCAGACAAATTTATACTGTTAGTCGGAAGAGACTATAAAATGGAATTTGATTTGAAAAGAATGATTAGAAAGATACTTATCATATATAGTGTTTTATATATGAATGAAATTCTAATGCTTGTTATTTGCAGATATGATTACTCACTGAGCTTTATAGCTCACGATATTTGTTATTGTCCCTGCAGGTTAGCATGATACTGATAGGGGACAAGATAGAGTCCGTGACTTTGAAGTAGGACTCATAGATGCTGTCAGTAGCAGCCTGGCTTTAAAGGAGAATTGGTATTTTATACTCTCCTTGATACACTTGTACCCGTTTTTATTAAAATATACCCCTTTTGTAATGGTTTTATGTATAGAAACCTGTATTTTAAACGAAAAATTTTCAGGGGTGTTTTTGTTTTAAAATCCGGGTGTTACAAGTTGGTATCAGAGCCGTGGTTTAAGTGAACTAGGTGTCTATAGAGTAGATTCCTGGACTTAAACCCTGAGATAGTAGACATGATGCATAGTTAGGTGTATATAGTTGTTATTATACATATATAACCTAACTGTTGCTAACTTCTGACGTATAAGAAGTATGAACTATAAATCTCCTTGGGAGACGTTTAGGGCGTGAAGCTCTAGGAAATAGATCAACCCTTTTCTCAAGACTCCGTTGTATGAAGAGCAAAAAGGGGACGAATAGCAGAAAATCCACATGATGAGCATTAGTAGCTGATGTGGTCAGAAAAAAGAAATTGGTTGCTCACCCTGATTGATATTCTAGGTAAAAGAACAGTAGTTGAGACTACAAGAAAAGCAGAAAATATTAGTGGACTTCGTAGAAGAAGTTAACACGATTCAGGTCTAGTCTTGAAGGGAAGAGACCAAAACGAAAAGATGATGTAATGTAAGAAGTGCAGGAAAAGCACTCAGAATATTTAGAGTTGAGACTCTACCGTTGACATGCTGAAATTGCAGAAAATGGGAGCATATTGCTCGAGTTTGTTGTATGAGACGGAAGTGGTTCCAGCGTGGAACTATAGATCACTTCTTTATGAAATACTGACATGCTAAATGTGGAGTAATGGGTAAGTAACCTAGGAAGGAAAGAAGAAACGAACGGTTAAAAAGGACCAGTGGTACCTTGAGCATTCCAACAGATCGTGGAAGAAGCTCGTGAGGAGACTGATATGATCTCCGATATAATTCTTCTGAATATAACTCGTGTATGTTATATTTGATCCATGAAGCTATGCTTGGGATCGATGACTTGATGTCTTGTTGGAATATTTCATCAACGATTTTGGATGAAATTTTGGAAGAAGCTATATTAGATAGCACGAATGTTCTAGATATTGAACACGTTGAAAGTAATCTGCCTAGGATTTACGGGACCATTTTCCCTATGAATCTAAAGCTGATGACTACCGATGAATTGGTTAGCAATGAATTATGCTAACATGAATTGAAGAAACAAGAACATTATGGTTCTTAAAGCAGAAATGAAATGGACGAAAATCCATGGTAAATGACCGTTGTTGAGAATACCGGTTATTTTCTTTGCTTAAACTCGGAAAAGAGTTAGTAAAAGAATGATGTTATAATTGGCATACGTGGTATTGGTCAAGTTAGATAAAGCAGTGCTAGTAATGTACTACTTTAAATATATTCTTGGATGTTTTATTTGAAAAGAACTTCCAGGATTTCCGCCTGATTGGCGAGAAGAGTTTATGATAAAGCTGATTTTGGGAGCCGTTCCTGCTATTTAGGCTCTGTACTGACTTGCATCTGTAGAGATGGCAGAGTTGGAAAACAACTAGAAGAAAACTTGGTAATGGGGTCTCTTATGACCGTATGTGTCATTATATGGAGCCTTACATTATTTGAAAGGAAGAAAGACAAGTTGATGCATATGTGCATTAACTAATGAGAATCTGATATTCTCGAAACCAAATCGAATATGAGGTACGTTTGTACCAGATATTGGAGTTACTTCACTAAGTTAAGTGATTTGTAAAATTCTCCAAGTATGAAATTTGGCAAAAAGAAGTTTTATATTCTTTGGCATGTTAATAAAGCCAGAGATGATAAAGTATATCCAGTGGAAAGGATACTGTGATAGAAAGGGAACCGCCTTGGAATCTGACTGAAATTAGTAGTAGTTTCCTTGGATTGGCGGGTTAATTTAAGAGAGTTGTAGAAAGCTGCTCCTTGAATGTTGTTCAGTTGATTAAAGTTGACTAATAAAAGTGAAAAATCTGAGTGGTAGAAAGACCACAGGTATCTTGTAAAGGTTTGGAATAAATCTTGTGTGAAACTCTGATGTTAGCATTGATGCTAAGCGGAGAAGATAAATTGGATTATAGAAATGTATCCAAACTTGACTATAGATGCATGACGTTGCAGTAGCATCTATGATTTTGGTATTGAAGCTTTGGAAACACTATTTGTATGGTGTAAAGCTTATCGTTTATACGGATCATAAAAGTTTGAAGTACTTTATTGATCAAAAATAAGCTAAATATGAAATGATTAAAAGAGATGGGTTACTTAGAGATTTCGGGTATGAAATCTTGTACCATCTCGGAAAGGCGGATGTGATTATAGATGCCTTGAATTAGAAAGAGTATCTTTTGAAAGATACAACCACATGCGTGAATGTGGCGAATTGATTACCTGAGTTGATTCGGGTAGCACAGAAAGATGTGTGCAAGTCTGAAAATGTGAAAAATGAATGAATGATTAGCTATTAAAAGAACCTAGCTAGAAACTCACGACAATTGAAAACCCTTGGGGTTGTGTATGTGAGTTCCAAAGCCAAGTGAAACATGCAAATTATCTTGAAAAGATACATCTGGTACTAGATATGTAGTATACCCGGAGCAATACCAGATTGAATAGGGCGATATAAACCTATGTGTTGGTGGTCGGGACAGAAGAAAGATATTGAAAGGCACATGAAAAGTATTTGACTTGTACGTAAAGTAAAGTCAAACCGTTAAAAACATGCGAAGAAATTGACCCATTGTTGGCCCCAGAAAAGAAATAGGACAACATTGTTATAGACTTTGCAATAAAGTCTCTGCAAATACCGTGTATTGGTGAATAAAGTGACGTAATTATGCAGACTTTAGAAGATGTGCTTGAAGATTTCACAGAAGACCCTAGTAGAAGATGAGAAAATTTTCTATCTCTGATAGAATTTTGCAAGAAATAGCAGCCTACATGCTTGTAGTTTGATGATTCACATGAAGAATGGTATGGAATACCGTGACACCGTTCGATTTTTGAAATGAAGATGTGATAAAGCCGTTGGCTAGATCCTAAATTCTTGCACAAACTGAAGAAAAGACTTGATGAATACGAACGACATTAAAGAATGGTTACGAATTTGTAAAAGTGGTATGTGGATCACCGAATATAAACCTTTGAAATTCCAAGTAAAGGAATATAGTAGCCTTGAAAGTAATCCTTTGGAAAGGTTAAAACTTGTTTGGGACGACAAGAAAGAAATTATGTAGTAATAATTTCCAATAAATTCCTTATGATGAGATGAAGAAAGATACGTAGATAAGGTACCCGGGACAACCGGAAGAATGATATGCAAATTGTGATATAACCACGAGATAAGAAGACTAGTATGGTTAAGTGCTTAAGCAATACCATATAGATTCCGAGATGATGCGGAAGACCGAAAGCTAATCGAGGGAGACATACCCTCAACTCCTTGTATGATTTCGGGGACGAAATCTTTTGAAGGAGGGGAGAATTTGTAACGCCAAGATACTCTTTTTATATAAATGTAATAAAAAGGGTAAAATGGTCATTTTACCTTGGAAGGGTAATTTGGTCTTTTGGACAGAAAAGAATTTAGTGTGAAATAATATTTTGAGTTTTGGACTTAAAATGTTATAAAAACTGATTTTGGTCATTTTACCGCAAAAGGGTATTTTGGTCATTTGACCATGTGAAAGACCCAATATGAAAAATATTGTTGTTAGTGGCAAATGTATAAAGAATGAAAGTTTTATTGTAATAAAACTTGATTATTGTGGTCAAAGTTCAAGAAAATGAACTTAGGGACCAAAAATGTAAAAATTTGAGGTATAAATATAGAGAGGTTGACTCTCTCTTTGACTGGCCATTTGTGCAGCTACGGGAACGATTTTGGGAGCAAAATTCTGCAGAAATCATGAAGCTTGAGGCAAGGAATTGGAATCATAGCTTGGAATTGGTGATTCCTATGTTAATCAAGGTTAGTAAACTTGATTTTAACCAAGTTCTTGAAGTGTTCTTGGTTTGGTTTTATAGAAACTGAAATTTGTAAATTTCAGTTATGATTATGTAGTTTAAATGGTTTAATGCTTCCATTAAGCCATGCTAATAAGAGCTTAACTCAAGAAAATAGAAGTAGATTGCTATTAGTGATAAATTTGAAGTTTTGGGGTTTTGGGACTAAGAACCCTAATTCTTCATTTTGATTGATTTAGTTGTTTTGAATGGTTGAAAACCTTGTTAAAGTATAAGGTTTTAGCCTAGAAACAAACCCCAAACGATTAAGGACTGGATTAAGGACTTAATGGGCCAAAACTGCGTGCTACAGTGCACAAATCGCGGCTGGACAGGAGACCTGCGCAGGCGCCAGGCGCGGTGCGCCCAAGACCAGGGCGGGGTGCGCCCAGGCGCAGTGCGCCCATCCCCTGGCGCGGTGCGCCCTCCTGGCAGGGGACTTCAGAATCGCTAACTTTCGTTTGGCTTGTCCGTTTTACCTCAAACTTGAACCGTAGGCTCGTTATGGTCTGAAAAGTTAGGGCAAATTATTAAATTGAGTTTTCGACCCCTCAGGGGCACTGTAGATCGATTCGAATGCCTCGGTGAATAGTAAAATTCATAAAAAGTTAGTAAACGGAAAGTTTATTAACTGGGCATTGTTTATAATGATATTGTATTGAACTCTATTGCATTAGAGTCAATTGGAATGATTATTAACCTATTATCATTTGGTATATAAATGATTATATAGGTATGGGACAAAATGGTTGTGGTGCACGCAAAGGCAAGAAACAACCAGGATTTAAATGCAACTAGCATCCAGGTAAGTAATCTCACTGATATCATATATGATATATGATGATTGAATTGTTACAGGTTGAAACTGACTTGTGGGACGAAAATGACAAGTTTGAAGATATATGAAGATGACAATACCAGATAAGTCGTGAGTCTGATAAAGACAAGAACGGAGCTGTGAGTCAGTCAATATTAATGGTACGACAAGACCAGATAAGCTGTGAGTCTATTATAGACAAGAACGGAACTGTGAGTCGAACTTATATCGACAAGACCAGATAAGCCGTGAGTCTTTAATAGACAAGAACGGCGTTGTGAGTCAAACCTATATATAGACAACAGCGGGCTAACCCGTGAGTCTAGGCAACAGCGGGCTAACCCGTGAGCCATGGCAACAGCGGGCTAACCCGTGAGCCATAATTGATCGTGAACGAAACTGTTAATAGATGGTGCGGCCACTTGTGGCTATGATATTGGATGCTATATCCAACTGGTGCGGCCTATATGGCTATGATATGATTATACAGAAATGGTGCAGCCTGATGGCTATGATTTCGGGTTGTTGAACCCAAACTGGTGCGGCCTTCGGGCTATGATTCATACGCTGGAAATGTTTTGGTGCGGCTTGTATAGCCATGACAAATGACATGACTTATATAGTCATGAAATATGATACAGTCAGATATGACTAAGAAACAGGGGACAAAATTGATAATTGAGAAATTGTATAATATTCTCTTTTATATACCTATGGCCTTGATGACAAATAGAATTGATATGATCGGTATGCAAATAACAGATTAGATGTGATAAATTGATTTGATAATCACATGATATGACGTTCCAGTCGGTAAGACTACATAGTAGGATACGAAATCCTAGAATACATGATCAGCCGGTAAGGCTAGTAGTCTGGATCAGATATCCAGACAAATTTATACTGTTAGTCGGAAGAGACTATAAAATGGAATTTGATTTGAAAAGAATGATTAGAAAGATACTTATCATATATAGTGTTTTATATATGAATGAAATTCTAATGCTTGTTATTTGCATATATGATTACTCACTGAGCTTTATAGCTCACGATATTTGTTATTGTCCCTGCAGGTTAGCATGATACTGATAGGGGACAAGATAGAGTCCGTGACTTTGAAGTAGGACTCATAGATGCTGTCAGTAGCAGCCCGGCTTTAAAGGAGAATTGGTATTTTATACTCTCCTTGATACACTTGTACCCGTTTTTATTAAAATATACCCCTTTTGTAATGGTTTTATGTATAGAAACCTGTATTTTAAACGAAAAATTTTCAGGGGTGTTTTTGTTTTAAAAGCCGGGTGTTACATAGGTCCTTGATTCTCATATCCACCCTTCAATCCAGTCATTATAGTATGAGTTTTTGTTGCACCGATATTATTTATACCCAAGTTGTATAAAGCACTTTGATCATAATAGTCCAACTTTCGTTTATCTTTTGACATGTGCACGGTATCATTTGTGTACAATTCATGATTATGTGTATCAATGAATTTGCTTACTAAAAATCTTCCACTTTGCTCGATTTGCTTAAAACAAATCAATGCTTCGCAATTTGTCCTTTTACTTACTGTCTTCCGATTTTGAACACCATTATCACCATTTAATGTGTCTAATGTACGCTTTGATGTTTGCCCTTCCCTATTACAGTACATATATTTGTATGTTATCACTCCGTTAACTCTTTTTGTAGAACCCAATTTGCAATCAAATCCACCTCTTTTTGCATAAGTTGTATACATATCAATAGCTTTTTCCAATGTGTCAAACTCCATTTTAAGAGAAGGCACCACTAATTCATCAACAATAGGGGTAAAATATGACTTTCCACCAATTTTTGTCTCTATGTTGCTAAGTGTATACTTTCCTTTTGTATTACCTGATTTAAAACAATAAAAAAACATTAAATTGTTACAATATATTACTTCCACAAAGAATGATATAAGGAAAACAGATAAATGTGCATATTCATATGTATATTCATCAAAACAGATTTGAAAAACATACACATATGTATATATATATATATATATATATATATATATATATATATATATATATATATATATATATATATATATATATATATATATATATATATATATTTCTATCCATATGCATATAAATAATATAAAAACACCATATGATATTAATATTCATATGCATATACATATGCATCCTATGTATATGCATATACATATGCATATACATATACATATGCATATACATGGAAAATGTTACAATATACAAAGATAATTAACAAATACCTTCCAAATATGTCATATTTTCAAGTACATTATCTTCAGTTATATCACGATAATACACATCATCAACTTCAGTATTATAATTGTAACAATGACAATCTACAATAAACCAAAAAACAACATTAACAATAATTAAGTAATAACATATGCATACATACAAAAAAGCTATATTACCAGTAAAATTGCTATCTTCAATTTCAACATCTTCATTCAAAAATTTAGGAATCATATTTTCACTTTCAGAATCCATTGATTGAACTGATGATTCACCAATCATGGAACTACCTAAAATAGATAATTAACATCAACTTAAACAGATTCAATAATAATAATAACCAAAAACAAAAGAATCTACAAACCTGCATCATTAGGATGATATAACTCCATATCATGTTAAAAAATAATGTCACTACAGTATATTGATGCCAACTTCTGATCAATGGAACCTAAAAAAAATTCACATTTTAGTATTACTTTCACTAATCAATTAAATACATTTCTGGATGTTAAATTACAATAAATAGACATTATAAAAAATAGAATCTTTGCAACCTACAAAACTAAATTTGTACAGAGCAACATATCATAAAGAGACATTACATTTATAAATTTAAAGAAAACAAATTTACACATCTGTAAGCTAAAAACATTAACTTAATAACCGAGTGTGAAGCCTTAAATTATGAATAATGCATCTCAGTTGTGATTTCAAGGGTTTCTTACATGATTTGAAGGGGACAACCATCTACCTAACTGCAGTAGCCAAAATGCACTATCATTCTAAAGGGATCATCACATATTGGCTGATGTTTCCAGTTGTAGGAAACAAAACAAAACTTAAATAGCATAATATACGACAGTATAACACTTCATTAACAAATCAATGTTTTCAGAATTTTTTATTATTCAAGAGAGGTGATGAAACTTACTTGCTCATATCACTTGAATAACATAATACCTACCAAAGGCTATTAGGTGTTTATTTCTTCTAAGAGTTTCATCATGCAATCAAAGGAAAACTCACATAATATCACCATTTCAATGTTAAGTCAACACTCAACACAAGTAATAATGCATCAACACATTAGGCCACCTTATTGGATAAATACTAACAGGATGTTGCAACTTGTAAGCTGATGGATTTGTTATAGGTTGTTTGACTTGTTTCACCAAACTATAACATTATACTTTGAAAACATTTCTGTAATCGGATGTTATTGCTATAATTAGGTATATTTTCAAAGTAGGATGCTTCAATAAACAATTTAACGAAAGTACATTGCTATTTATTGCATTCAACCCTAACTCTTTTTGTCTTTCCAGTGGCAAAAAGGACCTCTGTCTTTGACGACCCAACAATGGAGATTCAAGAATTAACAGGTGTCATCAAACAGGACATAACTGCACTTAATGCAGCTATAATCATAAGATACATTGAAGACTAGAATAATAAGATACAGCACTTAACTGCACTTAATGCAGCTATAATCAAAATGTTATTCAGATACATCGTAAAAAGACCAAATCGACAAAATATATGATCAAATCGAAAATACAACAACTTACTGTCAATTCAAGGCGTTGAACTAAAGTCGCGATGCAATGTACCTCAATCAAAAACCCTAAAAATCAACTTGATTGAGATTGCGTACAGATGGAAAACGGAAGAACTAATTCAAGACGCTGAACTGAAGTGACTATTGAATATCCGTCAATCAAAAACCCTAAAAATCAACTTGATTCAGATTGAGTACAGATGGAAAACGGAAGAACTAATTCGAAATCGATGGAAGAAGTAAATCGTAAACAATGGAAGAACTAAAGAAGGAATCTTTACATGAAAGAAGGAAACTTTACAAAGAACATCGGAACTGATTGAATGAAGACGACGGACAGAAGCTAAAATTCCGGAATTACCCTTACTAAGCGCGTTCTCAATTTAAACGGGTTCCTAGGTTCCTACCTTTTTTTGAGTTCTTAATAGAACTTTACCCTATATATATATATATATATATATATATATATATATATATATATATATATATATATATATATATATATATATATATATATATATATATATATATATATATATATATAATGTCTTGATATATCACACGTTCATGGTTTTAAGAGTTTTGAATTCTCATATCGTATCACTGGTATATAATTGTTAGTTGTTGCGCTTCGTATTCTTTCACTATTTGTACTATTGTTAACTTTCTGGTAGCGTATTTTAGTTATATTAAAACTTTTTGCCGTTCTACAAAAATCTATTTTCTGATATTCAAATTACAGTAGCTACTATATGCTAGTAAGTATCAAAAATTTATTTTATGTATCTTATAAATATAACAAGATAGGAAATTTATTATGTGATATAAAGATGGTCGTAGCATATATGAAGAAGATATGAGAAAGTGTCGTTTAATAAACGTGAAATAATTGGTCATGTGTTAATATTTGTAATAATTTTCCTTCAATCGAAACTATTTGTAACAATTCAGTTCGTTTTGTGGACGGCTTTTTATTCCATCAGGCGCTTGTAACCAAAGACTAACAAGACACTATGGAAGCCAGTTTATGCATGTATTGTGTGGTAGTTAATAACCAATGCTAGTCCATGTCTATAGAGACAAATTTTGTAACGATTTTTTAAAGATTTATTTAGTCTTAAATTATTGGGGATGTTAAGTTTTCGACCACAATTTAAAGAGATTTAGATTTACCAATCGCTTTCGTGCATCTCAGCATCTGAAACAATAAATCTTGTCATTAGATTTGTCATTCACGATTATGCTAAATCAAGCTTTAACAATTTATTGAGCCTTAAAATATGAAGGTCGTTAGTTTCAGACCACAATTTGAACAGATTTAGATTTGCCAATCGCTTTCACGAATCCGCCTCAAACAATAAATATTGTCGTTGAAGTTTTCATTAGCGATAATGCCAATAGGTATGGTCGGACTCACAAAAAAATATTAGAAGTAGCACATATGTTTTTAATGATAGTACTCGATGAAAATTAACACAATGTCCAAAAGTTCCACATAAGATTTAAACTACGCTGGAAAATTTTGAGCTCTATATTAGGACCCATCGAATACGGCGTTCACCAACCCGCACAAACTGAAACAGTCATTCGAACCGCATATGCAATTTGTAATCTTATTAAACACACCATGCTAGACCTGGCAAACGTGTCGTGTCGTGTCGATTTCGTATCGTGTCGTGTCGATTTCGTGTCGTGGCAAAACATTAAACGGGTTGAAAGTGCTCGACCCTAACCCAACCCACTTAATTGTCGTATCGTATCGTGTCAACCCGTTTATTTTCGTGTCGAGTTCCGGGTTTGGGGTTTAGACCTTGTAAATATATGATGTCACTTTTCGAGTTGAAACACTAAGTAGGTTGAAAGAGTAGGAGTTTAGGAGGCGAAAAGAAAAACATGAAGAACTAGGAGTAGAAGTTAAGGAGAAAATTCACACTAAGTTTAGAGAGAAACGTTAAAGGATTAGGAGTCGGGGAGACGAAATGCCGAGGTTGCAAAGAGGAAGAAAAGGTCTAGTAAGACTGTGAAGTATAAGTGAGAAAGGAAAAAAGTGAAAATGAATTCATCACTTAGGTGGCTAAGCGACTCCCACATTACAAAACAAATCAACTACAAGTTTTTCTTTAAAATATGGTCTTCGTTTTTGACCTATCCAGTTTACATAAGAATTTGAAAAACTTGAACATAAATAAACGGGTCATTTTCGAGTTGAAAGTATCAACCCTAACCTTACCCGTTTAATTTCCGTGTCGTGTCATGTCAACCCGTTTAATTAAACGGGTTGAAACTCTTAGCCAAACCCGTTTATTTCGTGTCGAGTTCGTGTCGGGTTGTCGTGTCGTGTCAGTTTTTGCCACCTCTACACTATGCGGTACAATTTGTCATATTGAATTATTAAATCATGGTTTGATCCACATCGCACCGTGTGTGTGTGTGTGTGTGTGTCTATATATATATATATATATATATATATATATATATATATATATATATATATATATATATATATATATATATATATAGAATAAGGATCATTTGAGGACCAAAAAAAGGTTGAGAACTTGAGGCCAAATCTCAACCATTTATCATATTAGATCCAAGGCTATAAATAAGCTAATAATTTGGTAATTATTAATAAATTAAAATTCAAATATTTTAATTATTGATAACATAAGGGTATTAATGTCATTTATAATTATTATAATTGTATCAGTTCCTAAAATCTCTCCCTCTCACACTCTCTCTCCACCGCCTATCTTGGTCAAACATCATAAAAACCTAACTTCTTCTTAATCGTATCCCACCAGTCCAGACCTCTAACCCATCATCGCCATCTTCATCTCACGAAGTGTTCGATTGAGGACCAAACTGTTCCTCCTTCTCTGATTCCTTGTCTGTTTGTATGAAATTCCCCTAAAGCTCCGGATCAATCATCTACAAAAAGCTCATGATCGGCAACCACATAGTTTGCGTAAATATACAAAACCCTAAATAGAATCAAGGGGCAAATTTTCGACTTATCGACACCTCCTGCTTGTGTAAAAAGCAAAATATGGTCGTATCGCCGCATCTTGCTTTGTTTGAACCCACTTATCGACACCTCCTGCTTGGTTTTGGAAAAGCCATATCGACACCTCTGCAACAATATTCCCAAAATTCTTCTATGTCTGGTTCGTGAACTCCTATTTCTCTGGTAAGTAGTTTGAACCTATCTATTTTTACGAATTCTTAGCATTTCAACAAATTGGGTTTGCCCCTTTGGGCTGGTTTACCAATTGTTACGAGGCTAGAGGTTTGGTGTCAAATTAAAGGGTAGATATTGAATATCTTAGATTTTGATAATTCAACAATTGTATTTATTCATCTTTTAGAGGAACAAATATAATACGGTGGAAATCTTTATTTGGACGAGAAAGTATACAATTTAGATAACAAAAATCAAACTTTATTGGTTATCCACTAAAATAAATGTAATTATTAATTTGTCATGCCGCAAGAGGTTTTATTTCAAATTAAAGGGTAATATAATAAATATCTTAGATTTTGAGAATTCAATGTTTGTGTTTGGCAAGTTAGTTTATGATAAATTTGACGTAATTTAAATTTAATATTACAAATGTGTTTAGTCTTACAATCTTTTTTGACTTTTACAGGAGGCATTTTCAATCCCACTTTTACCTCTTGAAATCCTATCAGACAAGCCACGTGAGAATACACTCAATCTTGTAAGTCATTTAACGACTGAAACAATTTGAACAAAGGTAAACATTGTGGTAATCATTAACGATTAAATAATTAGTTCTTTTTTTTAAACAAAGGTAAGCATTGTGGTAATCATTAATGATTAACACGTATAAACCATAAGTATACAATGTTAAGCAAGAATAAATAAATTTACAGTGTTAATCATTGGTGATTAACAGTGTAACCGTATGATTAACACGTATAAACCATAACTATACAGTGTTAATCATTGATGTTTATCTTTATGTATTTGTAAGCTGTTAGTTATATTCAACAATGATTAAATGTGTTAGAAACCTCTCTTAATTTGGGGGGCTAGAAACCTATGTTAAGTGTTAAGCATGAATAAGTAAATTTACAGTGTTAATAATTAGTGATTAACATTGTAACTGTATGTATTTTTGTGTTAAAAGTTCTTTATGTGTTAATCATTGATGATTACAACTATAATCGTTGATGATTATAACTAGAATTATTGATGATTTTAAATATAATTGGATAAATAATTAGAACATCGGTTATAATCATTTTCGATTATAATTTTAGCTAGGTTTAATATGACCATTAATCATTTATGTTTAATATTGTTATAATCATTTTTTGATATATTGAATTTGATTTTGCAGGTGTATCTAAAAACAACAATGATCATGGGTGTCTCATCTTTTTTTCGTGTATAGTGTAACAAGAAAATTCGAAGCAAACACAACAATGTGTGATTCATTTATTGTTACAATTATATTCATTAATAAATATAACTTGAAATGTAGGAATTCAGATGTAACTTTTATTTTGTTAATGTTTATTAATTTATAGTTAGATTTGTAGTCATCTATGATTATTATTAGAGGTGTTTTTATTCATTCATGATTAAGAATATTTTGAAATTTTTATTTTTGTATTGTGTTCTGTTCATTTTATATTTTACAATCGTATCTATTTTTATTTTTTAAAGATCTAATCATTTATGATTAGAACCACATTGTGTTTTATAATCATTAATGATTGAAATCGTATAATTCAAATGACACAATGAAAAATATATTTTGACCGAAAAATATATTTTTAGATATTATTAAAAAATAAAAATTAATTTATTAGCTTTTTTAGTAACTAACAATCAGAAACCTAGATTTTAGGAATCAGAAACCTAGATTTTAGGAAAGTAGGGTTTTGATATATTTTAATTGTAATACATAATTACTAATATGCCCTTATAATTTGATTGGTCCAGAATTGGCCTCACGACCTCAACCTTTTTGTTGGCCTCGATAGATCCTCCCTCTATATATATATATATATATATATATATATATATATATATATATATATATATATATATATATATATATATATATATATATATATATATATATATATATATATATATATATATAAGGTTCAAATGAGAACCATTAAAAATTTGAGAACCGTGAGAACCAATCTCGGCATTTGATGCAATTCATCGGAGGATTGTGCATTATAAGGTGTTAACCAATGTGAACGCGTTGTTGACGATCAAACCCTACGACCCTTGGATCAAACCTTATAAAATAATATGTGGCTTAGATTAGTTCCTTTTAGTTTTCAATTTTTTAATGGTTCTCATTTGGACATATATATATATATATATATATATATATATATATATATATATATATATATATATATATATATATATATATATATATATATATATATATATATATATAGGGTCACGTTCCGGCGAGGACTATTTTTTCGGTAAGGACTCATAAGGATACCTTAAAAAAATTGAAAAAAAATAAAAAAAATACAAATCATAAAATCGAGAATAATACTATATCATTATCAAAAAAAATTGGAAAAAAAAAAATTGGATCATTGAAAAACAGTAATGATCCAATTTTTTTTTGGATCATTAGTTCATTATAAAAAAAATAATTATCCAAAAGTTTTTTTTCGAATTTTTTTTCTCCAATATAGTACTATGATCCATTTTATTATTTTTTTATTTTTTTATTTTTTTCAATTTTTTTAAGGTGTGCTCACGAGTCCTCACCCGATCGCTTATATATATATATATATATATATATATATATATATATATATATATATATATATATATATATATATATATATATATATATATATATATATATATATATATATATATATGTGTGTGTGTGTGTGTGTTTTGGTCCCTCGCTCTAAACACTCGTGTATGAGTCTTAAATAAACACGGAATAAACACAAGTATTCAACAAATAAAACACACAATTTATTTGTTGAGGGTTTTTCTGTTTAAGCACACAGATTATAGAAGAACTAACCACACAGTTCTGAATCTCTCTAAATTCGTCACTCACGTAAATCATCAATCACAAACCTTTTTCACACAGATGTTGTTGATTAGTATAGTCATAAAATGCTCTAGGATACTCTCCTAAGATAATCTCTGCAGATCTTCAAATCGAACCATATCCCAAGATTGTAGGAATTCAAATCTTCAGGGATAATAACAAATATGATGTCCAGGATAAGACCAGATCTGCCCTTCGGTTGGATCAGCACAAAAGTCAGCTTCGGCTTCAGCATGATGAATATCAGCACCATCATCAGCTGCTAGCATCAGTAGCAGTTGATGCCTGATCAATGTGTCTTCCCATATCAGCGTCTGCTGACCGTCTTCAGTATCAGCATCAGCATCAGCTGATCAGCTTCATGCGCTTCATTCTATTCGACTCCAAGGACAGCGTCTGCTAACAGCACCAACATTTACAGTATAAAATAAATACTGCATGACAGCTCAACTTGTCTAAGTATAATATTTACAGTAGGGGTGAGCGTGGTCCTGGGACCGACTCGACCAGGACCAAACCCGAGCCGGACCGAGACCGATGGAAAACATTCAATAGAACAGAGGACCGACCAAACTACGGGACTTGGTCTTGGGTTCGGGTACGGGTTTGCTTGGGTTTGGTCGGGTTTTACTCGAGCATGACCAAGCGTAAAATTTTCAAAATGCCTACATTATAATATTAATGTCTTTTAAACTTTCGGTCGGTTCCGTATCCGAGAACCCGACAATACCGAATGACCAAGACCAAGAAGGACCAAGACCGAGAAGGACCAAGACCGAATTAAGCCACATATATGGACCGAGTACCAACCAAGTAACATGGTCGGTTCCTTATCTCGGGTCCGGTTCCTCGGTTCTTGGGCTTGGCCTCGGTTCCGAGGACCATTTGCACATCCCTGATTTACAGTTATTACAATACTGACTGTCAACAATGAGCAGTCTAAACATAACTTACTAATACAGATTGACATCATCAAATCTATACAATATATTCCCAACAATATGTGTGTGTATATGTTTAGGTTCAAATAAAAACTAATTTTATTGTAAAAACTTAATAACCAATTCCAGCTGTTATTCAAGATTAATCATGAATTCTACTAGTCAATTATAAAAATTCAAAAGGGCATTTTCAGAACCGTCAGTGTAATACCGTAATTTTAATTTATGGTAGAGTTATTTTAATTTTTGATATAAACAAGATTAGATGAGTTAAAACACGAGTTAAGATGTTTTAAAACCCATCTATGATAAGTTGGATGTTAAAAAGAGTAAAAGAAACAACTTGGGTTCTTGAAAAGTTAAACCGGGTCGAGCTTTAAAACACGGGTCGATCTTTAAAAACACGGGTCGAGTTGGGTTGAAATGAAAATGGAAAAAGAGTAACCCGGGTCGTGTTAAGGAACCCAGGTCGTGTTCGAGAAAACCCGGGTCGGGTTGGAGAAGCCGGACCGTGCTGCGCCTTGGACTGAAAAATGTGAATTATGCGTATTTGGACCCGGGTCGGGTTCTGTAACCCGGGTCGGGTTACGGTGCAGATGCTATTTAAGTGAGAAAACCTCATTTCGAAGAAAACAAAACCCATTTCGATTTTTAGAGCTCCAGATGCGATTTTTGATGAAATTAAGCCTGGAGAATCGTTAGGAAGCGTGGAGAGACTCGAATCAAACCCCGTAAACGCGTGCTCGATTCCTAATTGCTCGAGGTGAGTATTTCTTGGTTTTTGGGGTTTCAAACCCTAGCTTTTAATCTTCATGTTTTAGCTATAAATTGAGATATACGTTGTTAGTAGGTTGTTAGTGGATGCCTTTAGAGTTATTGGTGAGATTATTGTCGAGTTCCTACGGTTGAATGAGTAGAACCGCGGATTTGGGGGTTTCGGTAAATATGGAGTTGATGATTACCGTTTATACTCCTTTTTCCTCTTTTGAGATATACATATTTGAGATAAATGATATTGAGATAATTGTAGATAATTGAGAAATTGATTTAGACTATGGTAATACGACCAAGTCTAGCGATCAGGAGTCCGGTATGCGCGTTTTGGGAGTTCCACTTACTAAACCAATATCAGGTGAGTACTCTTATGTACTTGAGTAGAAATCTACCTTATGGTAGACTGAATATATATGTTAAGTTATTATTGTTATAACCCAATTGTAGAGCGAGCGAATTGTTATATGTGAATAACAACAACCGAGTTGAGTATATATATATTGATTGTATAAATTGAGTAGATGTTAATGTAGTGACATTAAAGAGTTTTGAGTCAATTTATATAGCCATGAGGGCTTATGAGCTAGAATAGAGTTTGAAGTGGAATAGAGTTCGGGGTGGAATAGAGTTTGAAGTGGAATGAGTTTATATGTGTTGTTTTAACCCTTGGTATGTATAATGAGATGTTTTGCAGGTTAATAGTTTGTATGTATAATGAGATGTATTACAGGTTAGTAATTACCTACTAATTCTTTTAATTGAACTATGTTGTCGTTGAGTTGTTCATTGCAGAAAGAGAAACGTTATATGAGTTTCATAAGGTGTTAATATTGTTTTGGTATAAATGGCTAAGTGTGTTAATCATAGTGAAGGACCGAGATAGTCCATTCAAAATGAATTTAGTTACAACGAGATAATGAGAAAGTTTGTTGAGAAGGAGTTCAAAGAGACATCGGATGTTGAGACTTGATTAATAATGATTACTCACTAAGCTTTTTATAAGCTTACACTTGAGTGTTATGTTGTTTTGCAGGTATCCGTAGCAGTGATAGGGGAGAGCATGTGATCAAGAGAGATGGACAAGTTAGAGCCTGTCCTTTAGCTGTCTTTGATTTATTTGTAATGCCTGGTTAAAATTTGTAAGGACCTTTTGTATAATTACATGTGATGATAACATCTTGATCTGTGATTTGAGTACAAGTATACCCATTTAATGTATAATTGTTTGAAAAATTTTGGGTGTACTTTGTATGAGAAACCGGGCGTTACAAGTTGGTATCAGAGCATGGTTTAAGTGAACTAGGTCTTTGAGTATAGCGTCCTAGACTTGAACCGAGGAGGAGAGAGCCCCTATCACATGCTTGGAAAAGATACCGCTGCAGATGTTAGAGTATGAGTTGAGTATAATTCTTCTATCATATTTATTATGTGTTATATTCTATGTGTGAATACAGGTATTGAGTCAGATGAAGAATGAGTTGAGAAATTGGTCACAGTTGGTTGAACCTATAGAGGATGATGAGACGAGATTTTTGGTTGATATGAGATATCAGCTAACGAGGAGACAAGAACTTTAGTTGATAATGAGATGTCAACTGAATATGAGATGAGATACTAATTGAGGCGAGAGTCCATCTGATGACGAGATGCGATTCCAGCTGATGGCTAGATTCTAGCTGATGGAGAGATTACAGCTGATGATGAAACGAGTTTCTGGTTGATGGTGAAATTCCAGTTGAAGATGAAATGAGATCCCGATTGAGGCGAAATTCCAACCAATGATGAGGAAGAGTATGAGTATAAGTTGAGCATGAGTTAAGAGTTGAGACGTGTGAGTGTAGCCGATTACACTCGAGAGTTGAGATCCGAAGTATGCAGGTTTCAGCTAATGAGAAAATAAGATTATGTTTCTATGAGGTATGTAAGTAATTTACTTAAAATGTTAGATGTAACGAGTATATGTGTTTAATTGTTGATAATACATGTGTTAGAGAACTGTTAATATAAAGTGTAGTAACCGACATCGAGATACGAATCTCGTGTCCATTTGAGGTAAGATTTACATATCACATAACGAGTGTTTTGTGATTATATATAATTAAGAATATATGTGGTTGATTAACGAGTATTTAACAACCATGGAGAAGTGAGTATAATGAGAATATACACAGTGAAAAACATATAAATCTTTTGATATTGTATATATATATATATATATATATATATATATATATATATATATATATATATATATATATATATATATATATATATATATATATATATATATATATATATATATATATGTTGCTTGTTGTTTCACAGATGTGATGAGATTTTGTGCACGAGTATTTTTATGGTTGAGACCACATATTCTGTGGGGCCATATGATTAGTGCTTATGATTGATCAAAATAAGTGGCTGAGATAGCCAAAAGAGTATGAGTTGAGAAAGATGGTAAGTGTGTGGACAAATGCACATTATATCCGATTATAAGTCGGTATGTTGAGTATTGAGTTTTTGTAATTTGAAATAGTCACATAATGAGATAATTGTGACAGAGATGTCAAAGGACATTTGAGTAACTACATAAAGAGTACCTTGTGGTTATAATTGAGAGAACCTAGAGTGGTTCATATAGGTCTTATTGGCCTATAGCTTGAGTAAAAGTGATTGAGACCACATATTTGTGGGGTCACATATCGAGTAAAGTGATTGAGACCACATATTTGTGGGGTCACATATCGAGTAAAGTGGTAGAGACCACATATTTGTGGGGCTAAATAACAAGAAAATGTGATTGAGACCACATATTCTGTGGGGTCACATATAGAGTAGTTGAGATTGAAACCATATATTTTGGTGGAACCACATAAAGAGAATCTTGTGGTTAGAGTAGTGAGGACCTTTGTAACTCAAATGAAAGGAGGAGTAATGGTGAGTCTATATGGCTCGAGACCGTAGAGAAGACCTACCAGAGTCAAGAAGAGATGGAATGAAATCAGAGGATAGTATGAGGTACCATGATTTGACCAGAGAACGGTATGAAATACCGTGATACAGTGTTGAGTGGTGAGAACAGAGAACGGTACGAGATACCGTGAGAGAGTGTTGAGCAATGAGGTCGACGAACAGTATGAGGTACCGTGAGATTTTATTGAGTAGTAAGTTTTGAAGATAGTACGAGGTACTATAAGATAGTGTGAGTAACGAGACAGGAGGATGGTACGGGGTACCATAAGTTGAGCTAGAGTGGTACTGCAGTGTTGTGCTTGTGTGTAGACATGCATATACTTTATGGTGATGCAGAGTAATGAGAAATGTGTTATCCTTGCGTATGGATATATATGAACGTAACGGTAAGCTTGTGTGGCTTGAAACCTTGTGGGTTGAGAAGGGGATGAATCAGAGGTTGAGTAACAGTATGGGGGTATTGTGAGATGATACAGTGAATAATACTGTTGAGAAGTGTTGTTGTGAGTAAGTATGTTTATCATGCAGTTGTGTTGAGGATGTGTGAGATTCCTTACATGTTGAACGAGATAGAGTTTTATTGATACATAATGAGAAGATATGACTTAAAAGAAAAGGAAAGTAATTGTGGTTGTGATTGATAGGACTCGTTCCTTAGCAATCAACCCAATTGCTGCCAATGAAATAAATACATGAGTGTAAAGATGACAAAACTATTTATTTGTATGAGACGATGAGTAATAAATTTTGCTATAATAATTTTGAACTATTTATTGAGATTAATGAGTAAATTGGATAATGAGATATGATCTCGCCGTAGAGATTGCGGTGTTTGATATTATTACTTTAAATCGTGTGTAGAAATTTCGGTGAGCTGTATATATGACCTATGTCGTGTCAATCAGATGAATTGGAATTTGAGATGATAATGACAGAGAAATGGCAAAAGGAAAATCCTTACTGATAATGTATCAGGAGGAATATAAGCGGTTGTGTTGATAAATTATTTGAGAATAAACTATCGAGTTTGATATAGATCTAATGATTATCGATTGAGTGAGAGCGTGATGTGGATTGTCCACATAAGAGATGATATAATAAGCGAGTACATTGTGAGAAACAACATGAGTTATGATGTTGAACTGAAATAAAAAGGAGTTAATTGGTAGAAGATTGTTAGTTGTATATTGGGTGAAAACCTAATATGTGTGATGAGGAGGGAGCAGAGATGAATGTGTTTTCAGAGAAGTTGAAGTCGGTTGTGGTGATGAGACAACTGAAACGGATTTTGTGTGATTAAAGTGTCGAGAGTTAAATAACAAATTCAGAGGAGGCGTGAGTGAAACTTGAGATAGTTTCTAATATTTTGTTATTTCTGGATTTTTATCCTAGTATTTATGAGCTATGTTGATGAGAAATCAATTATTCACATGTTGCAATATGAGAAGTAAATTAAGAGAGAATGTGAGCTTGGAATCGGTGAGACCGGTTTCTTTATTGAGTTAGAGTAAACCATTTTAAGGAGATTGGAAATGGAAGTTGAATCTCAAATAGTTATTGAGATTAGTGTTATAGAAAGAGTGGATGGTACGCTGAGAATATGGCTCGATGTGAACCATAGATATAGGTGTGTGTAAGTGATGATAGTGATTGGAGTATCACTTGAAGAGTGAGGTGAGATACCTTCGTATCGGCAAAGCTATAACAAGGGAGTGCCCTGAAAGAGTGAGTGGTTGTCCATGTGAAATGGTAACAACCAATGTGGTTATAGAGATCCTATTACGAGAATAATGGCGGGCGTAAAGATTTTTCAGAAAGAGAAGTCGAATGAGAAAGTTTCTAAATGTAATGTGAATCGAGGGAGCTCGAGTTCTATGGCTATATTATGAGTAAATAAGATGCAACAGTATGTACATGTTATATGAGTTGACGAGAGGATAATATCATTATCATACGTAATGATTGATTGCGGTGGTGAGATGATTGTATAAGCCATGCCTAGTCTAAGAGATTCCGAGGACGGAATCTTTTGAAGGGGGTAATAACTTGTAATACCGTAATTTTAATTTATGGTAGAGTTATTTTAATTTTTGATATAAACGAGATTAGATGAGTTAAAACACGAGTTAAGATGTTTTAAAACCCATCTATGATAAGTTGGATGTTAAAAAGAGTAAAAGAAACAACTTGGGTTCTTGAAAAGTTAAACCGGGTCGAGCTTTAAAACACGGGTCGAGCTTTAAAAACACGGGTCGAGTTGGGTTGAAATGAAAATGGAAAAAGAGTAACCCGGGTCGTGTTAAGGAACCCGGGTCGTGTTCGAGAAAACCCGGGTCGGGTTGGAGAAGCCGGACCGTGCTGCGCCTTGGACTGAAAAATGTGAATTATGCGTATTTGGACCCGGGTCGGGTTCTGTAACCCGGGTCGGGTTACGGTGCAGATGCTATTTAAGTGAGAAAACCTCATTTCGAAGAAAACAAAACCTATTTCGATTTTTAGAGCTCCAGATGCGATTTTTGATGAAATTAAGCCTGGAGAATCGTTAGGAAGCGTGGAGAGACTCGAATCAAACCCCGTAAACGCGTGCTCGATTCCTAATTGCTCGAGGTGAGTATTTCTTGGTTTTTGGGGTTTCAAACCCTAGCTTTTAATCTTCATGTTTTAGCTATAAATTGAGATATACGTTGTTAGTAGGTTGTTAGTGGATGCCTTTAGAGTTATTGGTGAGATTATTGTCGAGTTCCTACGGTTGAATGAGTAGAACCGCGGATTTGGGGGTTTCGGTAAATATGGAGTTGATGATTACCGTTTATACTCCTTTTTCCTCTTTTGAGATATACATATTTGAGATAAATGATATTGAGATAATTGTGGATAATTGAGAAATTGATTTAGACTATGGTAATACGACCAAGTCTAGCGATCAAGAGTCCGGTATGCGCGTTTTGGGAGTTCCACTTACTAAACCAATATCAGGTGAGTACTCTTATGTACTTGAGTAGAAATCTACCTTATGGTAGACTGAATATATATGTTAAGTTATTATTGTTATAACCCAATTGTAGAGCGAGCGAATTGTTATATGTGAATAACAACAACCGAGTTGAGTATATATATATTGATTGTATAAATTGAGTAGATGTTAATGTAGTGACATTAAAGAGTTTTGAGTCAATTTATATAGCCATGAGGGCTTATGAGCTAGAATAGAGTTTGAAGTGGAATAGAGTTCGGGGTGGAATAGAGTTTGAAGTGGAATGAGTTTATATGTGTTGTTTTAACCCTTGGTATGTATAATGAGATGTTTTGCAGGTTAATAGTTTGTATGTATAATGAGATGTATTACAGGTTAGTAATTACCTACTAATTCTTTTAATTGAACTATGTTGTCGTTGAGTTGTTCATTGCAGAAAGAGAAACGTTATATGAGTTTCATAAGGTGTTAATATTGTTTTGGTATAAATGGCTAAGTGTGTTAATCATAGTGAAGGACCGAGATAGTCCATTCAAAATGAATTTAGTTACAACGAGATAATGAGAAAGTTTGTTGAGAAGGAGTTCAAAGAGACATCGGATGTTGAGACTTGATTAATAATGATTACTCACTAAGCTTTTTATAAGCTTACACTTGAGTGTTATGTTGTTTTGCAGGTATCCGTAGCAGTGATAGGGGAGAGCATGTGATCAAGAGAGATGGACAAGTTAGAGCCTGTCCTTTAGCTGTCTTTGATTTATTTGTAATGCCTGGTTAAAATTTGTAAGGACCTTTTGTATAATTACATGTGATGATAACATCTTGATCCGTGATTTGAGTACAAGTATACCCATTTAATGTATAATTGTTTGAAAATTTTTGGGTGTACTTTGTATGAGAAACCGGGCGTTACAGTCAGGGACCGTTCCCATCGTACCTTATTCATACTACAACAAATTCAGAGAGAACAATATCAATGGTTGTGGTGGAACAGCAACACCACCGGCTGTAGATGTAGCAAAGAGGAATCTGGACGTGGCGGTGAGGGAGAAGGATACAATTGCACATGTTTTGTGGTGGTTCTAGTGCCAATCTTTGAGAACTCGTAAACCGACCTGACTTTGAGAAAATATCGGAGATGGTGAGGACGATATGAAGAGTTTCTGATGTGAAGAGAACGGAGAGTGTGAGAACTGTAACACCCTATATTTTGGTAAGTGTGCTTAATTTGGTGCTAATAGGAAAACATATAATGACGTGATAATTGTAATGTTATATACTTAAATTAGTTGGAAAGTAGTAATTATTATGGTATTGTGCAAATGAAAGTAATAATGTTATATGAAAATGTTGCTATTTTAAAGTTTAGCCAGTTTTAAGGTCTACACAACATGTAGACAGACCTACACAACATGTAGAGGTGCAGAGGTGTAAAAGTCTTAAGCCTTAAGTCATTTCCTCATTTGCTACACTTCCCTCAACTTCGGGAAAAATAAGGGAATGGACTTACTGTTAAAGCTTGATTTAAACCTTGGGGGATTCCCAAGTGATTAGATTGGATGTTGATAGTGTAAAAGTTGTATTAGTATATGTTCCTGAAGTTGTTGAAAGTAGGAACACATTCTATGTGGTTAGAATAGAAGTTCGAAGAAATTTTGGAAGTGATAAACTAGAAATTCAAACTACATGTTATGTGGCATGAGCTACACAACGTGTAGCATAAATAGTGTCCAAGGTCATAACTAATTGGTAATGACTTTCCATTAATAGCAGGGTTCTTTTTGGGTTGTCCTCGGTAGTCCAAATGATATCAGTGTTAATTAAGAGAGAGATAATTAGTTTATTAATTTGTCATGTGATGATAAATTAATTGGAAATTAGTTTAGAAATAATTATAATTCATTTTGAATGAATTATAATTGATATGTAATTAATTTGGAATTAATTTGGCAATTAATAAAAGTACAGTGGCTAAATTCTAATTGTTCAATGGTTAAGCAAGGAACATTCTTGAATCCTAGAAGGGGGAGGACGAAATTTTGAAAAAACCTTCCATAAATTTCGTCTAAAAGGTGGAGAAAACAAGGGTTTTGATTCTGGGTAAGTTTGGATTGTTTCCTTATATGTTACCATTCAAACGTGCATCATTTTTGTCTCACTTTCAAGTATAAATAGAGGTCCCCTGGAACCATATTCTACACCCCAATTCCAAAGCTCCTTAGACTTGGAATTTCTGTCTTCTCCCTCAGCAGAATCTATAATCCCTCTCTAGGGTTTTCTAGTGAGCTTTCTCAATTAACCTGATAATTGGACTTATTGGGTGTGAACCATTAGAGGTATTCTTGCTTGGGTACTACCTTCCTTAGCTTGGGATTTGATATACACAAGGGTTCTTCAAGCAAATTGGTTTTGCTAAAGGTTAGTAATCCTAATCCTTCTTGTAGTTGTAATTATCATTAAGTAGCTTCCGTGTAGGTTTTAGTAATTGTTATTGGCCTTAGATAATTTTGTATTTTTACGCTGTCATGTTTGATGTATCTAGGGTATAGAAAACCTATTAGTGGTATTAGAGCCTATGCTTAGTTGATATTTGCATTACATGATTTTTTTTGCTTGACATATTTTTCAAAAATTCTTTTAATGGCTTGGTTAAATTGATTTTTTAAGTTTTTGTATTTTAAAATGTTTTAAAATATTTTTTTAATAATCTCCAAAAACATTTATTTATCCTTTAGCATTACTAGGATTGTTGAAATTATTTCCTTTTGTTAAATTAGGGAATTGATAATTTAATTGTTTAAATTATTATGCAAATGTTTAGGATAATTGAATTAAAATTAATCATTATTATGTGTCCTCACATGATTTGAATATTTAATTAGTAATTAATTATTGTCATTTGATTATACATGGATAATTAGGATTAATAGGTTAGTTCAATTTTGATCCTAAATGTGTACCTTGCTTTTTTGATATTAATTGTTAACATGTGCCCTCACATGATTAGAATAGTTAAATGATGATTTAATATTATCATTTGATCACATAGGTTAATCTGAATTAGTATGATCAAACAACCGGTAAATTTTAAAAGATTTAAAATATACCTTATACATTATATAATAGTTTATATTGTATGTATGATTAAAATTAAATACATCAACTTGGATCAAGACTAGGCTCATCCATTCTAAGCACTCTAAGATGGTTTAAGGAAACGGCCTATAAAATGACTGTTGAATGGGCATCCTCTTCGCTCATCGCTATTTGTGTGGACCAATGGAGTTACCGAAAGGGTCTAATGATGTTAATGTCAAGTTAAAAGTATTAACTTAACAATTATCCAAACAAAATTCCCATTTAGATAAATAGGAAAATGTGAAAATGTATGCTAATCCATGAAAATGCACATCATTTCCTTATGGTCTATTAATGGAGCGTGTGTGGTTAGCCGGCACATTAATTTGAGACTGTAGGTGAAGGATGATGTGGCAATTTGGGTTTATGGTTGTTGATGGAGCGTGTGTGATTTACCGGCACATCAATCTGAGACTATAAATGGAACGAATGTGCCAACGCAGTTTTGCATGGTTAATTCACAATCTTGTTTGTGGTCCTCGGCATCCCAGCCATAAAGGTAAGATAACATTTCCGAGATTAACATGTCATTGATAAGTTCAATGAATCTCAAAAGATCTAGGAATTTCATAGTGATTGAAATTGGGAAAGTGTATGCCTACCTAAATAACTTCATTGCGTGATTACGGCATCCCTTTTCATTAATTGAAGTGAAATTTGGATCCTAGCCATATTAAATAAATTGGGTAATTATTTTAAGGATAAATCAAACCCACTAAAACATAAATATACAACTCTATTATGAATGATGTCTAAAATTCATATTGTCCACTCTAAAGAATAATACTGCTACATGGAGCAAGATTTGGTTTCTCATTTGATCAAAGCTAATTTCTAAGATCATAAGATGATCCTAGATCAAGTGACCAATTTGAATAATCAGTTCATACTAACTTTGATACAAACAACATGGGAAAAACCATCATCAACTTTTTATGGCATGTTAAAGACTAAATTTAACATTGGCCACACATAGAAACTCCAGCTCCACTCTTCTATCAAGAAAGGAAATTTCAAAATGAGTAAAGCCAATCACTCCAAGGATTAAGAAGATTGAAGTTGGGTTCCCCAACTCTGACTTTAATGCCAAGGACTAAGAGATAGGGTAATCTCTAAGACACTTCAAACAAACCTAAAATACAATATGTTCCACTACAAGGTAAAAGGAAGCAAAATATTGTAACATAGAGAATTGGACCAAATCATAGACATCGAGCCCTTGCAGTTGTCTATAAGATTATTGGCTAATTGACTCTAATGTTTAATATATGGTATTATGATCTTAAATTGTTAAGCTAAATGCTTCATGAGATGGTTCTGAATTCGTTTGCTAAAAGCATATTAAGCTTGTTATATTTTGTTGAAAATATAAAAGCGAAAACTCAAAGGTTTTCGGGTCCAAGATCTTTTGCTCAACAATAAACGAAAAAATATAAATATTAAGTGCTAAAATGTAAAGGAACAATGCGGAAATATAAATGACTAGAAACGTAAAGTTGTGGGATATTAAATAAATCATAAAGAACAAGTGCGGAAATTAAAAGACAATAATTAAACGATATAATGTAATTCGTATTTTTCATTGATAATAAGAAATGTGTTACATATTGGAAGTTAAGCTCAAACACAATTTCTAGTCTAAGTTGAATTACATAAAGATCTAGAAGGGAAGAATAGATAGAAAAGATAGAAAAGATAGAAGGATAGAAGGAAATATATGGAGAGTATAAAGGGTGTTCTTGATGTTCTTGAGGTGGCTGGAGAGAATTCTCCAACCCCTCCTCCAATTCCTTTATACTACATTGGAGTGATAGTTTCTCTCCAAGTCTCACAAATCTCACTTAAACTTCATGACCCAAGCCTCCTATTTATAGGAGGAGAAGATATTACAAGTACAACTAATAATACTAATCTATTACAAAAGTACAATCCTACAGCTGGCCTAAATAATCTAAGTCTTGAACTTCCTGATCTTCACCTGCTGTGTACTTTCGTTGCTGAACGGATCAGCACTGGAGATTTCTGATCCGTAACTTCTGAACCGGCACAGTGTTTTCTAAACTGCAATTTCTGAACTGTGAAATTCAGAACTGTGAAAGCCTGGATCCTCACCAAGTTCGGATCCTACAGTTCTGGTTCGAAACCCTTAATCTTTGGAAGTCCCCTTGTTCGGATCACACTCCTGGATTCGGAACATGGCTGTGTTCGGAACACTGTTTGGTTTCGGAAGTTGCTGAGTTCGGAACCTCCACCTGCTTCGGAACAGCTGTCTTCAGAACTTCCACTTTCGAAACTTGCTTCGGTATAGAATGCTGAACTGGGTTCGGTACTCCTGATTTCGGAACTCTTGATCTTCGGATTGGTTCAGCAGTGTCTTGGTTCAGTAGTGTAATTTCTGGAATATTCATTTCTGACCCAAATTTGGATTTACCAAGTTTGGTCCTCTACTGCTGAAAGTTCCTAAGTTCCTAAGTTCATCAATCACTCAACATCTTCGGCATTTACACTAACATATTTGAAAGGAAAATCTTAGTCATGAAATCTATGAAACTAGTATAATAACAATAGTCCAATGTTGATTCAAAACATCCAAGAGCTTTGGATAAAAATGTATTCGTGGAGTTATTATCTTGAGAAGTGCATTGCCAAATATCCATGTCGATAGGATTTTGGAATCATTTGACTATGAGTCTTATGATTAATGCTACTCTCATTAAGATAAATGACAAAAGCAACACCTAGAAGGTACATGTCTGTTGGAATTAGTTCACACTAATGGTCCGTTCAGATTGACCACAATACATAGTTAAGCAAAACTTTGATGTTTTTGGAAATTGTCATATTGGTCATATAAAGAAAACACATCACTAAGCTCCATTTGGACATGACCTTAGATTCATTTGACTTAGAGTTAACTGAAGTATGAGATTCTTGCTTACTTTACAAAATGAGAAAGATGCCATTCATAATAGGTTGTGAAAGAGGGATGGACTTGTTGGACCTCATACACATTGGTATATGAGGACCGTTCAGATCCACCACAAGACATAGTGAAAGATACTTTGCTACATTTACTGATGAGTTCGTAGAGATGTTTATGCTTATATGATTAAACATAATTTGGAAACCCTTGAAGTGTTCAAGGCATTCCAAAACAAAGTTAAGAATCAACTAGAAAAAGGACAAGATACTCAATATCCAAAAGGGGATTGGTGAGCATCTTAGTCAAGGTCATACGCTCATCTAAGGAACTTGGAATGGTTTGACAAGTTAACCTCTTCTGGAACTCCACTTCATAATGGTGTAGCTAGAAGGATAAAACAATTTTTGTTTGATTTGTTTCATGATGAGTTGTAATATGCCAAGGAACATATTGGAATTGTGCCAAAAGAATATTGCCAAATCCTAAACCTTGTACCAACTAAAAGGCATTCACGACACCCTCTAAGATGAAAAGTGGGGATTGTACCCTGCTAGCACATGAGAAAGTATGGGGTTGTGAGGTTTCACTCATTACAAAACGCTCGAAAAATCAATACTCAAATCAGGGATGTGTTACTTTGTTGGTTATCCCAAAAAGTTCTTGGAATAATGGATTTTAGAAACCTTCCGAGAACAAAGTGTTTGTTGCTCGAATGGCTATCTTTCAAGTTAAGAGCCTATACTCTAAGAAGCTAGTGGGAGCTAGATGTTGGATTAGGTGTCTAAGCCATAACTATAATTTATGAATATACTTGAATTGATGGCAGCATAGTCCTTTGGGTTGCCCTCAAACCTGGCAGTGGACAAGATAACTTATAGAGAGAGGAATTAATATATTATGAGGATAATATATTAATTAGAAATAGTAATATTTAATTAATGATTAATCAAAAATTAATTGGATTAATTAGATTAATTAAAAGTGTAGGGGCTGAATTGTAATTGTTCAATAGTTGAGCAATGGACAATTATGGAATGTATATATGTTGGACGAATTCTAAGGCTTAAGCCTTAAGGAATTCGAAATCCGTATATATGGATACTAGGACTATTTATGGTAATGATAAGGTATTTGAATTATATGATAAAAGGCTTATCATATCAGAATTCAAATAAGGCAGTGTCTAAGCCTTATGACTTATCATTTTGAGGCTATAAATAGGGAGTCCTGTAACCCCATATTCTGCGCCAACTCTCATAGAGTTTCTCTCTTCTCTCTAGTTTTCTTGCATGCTTGGGTTTTGGGTGTGAGCCATTAGAGGCACGACATTTGTGGTGCTTGCTTCCAAGAGATAAAAGGTATGTAGTTTCTAAACCTTTCTTTAGAATTTTAATTATATGCCTTTAGGTTCTCAGTTATAGGTTCAATAGAGAAAACATAGATCCTTATTAGGTTGCATGTGAACTTAAGAGTTTAAGTTTATTGTTTGCCTATACTCCATCACTGGTATCAGAGCTATGCTTGTTTTATGTTGAATAACTATAGAAGAATTGAATTTTAGGGTTTATAGAAATTAAACCCTTGCCTCCATATGTGTCGACTTTGGGCTAGGGTTTTAGAAACCTAGCCTCCACCCATTTTTGAAAATTGTATGGCCTCTCTAGGGTTTTTCTATTTTTGGTAAATATGATTATTTAATAAATGGAAACCCTTGGCCTTATTTTTGGAAAACTTAGTGGGCAAGGATTAGGATTAAATTAATAGATTTAATTTAATGATCCAAAATTGATTTAATTTTAATTTAATTACTTGTTAATTAAAGGACAAATATTAAATTAATATGGTTTTAATTTTAAGATTAAATTAAATAGTTTAATTTCGAAAACCTAAAATAGATAAAACCAAATATTTTAAAATGTTTAAAATACATCTTATATATATATATATATATATATATATATATATATATATATATATATATATATATATATATATATATATATATATATATATAATTAAAAGTTGAGGTGTGTAGACAATTTAGGCAATAGTGTGTATGAAATGGTGTTTTTTGCTTATAAAAATGGTGTGTAGACAATTTAGGCAATAGTGTGGACCTATTTCAGCTTATAAAAATGGTGTTTTTTGCTTTGCCTTGTGATGGTGTGTATGAAATGGTGAGGTGTGTAGACAATTTAGGCAATAGTGTATTTCAAATTGATTCGTCTAACGGTGTAGACAAGACATGCTTGTGGCACTGTCGTCTTGGAGACATTAACAAGAAACGCATCGCCCAAGTCCAAAAGGATGGAGTGTTGAAATCATTTGACCTAAGGTCAGATGATGCATGCGAGTCTTTTCTTTTGGGAAGGATGACAAAATCACCTTTCACAAGATCTTGTGAAAGAGGTGAAGGTTTGCTGGATTTCATACATACCGATGTATGTGGACCCTTCAAATCGACCACAAGGGATGCAAATCGATTTTATGGAACTTTTACTGATGATTACAGCAGATATGGCTATATCTACTTAATCAAGCACAAGTCAAAAACCTTTGAAAAGTTCAAAGAGTTCAAACATGAAGTCGAGAATCAATTAGGCAGGAAGATAAAGATGCTTAGATCCGATAGAGGTGGTGAGTATCTTAGCATCGAGTTCCTAGACTATCTTAAGGAATGTGGAATAGTTTCACAGTTGACTCCTCCTAGAACACCGAACCTTGTTGGACATGGTTCGTTCCATGATGAGTCGAGCTTCCCTTCCTATTCACTTCTAGGGGTATGCCTTAGAGACGGCCGCCCATATTCTCAATCTTGTCCCTACTAAGAAGGTTGCCAAAACATCTCACGAAATGTGGACGAGGAAAGTTCCCTCGTTGGTACATATTAAAGTCTGGGGTTGTGAAGTTTTCGTAAAACGAGAAACTCATGACAAACTAGAAGCCAGAAGTGAGAGATGTATTTTCATGGGTTACCCAAAGCAGTCCTTTGGATATTTGTTCTATAGACCTAGCGAGGACGTGATCTTTGTAGCACGAAGAGGAGTCTTTTGAGAGAGAGAGAGAGAGAGAGAGAGAGAGCTCATATTCAAAGAGAACAGTGGGAGTACCATTGACCTTGAAGAAATTCAAGAGTTAACCAATGAAGGAACCTTAGAAGATACTAGCACTCAACCAGAGGAAGAAGTTCCTGTTAAACCGATAAACAATTTGTTGCCTCTTAGACGTTCAAGTAGAGTTAGTATGCCACCTGTGTTTTATAGATTCCATATTACTACAGATGGTGACACGTTTGTCAGTGATAGAACACTGGTAAATCTGGATGAGCCAGCTAACTACAAGGAAGCGATGGCAGGCCCTGAGGCTGATAAGTGGAAAGAGGAAATGGGCAGATCAAGTCCATGTATGACATTCAAGTTTGTAACTTTGTTGAAAATGTACCAGGTCGAAAGACAGTTGGGTGCAAATGGATCTTCAAGAAGAAGACCGACATGGATGGAAAGGTACACACTTTCAAGGCTTGGCTGGTCGCGAAAGGTTTCACTCAAACCCTTGGGTTGACTATGACGAGACCTTCTCACCAGTGGCTAAGATAAAGTCTATTAGAATAATGCTCGCCATAGCTGCGTTTCATGATTATGAAATTTGGTAGATGGATGTCAAAATCGCTTCCTTAATGGGAAGTTGGCTGAGGATGTTTACATGAATCAGCCAGAGAGTTTTGTAGATGCAAAGTTTCCCAATAGAGTGTGTAAGCTTGAGAAATCAATCTACGGATTGAAAGAAGCTTCTCGCAGCTGGAATCTCGGATTTCATGAGAAAGTCAAAGAGTTTGGGTTCTCTAGGAGCGAAAATGAGTCCTGTGTGTATATCAAGGCTAGTGGGAGTATAGTCACTTTTCTGGTGCTGTATGTCAATGACATATTGCTCATGGGAAACGACATTCCAACCTTGCAAGAAGTTAAATCTTGGCTTGGGAAGTGTTTCGCCATGAAAGACCTTGGAAAAGCTGTCTATATTCTCGGGATAAGAATATTGAGAGATAAAAAGAAGAGACTGATTGGACTCAGTCAAAGTGTATACTTGGAAAACGTGCTGAAAAGGTTTAGCATGGAAAATTCCAAGAAATGAGAGCTACCAATACAAAGTAATGCCAAATTGAGTAAGACTCAAAGCCCAGTACAAATGAAGAGATAGCTTAAATGAGTCGGGTACCTTACGCTTCGGCTATGGGGTCGATCATATGACATGTACTCGCCCTGACGTGTCTTTTTCCTTGAGCATGCTCAGTCGCTATCAGGGAAATCCGGGCAAGGCTCATTGGACAACAGTCAAGAACATACTCAAGTATCTGCGGAGGACGAAAGACATGGTCCTAGTCCTTGGTGACAGTGATATTTTGAAAGTAAGTGGGTACAATGACGCCAGCTTCCAGACAGATAGAGACAACTTTCAGTCTCAGTCGGGCTGGGTGTTCCTATTAAACGGTGGAGCGGTTACGTGGAAAAGTTCCAAGAAAGAAACGGTGGCTGATTCAACTTGTGAATCAGAGTACATAGCTGCAAGTGAAGCATCAAAGGAAGCGGCTTGGCCGAAGAACTTCATTGGTGACTTTGGAGTAGTCCCGACCATTCAGGAGCAAATGGAACTGTTCTACGATAATGAAGGAGCGGTTTCCTTGACTAAGGAACCAAGAGATCATGGAAAGTCCAGACATATCGACAGAAAGTACCATTACATCAGACATGGAATAGAAGAAGGTCACCTAATTGTAAAGAGGGTATCACCTGAAGATAATCCTGCAGATCCTCTGACGAAGGCTCTGAGTAGGGTGAAACACTATCAGCATGCTAGGAGCATTGGGCTGAGAGATGATATTAGTTTTAGTAATTATATAGGTATCTCGAAACTTGTAACAAAGTAAATGTAATTGACTTTTGGTGATTAAATAATAGAGAATTATTTATGAGTATTGCTTACTACTATTAGTCAATGGTTCATTATTGTGTTTCAAATTTGCATGTTTTACTTCCCGAGTAATTTGATTATTCAAAATTCCACAGTCGTTCATACTTTCGGAAGTAAGTAGTGAATTAAGACTGTCATGAATTGAATTGTAGATTGTCTAAAGAGTTAGACATAGCAATAGTGTTGCTGCAATATTCATGAGTACTTAGAAATGGAGATTTGAGTATTGGAGAAACCCACGCTCAGAGAATTACTTCATGGATTATATCACAAGTACTTCTAAGACGATAATATCTTATGGTCTTGAAACGGAGACATATGAGTTGAAATTTACAAGTCGGTTGTACATTAATAATGCGTAAACGCGTCGGTAACTCGATGTTATAAAACGTATCGTTGTGCGCGATTTGACGAGTAAAGGATACAAGCATATGAGTCGAAGTTTATTCGTTCCTTTTGCCCTAACGGGAAAAGCGATATCTTTGGGCCCCTCAGTGATTTGGTGGTGACTTATAGTGCCTGGCCCAGCTTGGACTAAATTGATGTGTTCAATTAGAAGTCATATATCATAACAAATCGTAATATTTTATTAGGATAATATATTAATTAGAAATAGTAATATTTAATTAATGATTAATCAAAAATTAATTGGGATTAATTAGATTAGTTAAAAGTGCAAGGGCTGAATTGTAATTGTTCAATAGTTGAGCAATGGACAATTATGGAATGTATATATATTGGACGCATTCTAAGGCTTAAGCCTTAAGGAATTCGAAATCCGTATATATGGATACTAGGACTATTTGTGGTAATGATAAGGTATTTGAATTATATGATAAAAGGCTTATCATATCAGAATTCAAATAAGGCAGTGTATAAGCCTTATGACTTATCATTCTGGCGCTATAAATAGGGAGTCCTGGAACCCCATATTCTGCGCCAACTCTCATAGAGTTTCTCTATTCTCTCTAGTTTTCTTGCATGCTTGGGTTCTGGGTGTGAGCCATTAGAGGCACGACATTTGTGGTGCTTGCTTCCAAGAGATCAAAGGTATGTAGTTTCTAAACCTTTCTTTAGAATTTTAATTATATGCCTTTAGGTTCTTAGTTATAGGTTCAATAGAGAAAACATAGATCCTTATTAGGTTGCATGTGAACTTAAGAGTTTAAGTTTATTGTTTGCCTATACTCCATCACTAGACTGATCATGATGAGATTCAAGAGTCGACCAATGAAGAACCTAAAGTTGGGACTCGCGCTCAACTAGAGGTTGAGAGACCTGTTGAGAATGAGCAAAGAGATTGCTTAGAAATCTGACACATCCTCACATCATGTTCAAAATTTGATAGAGAACGTCATGCACCTGAATTCCTTGGTTTCCAAATCATGAAAGTGATGGCACATTAAATGTCATAGATAAGCCTAAGAACTATCAAGAAGCTATCATAGCCCCATAGGCTGCTAAATAAAAGGAAGTGATGGAAAGAGAGATTCAATCAATGTATGATAATCAAGTTTGGAATTTTATTGATCATGAATGATAACCAAGTTTGGAATCTGGTTGATCACACACTTGTTTTTCAAAACCATTAGTTGTCAATGAGTCTTTTGGGAAAAGACAGGCATGGATAGGAATGTGCACACAATCAAAGCTAGGTTTGTTTCAAAGGGTTACACTCAAACTCAAGGATATGATTTTGAGAAAACCTTGTCGCCAATAGCAATGATCGAATCTATCAGGATATTACTTGGATTTCATGATTATGAAATATGGAAAATGGGATGTAAAGAAACCGCTTTCCTTAACGGAAAACACAAAGGGAATGTGTAAGTAACACATTCAAAGGTTTTTATCCAGGAATCTGGATAGAGTGTGCAAGCTTGAGAGGTTCATTATTGGAATCAAACAAGCATATCACAACTTGAATTTTGTTTTCAATGAGAAAGTTAAAGTGTTTAATTTCGAAAAGCAATATAAGCCAAAAATATGTGTCAAGGCTAGTGGGATCATTGTAGTCTTCCTTGTTATGGATGTAAGTGACACATCACTTATAGGAAACAATGCCTAATGTTGCAAAGTGCAAAAGCTTTGGAATATTTCGTTATGAAGAACTTGGGAGATCCATTATATGGTATAAGAATCTATAGAGATAGATACTTGATAGAGAACCTTGTACGAAGATCTATGGAGATAGGTTTGAATAACTAATAGGACTAAGCCAAGATACTTACTTAGATAAGATCTTGAAGGGATTCAAGATGAGAGATTTAAGAATAGGTTTATACATATACAACATGGCATGACATTGAGTAGGACCCAATGTCCCAATTCTATTGATGAATTGGAAAAGGACGAGTTGAGTCCCATACGCTTCGGCTAGGGATCGATCATATATGCCATACTACATACTTAACATAATGTCTCGTACACCTTGAGCATGACAAGTCATTGTAAGGTTAATCCTGGCAAAGTAATTAGATCACAAAATCAAGTACGTCTTAAGTATCATAGGTAGATATAAGATTAGTTAAAACTTAGATCTCATTCGATGACATCTTAAGTATCTTATGAAGATATAAGATTGGTTCCTCAAGGAATCCAGTGTAAAAGTTTATGTTGATTCATGCTTACTAAAAGAAAGATACGATCCATGTTTGCAGTCGGGATTCGTGATCGTTATAAATAGTGACTTGGAGGAGTACCAAGTAGGACACCATAGTGGATTTAACAATATGAGTTAGAGTATGTTGTAGCTAGTGATGTTACAAAGAAATCTATGTAGCAAAAGGGGTTAATCATAAATACTATTATTGTTTCATACTTTAATAGTTAAGTTGAGATCCTTTTGTGACTAAAAGGGTGAAGTCATTTTGACTTAGAACCCATGTCACACAAATGCACATGGCATTTACTTAGCCGTTGCCATTACAATTGAAAACTTGTCCAAAGTTGGAAGTTTGTCAAAAGTTAAGACATCATGGTCAATACAATTGTTCTATGTCATTGTCAGTTATTTGAGTCAATGGGCATAGAATTGCCAATGAATTGATTTAATGTTTTTTTTATATATTGGAACTAATACGATATTAATCTTTATCTGATTTGGTGATTATTATGTGGAGATCATAATATATGCAGGAATGTTGTCATTTTATTAGTTCACTAAAACACCCACAGTCGGTCATACTCTTGGAAGTAAGTAGTGATTTAAGACTGTCATGGAGTATTAGTTGATGTCTATCGAGATTAGACATTGCATGGAGATGTAACTAATACTCATGAGTACTTAAATGGAGATTTAGGTATTGGATAAACTCGCACTTAGAGAGATTACTTCATAGATATAATCACGAGTAATTCTAAGATGATAATATCTTCTATTCTTTAAACGGGGATGCCTGAGTTTTAGTTTACAATTCTGTTATACATTGGTTTACCTAAACGCAACCGTAACAGGGAGTTATAAAAGGTATGTCCATGTATGACATGAAGAGTTGACTATAGCTATGTAGTGAAAGTTTATTTGTTCCTTTTGCTTTAAATAGAAAAGTGATATCATGGGCCACTCGACGATTTGATGTGGACATTATAGTGTTGGGCCCAGCCTGGACTAGATTGATGTGTTCAATCTCGTAGTCTAATACGGTCAACATAAATCGGAAATCGGGAAACATAATATTGAACTTGAGATTGATTCTTATTCATGTCACAGATTCATACGATATCTTGTAGAACAAAGGAATAACTGATCACTTATCTAAGAGTTGACTCCAAGAATAAGATTCAGAGTTTGGCTGTGGCTAAGGAAGCACGCTCTATGGATTAAGTGGGAGACTTATCACCAATTGTAGTTGATGACTTGTCCAAGTGGGAGACTATTGGAATAGTTTCCAAGGTCATAACTAATTGGTAAGGACTTTCTATTAATAGCAGGGTCTTTTTGGGCTGCCCTCAGTAGTCCAAATGATATCATTATTAATTAAGATATATATATATATATATATATATATATATATATATATATATATATATATATATATATATATATATATATATATATATATATATATATTAGTTTATTAATTTGCCATATGATGATAAATTATTAGAAACAAGTTTAGAAATAATTATAATTCATTTCGAATTAATTATAATTGATCTATAATTAATTGGAATTAATTTGGCAATTAATAAAAATACAGGGGCTGAATTGTGATTGTTTAATAGTTGAGCAATGATCATTCTTGAACCCTAAAAGGGGGAGGATGAAATTTTGAAGAAACCTTCCATAAATTTCGTCCAAAAGGTGGAGAAAAACAAGGGTTTTGATTCTTGGTAAGTTTGGATTGTTTCTTTATATGTTACCATTCAAACCTGTCGTATTTATGTCCCACCTTCAAGTATAAATAGAGGTCCCCTGACACCATATTCTGCACCCCAATTTCAGAGCTCCTTAGACTTGGAATTTCCCTTTTTCTCTCTCAGCAGAATCTATAATCCCTCTATAGGGTTTTATAGCGAGTTTCTCAATTAAGATGATAAGTGGACTTATTAGGTGTGAACCATTAGATGTATTCTCGTTTGGGTACTACCTTCCTTAGCTTGGGATTTGTTGTTGGCCTTAGATAATTTTGTATGTTTCCATTGCCATGTTTAATGTATCTAGGGTATAGAAAACCTATCAAATGTAACACTCAAATTCTATTTTTCTTTATGTGTTACATTCACTTTTTAGTCATTTGATGTATTACTTCATTTAAAGAATTTGTTTGAATTTTAAATTTGGAAGGAAACGTGATTTGATGATGTTCCCATTAGAAAAAAATACTAATAAAAGATGTTCCGCTAAAAAATGTTATGGAAATTAGATTTTCAAATTATAGATGTTGCATTGTACTTTCATTTTTTTTTTTTTTTTGTTATGAAGGTATTCTACTTTAAATGGAATTGCAACCAACCAGGACGGGGGGTAGGTTCTTATGGGTTGTGTGTTTAGCGGTCAATTTGGAATCAGGGTTTTGTCAAATATGTTATTTCCATGGTACACTGATTTGTATTGTGTGGTGTAAGTTGCTATTATGAGTGTAAAATTTTAAAAGAAGTTTCCAAGAAATGGAAATGACAATCCTAAATTGAAGAGACATTTTAATTTTAAACTCTTACATAAATGACATCAATTTGAGTTTTTTGGTTTGATTCGAGTTTATATAACAAAAAATCGAACCTAAATGATATCGAAGAAGACATAATCTACTTCTCTTTCTTGCTGAATCATGTAGACAAGTTTAAATTGCAGAATTCCGGTAATGAAAACAAGAGATTCAATATTAATGCTCTAATTAAATGGAGGATTCGCAATAATTGAACAGAAAACTATGAGGACTTACTCCAATCGATGTGTCAGTCGTCCAACCCCAGTCGATCGGAATCAATCGTCCAGCTCCAACCGAGCACGAGGTCGAGGTGTGAATCGCCGGTTTGGGTTATGTTCCCGTATCCCCTTTTGAAATTACCTAATTACAAAAGTACAAAACTACCCCAAACTATGTTATAATTGCTATTTTATTTATTAAATTTTATTTGGGTAATTCGTGTTATCCAAAATTTGTATATCTTATCATTAACAGAACCGAATAATGGAAAGCCAAATACCCAAAATTGGTTATAACCCATTTATTATTTGGTTCGGGTGGCTTATTCAGGTACGATTTTTTCCGCACCCCTGAAGCCAACTTTGGTCTCACATGGCTAAAAAGGGTTTTTATTTTGAGTTGTTTATTACAAAAGGCTCTATCTTCAATGGTCTCTTTGATGTAATCATTTGAGTCTTAGAGAAGGAAACCAACATGCGATGGGAAATGTTTCTAATTGGATTTCCTTACAAAATACGAAATGTTTTATAATTAATCTAAAATAGTAGCATACTTCTATTTAAAATCAAAAACTCAAAACAAGTTACTTTGATCTCTTTACCAAAAATACGACGGTGCTTATATTTTTAACAAAAACCTACAATGTACTTTTATTTTAAATCCAATATAACAATGCATGAGATATTAAGAGCAAAATATATTTTATGATTCGAGCTATTATGAACCAATTTTTTAATGAATAAAATGCAACGTCCCAAATTTTGGAATAAATTTGTCATTTTAAAACTCGATATAAAAGCATAAAACATGTCAGAATTAAAAATCATTCATTTCAAGTTTAGTAATCAGAACACTTAAAACCTAGTTCATCGGTTGAGTACAAAAACGAAAATCAGCGAAAGATTTGACACCAAAATGTCGGATGCGACACTTGTCATCATCTTCTTACGACACTTGTAATCATCTGGTTTGGTGACTTTTGTTATTCCATCAATTTGTTTTTGTCCATGACTTTAATTTTGTAAAAAAATCTTAAAGTAACAAAATTCTTAAATTTTAATTCTCTACAAAACAAGCACCATCATGAAAATTTTAAAAAAAAATATTTTTTATTTTTTATTTTTTATTTTTATACAAATAAAAAAAATTCTCCAAAAATTATGAAAATTTAAAGGATCATTCTAGAAATTATACTAGTAAGTTTGTGTAAATAATTTTTTGAAAATAAGTTTTTTAAGTATTTATTTTTTAACTTTATGTAAAAAAACACCAAATTAGAAAAAATGTTTATGATCTAAAAATATTAAGAACCAAAATATATTTTATGATTCAAGCTATTATGAACCAAGTTTTTTATGAATCAAAATGTAACGTTTCAAATTTCGGAATAAATTTGTCACTTTAAAACTCGATATAAAATCTTAAAAACCATTCGGTTTAAGTTTAGTAATCAGAACACTTAAAACCCAATTCATATGTTGAGTACAAAACGAAAGTCAGCAGATGACTTGAACAACAAAATGTCGGATGGGATACAGTTGCGCCGTGCTCCAATCCTTTATTTGAAAGGTACCTGAAAAACATTTAGGGAGAAAGAGTAAACACAAAGCTTAGTGAGTTTCCCAAAACACCATACAATCCATCATATAAACACACAATAGTCATCCATCATCAGGTTATGGCCTTCAATCACGGTCCAAACAGTCGGGCTCACGGCTCACCCGTTCCGCCAACATCCGTGTAGTTCACCCTTCGGTCACAGTCCAAATAGTTGGGTCACGGCTCACCCGCTTCGCCTTCATCCTTGGACTTCGGCCTTCGGTCACGGTCCAAACTGTTGGGCTTGCGGCTCACCCGCTCCGCCTACGTCCCCCAGTAGCAAGAACGGATCAAGCGACTAACAATCAAAACAAAATAGCATAATAGCCTAAGCACACAGTTTTGACCTGACGGGTCCTTAATCACGGCTACACAATCATGTAACGTATAGTACGCCTAACTAAGCACACACTCCTACTCCTTGCAGATTACGACTACCTATGCATATAACATCACCCATGGTATAGTGAGAAGACTCACCTGATCTGCCAAGCTGATAAGCACACCCACGCGCATCCTTGGGTACACGATAGCACGAATTCCCTAATTTCCATTAGGAATAACTTAGCAACCCAAAACCAACACAAGGTCAACTATTAGATCAGCATCCTAATTCCTTCCAAGTTTGAGTAAAAGTCAAACGGCTCAAAAGTAAACGGTCAAAGTCAAAGTCAACGCTTAGCGCCGCTATCTCCTCAGGAAGCGCCGCTAAGCCCAATCCAAAACAGGCACTCGCGACTGTTAGCGGTGCTAACTACAAATTCCTCAAAATCCTCATTAAAGCATTTAATCCTTTCGGGCAGAGGCTAACACTCTCCAGAACTCGTCCCTTTGAGGCATAACATCATAAAAATAGGAACTTGTTGACATACATATCCAATGTATGTCAAATCTCATACTTGGGTCAATAAAGCGAATCAAACCCATCATTAAACACTTGATGATCAAGCTCTAAAACCCTAATCTGATGCAGCGGAGAAAACCAACCAATTCAAGGGACCAAAAAGGCTTGGAGTTGCCCCAACTCCATCACCAATTCACCCAAGGGTTAAAACCACAATAACTTAATCATAAACAAGAAGGAAATCCATCTAATGACGGGAGAATCACTTACAATAGTCCAGAACTAATATTGGGTCAGGTTCCAAAGCTGAAGATGATACAGAACATCCACCTCTTCTTTCATTATTCACCAAGAAATCCTCACAAGGGTCTTCTAGCTAAAAAATCACTCAAAATGGTCTTCCAGATCATTTCTAGGGTTCTAGAGAGTATAGAGGGTGGAATATGACGGCTCTATGGTTTAAGCATGCACTAATAGGGCCCAAGGCCTGCGATTTCTAGGGCTTTGCAATAACGGCGGTTAGCGGTGCTAACTATAGCAGTTAACGTCGCTAACTACAGCTACCCCGCATACAACTTAAGCTCCAGATAGCGGCGCTAACTCAATAGATAGGGACGCTAGCTCTAGGTTATCTTAAATCCATTTTTCTTTATATCCAAGCTTGGTCATTTCGGGAACCAGGTATTACAACTCTCCCCCACTTATCTGGATTTCGTTCTCGAAATCTGTGTCTGGAACCACTCCTTCATTCCCCAACTTTGTCACACCCTCAAACCGTATTGGCGGAATAGTTTAAGGGTGGATGACTTCATGAACAATATCATAACAAGTTGAATTATAGTGAAATACAAGCAAACAACCATCATAAATAATTGTAAAGGTTACATAGTTCAATGTATCATGTTTCGATTACAATTACAAATGATGACAAAATATGCAAAATGACGTCGTGACGTCCCTTCAACCAAGCTTGTGGTTTACCTTTTTAGTTTCCTGAGAATACAAGTAGTTGAAAAAGTGTCAACAATTAAGTTGGTGAGTTTATAAGATTTTTGTATAAGAAATGTCCTTTGTTTGTAAACGATAGTGTTGAAAACCAAGAAAATCCAATATTTTCTCATAAAAATGTCCAAGTCTTTAAATCCCAAAGACTAAAATGTAGTATGTAAACCGTAGTGTACTTTCGTTGAAATGTGTGTTTCCACCTAAAAAAATTATGAAAATATTAAGTTGATTATTTTCCCATGTGAGATACCATATAACCATACTGTGACTAGTTGGCCTGCTGCGACGTTCTTCAGGCGTCGAAATGTTAGACATTTGGACACCTCAGACCTGCCGGTCAAGCTGTAGCTAGCAGCTCAGGTGCGGGGTTGTCAAGCCCCGTATAGATTTATACTCAAATATCGCGCTCTCTTACGGAGACTCTGGTTATATAAATTCAGGACTTTTAGTAGGTACTTATAAAAGTACTTTGAAGATTCATCTACAAAAATGTATGTATTCCAATCAACTTGTTTACGTACGTTTTGTATATAAAAACTCTTGAAATCGTCCCTTATCATTTTTCCCATGATAATATAGTATAGTTTAATAATTATATAATTTTATATAATTATTTTTGTCAAGTTCAAATGTCATAATAACCTTTTGTTCATAGACTATTCCAATAATAGTCTATTTTTAGTAATTGCGTCGTAATAACCTTATTTTTACGAACGATAGCGAAATAATTTGTTCAAAGATTATAAATATCATCTTTTGAGATATTTCTCACAAAAATAGTATAATATCTTGATTATAACCATTTTTGCTAGAAAATAGTGCCTTTGTTTATAAAAACGTAGTTTTTACTAGTTTTCGTTTTTATAACGTTTTTATCCAAGATCTAGTGTTTTTGTACACTTTATTTGTAGTTTTGTAATCTTTACACATCTTAACATGTCAAAATGTTCATAAAACATAGATCTATTCATATTTCATGCCAAATTCAACTTATAACATTTTTGTCCAAGATCTAATATTTTACACATTTTATATATAGTTTAGTAACTTTTATACAAACATATTGTGTATCATTATGAACATCTTACAAAGATCTATCCATATTTCATGTCAAAGGTATTTTTACTCAAATACTAACTTTATGAACTTGTGTAAAACATCATATATAGCATTTAAACATATATAACTTGAATAAAACAACATTTATAGTAAAGGAACTTGTATTCTCCCCCAAAAAGGTTTGAAAAGATGAAAATGAGGGGTATGAACTCACATTGAGTGTGGATCTTAAGATTTCTTAGAAGAAGGTTGAAGATTTTGGTTCTAAGACCCGGAGGACCCTTGGACAAAGCTATTATCCAATGGATTTTCGTGAGTATGTGTGTGTACAAGAGTAAATGGAAGTATAAAATAGTAAGTCGTTTTAGTGAAATTTTGTGCGTTTTTGACGAAACGAAGTTCTAAATAATTATTTTGTATAAAAACATTGCCAAACATTTATTTTGATTGAATTATAACTCGTTGGGTGCCGGAATACGCGTTTAAGCGAAGTATTCTTCCGTTTTCGCGATTTTCGGCATTTTACCGGAAATTGCATTTAGCTTTGAAATTAAATACTAGATATTATTACGTTACTTATCATATGAATTGTTATTTCATATTTGATGTTTAAGGCACCTCATTTTGTATTTTGAGTCCAAACCCTGTGTACATTTACCCGTACACAGCGGTTTAATCGTTATAACTTTCACATATGAACTCCGTTTTCGACGTTCTATATATCCACAGTTTCGTATTTAAGAGTAGATTGTTTTATGAACATTATTTTTCTAAAAATAATAATTGTACGATTATCGAATTTTTACGCTACAGTAGTCTGCTGTCCGTATTTTCGATTTTTAACTGATAATTGTTTTGATTTAGCATACGTAATACTATAATATTAATAATTCATCGCAAAAGTTATGGAAAATAACTTTTCAACATATAAATTACATACGCTTCGTTTGACTACAGTTGACTTTTGTTGACCAAAATTTACAATTGTCACATCATCTACCCGTTAGAGAGAATTTCGTCCCGAAATTTAACTCTTGAGTGGATCCTCAAGGGTTTGGGAAGAGATGTGGGTACTTCTGTTTCATTTGGTCTTCACGTTCCCAAGTAAATTCTGGTACACGCTTGGCACTCCAACGGACCTTAACTATCCTTATGCGGCTCTGTTTCGTCCTCTTGATTTCTCTATCCATGATCTCTACGGGTTCTTCCACAAAATGAAGGTTCTCGTTCACCTCGATTTCGTCGAGCGAAATGACAAGAGTTTCATCGGACAGGTGATAGTGTTTTATTTTTACAATAAAACACTATCATTAAAAGACTGTTTTGTCGCATAAAGACGTTCAGAGGCATACGAAAACCGTATTGTTGTGCAAAACAAAAGATCTCAAAAACCGCCTTAAAACATGCAAAATGCTTCTTTATAACAGATATGGTTCAGACAGACCCGTCTAACCTACCTCGTCTGTTAACCAAATAGATCATATTTCATCTAAACGCATGTTTTCACTCAACATCCAGGCAAAAGCTCACATTCCAACGGCAGCTCCTGATGCACACCACAGACTCCCAAAAGTCTGGCGGTGATAATAGATCTACTGTCGGGTCAACACTAGCCCAAGTTAGCCATTTGTTTTCACATAGAAAACATCTCACAAATCACGGGGAAAGCCTATTATAATATCATTATTTCTCTCAAAAGAATTATGATTAATTTGTCTTTCGTCCCCAGACATCCTCACTAAAATTGTAAGCTAACGAGAGAATATCTCATTTGTTTATACACTGCACATCACGGCCCACTGCTGTGTTGCAGATGCAAATCTGCCAGAACTATGGTAATTACCATAGGAAATCCTGATAAGCTCAACATCAAAACAGGCTTATATTAACAGGTGGCTAAACATGAATTACGATTCATGTTTAACTTGAACAGAGTTCTCCGGAGCTGCTGGTGTGAGAAAAACACGAGGGATTTGTGTGCTAACTTTTGTGGCTTATTTTCAGGAACAAGACCCAAGAAACTCTGATAAAACAACCAAACCCGAGGAAGTGATGCTCCAAATCAAAGAGCAAAAATGCGAAAAACAGATAAAAGCTACAGCAATCGCGACTTGACAGACCCCTGTGTCGCGACGTGAAGAGAAGCAAGACAGAAAGATCCAGATCCTACAGCAATCGCGACGCGACGGATGCATAGGTCGCGACGCGAAGAACCAAACGCGACAATACCAACTTTTTGATCGCGAGACTACCAACACAACGCACTAGCCAGACCAGTGGCCGACCAAAAGCAGCACTCGACGCACCCTCGCGACGCGACGGACACCCTGGTCGCGACGCGATCGCTGTGTTCAGCAAGTATAAATAGAAGCCTTCTATGCACGGTTTTAGACACCCATTCACCAACCCTTGGACACCAATTTACTCCAACACTCTCAATCAGTTGTAATATTTCGAAATATCTCTTAGTTAGTTGTTTAGAACCAATAGATTCTCTATTTCGGTGGTAATTCTAGTAGTAATTCAAGATAATCCAAAGGGTAAAACCTCCAAGTTACATGCCGAGGAACACCAAGACCATCGCCACGATCATCACTCGAATGGAAGGCTAATCTTTTCAGATTACTTCCGGTAATGTTATCATACTCTTAGTGTAACATGTTTTTACTTTGATTCCGAACAATTGTTTTACTATTGTAACTTTTAAACTTTCATATCATTGAATGCAAAGTGAATCATTTGTGTCTACTTCTACTTGTTATCATATTTTCAAGACATAGTATTATCAACATATTATTCGTGCCCATCTCATCTAAATAAACGAGTTAAGACGGATAATCGGTTAATATACTTTGTGCCCAATTAATATGTTAATAAGTTGTAACGTTACTATCATCTAGATAAAACATAATATTGTCAAACCATTGTTTGTACCTAATCTACTCAATTGTTAGACAAAGACAAATAATTGATTCAACATGTTATGTATTTACTCATGAAATAGTAATTGTTAGTAGACTATAATTATGTCAAAGTAATTATATCGGAATCATTATAGTAAAACATGCGAATCTAATTGTTGATAACTAAACCGGAAGTAACTCTTTCTCTATTCTCAAGTTACAATTTCAATATTTTTACCATCACAGTTAATATTTGCTTTTCCACTCGTTAAAAATTAACCACTAAATCCTTGTGGACTCGACCCCGCTTGCCCTATCTACGTAGTAAAAGTGGGTTATAAAATGTTTTTGACGCGTTTGACGATAGCGTTGTCAAAATGGCGCCGTTGCCGGGGATTATGTGCGCTTAATTTCTAAAGAGTTGCTTAAAGTTAAAAATTTTCTCTTTGTTATTATTATTATTTTTTTTTTTGCAAACTCACTTGTTTATGCATACAAGACATAGTAGCAATAATTCACCATTATTATTCAACCCGGAGCCTGAAAGAACTATTAGAAACAATCGAATTGCAAGGCGTTTATTTAGAACAATGAATTTGGACGAAGTATTAGTAGAAGATGTCCCCGATGAATCACACATACAACCTCCACAAATGGGTCCTCACAATCCCATACCACAAGCACATCCACCAAATCCTCCACAATTCCGCAACAATGGCAATGGTGGATATCAAGGAGATAACACCAACAATTGGAATGGAACAAATCGACACAACGGTGGCTTTCATGAAGGTAATCAATTCCATTTTCATCCTCGTTATTTTGAACAACCCAATAGACACTCTGTAGCATCTCACTTTCAACCAGGAGATTATGATGATCCTTCACCTATAATATTTCCACATGGAAACGAACATATTGTAGAAATTAGACCACAATTAATTGGAGTAATTCCACTTTTTCGTGGTTATAAAAATGAGGATCCTTATAATCACTTGTATGAATTTCTTGCAATAGCTAACGCAAACACTCCAAGAGAAACCAATAGAGATACTTTTAAATTGCATTTATTTCCATTCACCTTAAAAGAAAAAGCAAAATATTGGTTTACATCACTTGCTCCTGGAAGTATTAATACTTGGGATTAATTGAGAACCAACTTTTTACAAGAGTTTTACCCAGTTAGTAAAACCACAGAAATAAGAAAAGCAATACAAGATTTTTCGCAAAAACCCAACGAAGAATTTCATGATGCTTTCGATCGTCTTAAGGAATTACTACGATCGTGCCCGCATCATGAATTCCCTCGTTGGCAACTTGTAAGGTATTTCTTTGATGGAGTAGATAGCACGAATCAATCCATGATAAACGCTGCCTCAAGTGGAACGTTTATGTTGCAAGATAGTGAGAATGCATGGAGATTTTTGGAACAATTGAGTAATGGTTCAAAAGCTAATTACTCAACAAAAAAACATGATAATCCAAATCAAACTGTTGCAACAATAGCACTCGATAAAACATGGAAAAACGGAGTAAAATCTGACATCATGTCTTTAAGCAAAAAAGTTGATTTTTTGCTTACAAGTCTTGGAAAAGAGAAGGGTGCTAATGTTTTGCAGGGACAAAAGCCATGTGCAAATTGTGGAAACATGGGACACAATGCGCATAATTGCACGAAAACGCATGAAGAACTCAACCATTTAAGTGGATATGGTCAATACCATAATCCACAAAGACCTTTCAGGCCCAACCATCAGGGAAATTTTCATAACAACAATCAGGGGAATTTTAATAATAACAATCAGAGAGGACCATATCAAAACCAGCATCAAAACCAGCAATGGACATTTCAACCCAACCACAATGGAAGAGAAGGAATTACAAGCAGAAAAGAACCAGCAAATGAAGGAACAAAGCTAGACAAAATAATGGAATTCATCACCCAAACATACCAGAAGACCGACACTAACACCAAAACAATCGCAGCGATGGAAAAACAAATAGCACAATTAGCTGAACAACTTGGGAAAAGAGAAGAAGGAAAATTCCCAAGCAACACAACTGTGAATCCTTCTCACAGTCAAAGACCGGGGAAAGAACATCAAGTCAACCAAGTCATCACTTTAAGAAGCGGGAAGAAAGTCAACAATCAGGTAAGTTCTCTTCCCAACCCAACTTTAGAAGAGGAAAGTGATACCGAAGAAATCTACAATGAAAAAGAGGAATTAGAAAAAATTTTAAAAGAAAAAGAAATAGAAATTGAACAAAATAACATCGCACCATATCCTTCAGCCCTTGAACCATCGACTTCTAAAGACACAAAACGGACTAAGTCGGAAGACATGTGGGAAGTCTTTTCCCAAGTCAAAATAAACATTCCCTTAGTCAAATTAATCAGAGAAGTCCCTTCATACGTGAAATTTCTGAAAGATTTATGCATTCAGAAAAGAATATTAAAATCGCGTCTCCCCAAGCAAGTAGACTTAACAGAACATGCAAGTTCTATAGTCTCCAACTCTCTTCCTCCCAAGCTTAAAGTTCCAGGAGCACCCTTAATATCTGTCACCGTGGGTAATATAAACATAAAAAAAGCACTCTTAGACCTTGGAGCAAGTGTCAACATTCTTCCAGGAAATTTGTTTGATCAGTATGAACTAGGCAATCTAGAACATACTGATATCATTTTACAACTTGCTGATAAATCCACAAAAATCCCAAGAGGAATGTTGACCGATGTTATAATCAAGGTGGATGAATTTTACTATCCAGTTGACTTTTTAGTGCTTGATACTGAACATACTTATAAGGAAAGTCAAGCTTCAATTATTTTGGGACGACCATTTTTAGCAACAACAAATGCCTAAATTAATTGTAGAACAGGAGCAATGGATATCGCCTTTGGGAACAGAAAACTCCGATTAAATGTCTTTAATACATTTAATAATTCATCAACGGAACATGAGTGTTATCAAGTTGATGTAGTTGATGACTTAGTGCATCAAGCTACACCAACCATCTTAAGATCTGATAAATTGGAAAGTTTTCTTAATAATATCAGGATTGAGGACATGGACACAAAAGAGGTACATATGATGGAAGAGGTTTTTCAAACACAGCAATGGAAAACGCCATGGATCCCACAAGTTGAAAAATTACCCACAAACTTTTCAGCACCGTTAAAATCATCTTTTGAAGTACCACCGGTGTTAGAATTGAAAACGTTACCAAATCATTTGAAATATTCATTTTTGGGAGCTAACAAAACTCTTCCTGTAATAGTTTCTGCTGATTTAACAGGTGCTCAAGAGGAAACCTTGTTAGAAGTGTTGGTGAAGTACAAGGAAGCTATTGGATGGACAATAGCAGATCTGAAGGGGATAAGTCCAGCGACGTGTATGCACAGAACCATTACTGAAGAAGGAATGAAACCATCCCGAGAAACACAAAGACGGTTGAACCCGAATCTCAGAGAAGTGGTCAAGAAGGAGGTACTCAAATGGTTGGATGCTGGCATTATTTACCCAATATCCGACAGCGATTAGGTAAGTCCAACCCAAACAGTGCCCTAGAAATCAGGAATCACAGTGGTCGAAACAGAAGATGGAGAAAAGATGACCACCAGACCAATCACAGGATGGAGAGTTTGCATCGACTACCGCAAGTTGAATGCTGCAACATCAAAGGATCATTTCCCACTCCCATTCATAGACCAAATAGTCGAAAAATTATCTGGAAAGAAATTTTATTGCTTTTTAGACGGATACTCAGGATACAATCAAATTGTCATCCATCCCGAGGATCAGGCTAAAACAACGTTTACTTGTCCCTATGGCACCTTCGCATTCCGAAGGATGCCATTTGGATTATGTAACGCTCCCGCCATGTTCCAACGTTGCATGATGGCTATATTTTCTGATATGGTGGGAGAATCACTAGAAATTTTCATGGATGACTTTTTGATATTTGGCTCCTCTTTTGAAAATTGTTTAAAACAGCTGGAGAAGGTACTAAAAAGATGCACGGAATCTAATTTAATTTTAAGCTGAGAGAAGAGCCATTTCATGGTCAAGGAAGGAATTGTACTTGGGCATGTCGTTTCAGAACGCGGTTTTGAAGTTGACAGAGCCAAAGTACAAATCATTTCCACCCTTCCCCCACCAAGCTCGGTAAAAGGCATCCGTTCCTTTCTTGGACATGCCGGATTTTACCGACGATTCATTAAAGATTTTAGTACCATTTCTAAGCCACTGTGCAAACTGTTATTAAAAGACGCACCATTTGTCTTTGATAACGACTGTCAAGAAGCATTCACAATTCTGAAACATAAATTAACTGAAGCACCAATTTTGCAAGCACCTAATTGGCTTCTTCCTTTTGAAATAATGTGTGATGCTGGTGATTATGCTGTAGGAGCAGTCTTGGGACAAAGAGTGGACAAGAAACCAGTTGTTATTTGCTATTCAAGCAAAACATTCTCCGAGGCACAGCTTAATTATACCACCACTGAGAAAGAACTTTTGGCGGTTGTGTACGCTCTAGATAAATTTAGATCTTACATTTGGGGATCTAAAGTTATTTTGTACACAGACCATAGCGCTATCCGCCATTTGATGAAAAAGAAGGAAACAAAACCACGGCTCATTCGGTGGGTACTTTTGTTACAGGAATTCGACATAGAAATCCGAGATAAAAAAGGATCTAAAAATGCGGTGGCTGATCATCTCTCCAGAATCAAAACCGATGAAATTCCAGGGGAAACTATACGAGAGGATTTCCCTGATGAGCAACTGTTTTCTGTTCAAAAGTTACCATGGTTTGCTAATCTGGTTAATTATTTTGTAACAGGAAAAACACCGCAACACTGGACCACTCAACAAAAGAGATACTTTTTCTCCCAAACCAAGCAATATCTATGGGAGGATCCAGACCTATTCAAAATAGGAGCAGACCAAGTTATCAGGAGATGTGTGCCAGATGATGAACAGATGGACATTCTCCGTCACTGTCACTCATACGCATGTGGAGGACACTTCAATGCTAAAAAAACTGGGCACCGAGTTCTCCAAAGTGGTTTTTTCTGGCCCTCTCTATTTAAAGATGCTTACACTTATGTCAAAGCTTGTGATAGATGCCAACAGATGGGGGGAATCTCAAGACGAGACATGATGCCGATGTCCCCGATACTAATTTTCGAAATTTTTGACGTTTGGGGCATTAACTTCATGGGACCATTCCCCACATCATTTGGAAATTTATATATTTTATTAGCTGTTGACTACGTGTCCAAATGGAATCCCTCGAACCATCATAAGTGACGGGGGTTCCCATTTCAAAAATAGACATTTTGCAAAAGTTTTAAAACACTATGGCGTTACCCACAAAATTGGTACACCATATCATCCACAGACAAGTGGACAAGCGGAGGTGTCTAATCGAGAAATTAAAAGAATTCTAGAAAAGACAGTCAGACTAGACCGAAAGGACTGGTCCATTCGATTAGATGATGCCTTATGGGCCTATCGGACAGCATATAAAACCCCCATAGGAATGTCCCCGTATAGACTCGTGTATGGCAAACCATGCCATCTACCGGTGGAGATAGAGCACCGTGCCATGTGGGCAATCAAAAACGCTAATATTAATTTAACTGATGCAGGTGAAGAGAGAAAGTTACAGTTATCAGAACTGGAAGAAATAAGGAAAGAGGCATATGAGAGTTCAAAAATTTATAAAGAGAAAACAAAAGACTTTCATGACCGCCACATTGTCCGAAAACAATTTCATAAAGGACAATTGGTATGGTTATTCGATTCACGTCTCAAACTCTTTCCTGGAAAATTGAAAAGCAAATGGACTGGTCCGTACGTTATAACAGATGTTGCACTACATGGTGCAATAGAAATTAAACCAGAAAAAGGAGGAAAACCGTTTAAAGTAAATGGACAACGGTTAAAACCTTACGTTCAATTGGTGGATAATTCAAAAGTAGTTTTTGAGAAAATTGCTTTAACTAATCCAAAAATCTAACCAATTGAGCATAAGGCACTGCGTCCGGCTGAAGACGTTAAACTTAGCGCTTTTCGGGAGGCAACCCGAGAACTTTGTGGGTGTGTTCACTGCAAACCCTCATTTACACTTATGCAAAGCATAAGTGTGTAGTGTGTTTATCTACTTGTTTTTATTTTATTTTATTGCATAAAAACATTAAAAAAAAACATAAAAAAATTGTGTGTATTAAATATACGGACACACAGGTGAAAAGAGGGGGTAAAAACAAAGTTTAAAAATGAAAAAAAATAGCCCTCTGAGGTCCCTCGCGACGTGACCCAACTTCCTCGCGACCGCGAGAGCAGGTAAAATCGCGATCAGATAAGACAGATGTTTCAGGCTTCGCGACGCGACCAAGACCATCGTCGCGACGCGAAGAAGCGTGTACAAGTATAAAGCCTAGATCTTATCAGTCCGCCGCTTTTTACCCTTTCATCACTCTTCGCGTTCTCTCTCACGGCCAAGGAAAAATCCGACCAAAACACTCGATTTTCTTCAATTTTTCTTGTGCAATTCATCATACAAGGTACGTATAACACTCCTCCACTCTCGATTAAGGTTTCTACACGTAAAAACATAGAAAAATCGCAAGGATTCGGGCCGAACCCGATGATTCCGATCGGATGCATTTGAACGATGTTATTTCCTTAAATTAATGCTTATACATGTTAGATCTAGCACCTAGGAACCTTGTTGGCTTAATGCATTGAGTTAAAACCGAGCTAAAAATGAGAAATCGTCCCTCCCGTTCGGTCCGATCGCCATTCGCGACCGCGACGAACACCACCCTCGCGACGCGAGGTTTGAATGTGAACAGACGCGACCAGGTCGCGAAGCTTGTGCAGGAGTCGATTTTTCTCAGTTATTTTTTCTATTTTCTTGCATGTAAGACCCGAGTAATGATTTGTGTAACTTGAAAATTTGCAGATATGGCACGTAGACGGGAACAAAGACAACAAGCAGTGTAAAGGGACGATCTCTCTCTGCATCCGTGGTTACAATTTCCACAGACCATTCCCTCGTCCAGAAAAAATTTGTATGAGTCAAATGTGGAAAAATACAGACGAAGAGACGTCGAGGCAGCCCCAGTACTGGACTGGAATTTTGCCAATACTGTGGGAATCACTGCAGCACTTGACCAGTATTTGGTCAAGACCGATGGCACGTACACTAGCTATGCATGGAGGAATCTTTTTCAGATCAGAGAGCCGAGCTACAAAGAGTTGATGCTGGAGTTCTTCTCCACAGTATCCTTCGACCCGACCGAGGAGGATATGTTCCTACGTACAGCCATTTCCTTCTGACTTGGAGGGGAAGCCAGACAGTGCAGTGTTGCAGAGCTGGGATGGAGACTGGGTCTCTATCCACATGGTGAGTCCCGCACACCCGAATTGAGACAGTACCTAGCTTAGTGTCTCACAGGACCGACTGAAGAACTCAGCAACATCGACTTCTGGGGAGAAATTGTTGATACCCTGTATCTCCCCGAGACTGCAGTGGAGAGTGCGATCCGCTCTCCCATTCACAGGTTATTACACCGACTTGTTGCTACTTCCGTCAATCAACGGAAGGGCAGTGAGAAGGTCCCATCTGCAGATCTCTTTTACTTGTGGTGTCTTTTGACACCTGGGAGGCACTGCAACCTCCCATATTCGCTGGCATATTTCTTGGCCCGCAAGGCCACAGGGGCCAGATCCACTAGCCCCCTCTGCGGTGGTCATTTGATCACACGCCTGGCCCATTCATACGGTATCTCAGCACAATCAGAGATACGAGTCATGACCGCGAGCGAGCCCAGATCCATAGGGCGTCAGTACTTGGAGTCTATGAGGGTGATCAGACCGTCAGGACCACCAGGGGCATATGAGATTGCGGAACCAGAGCAGGCACCCGAGGCAGCTCAAGCACCACCTCCACCTCCTAGACGCCGACAGTGCCAGCGTCAGAGATCCCCTGCCCAGCCACAGGATCCCGAGCCCGAGATTAACCTCGGGACCATTTACCGACAGATGCAGGATTGACACCTGGCCAATCAAGTCCAGCATCAGTGGATGGTCGACTCTATGACTGACTTTTTCAGGCATCAGGGATTTCAGCCCCGACATCCATATCCAGGTACTGTTCCACCTGTACCTGATTGGTACACGGGTAGCTATCCTCCAGGAGATGAGGCTGGGCCATCAGGTACTCATTATGATGACGAGGAGGATTCATTCTTTATCTTTTGCTTTAAAAATTGGTGTGAAGTTTAAATACTGTTGTGTATTTTAATTATTGTTTGGTGTGAACTTTAAATATTGCATGGTGTGAATTTTCTTGAAGTTTATTTTATGTTTGTTCAGAATGACGTTTGTTTGTGTTGTTGATTATATTACAGAAGGCGATCTAACATGCTGGCAGTCAGTTCAGCGTCCAACCATATCAATTGATACCACCGAAGTTAATATATTTATATATATATATATATATATATATATATATATATATATATATATATATATATATATATATATATATATATATATATATATAATAATAAAAAGATAAAAATTTGTCCAAAAAGAAATCAGTTGCGAAAAACTCTAATTTGCTTGAGGACAAGCAAACCTCAAGTGTGTAGTATTTTGATAGTGTTTTATTTTTACAATAAAACACTATCATTAAAAGACTGTTTTGTCGCATAAAGACGTTCAGAGGCACACGAAAACCGTATTGTTGTGCAAAACAAAAGATCTCAAAAACCGCCTTAAAACATGCAAAATGCTTCTTTATAACAAATATGGTTCAGACAGACCCGTCTAACCTACCTCGTCTGTTAACCAAATAGATCATATTTCATCTAAATGCATGTTTTCACTCAACATCCAGGCAAAAGCTCACATTCCAACGGCAGCTCCTAATGCACACCACAGACTCCCAAAAGTCTGGCAGTGATAATAGATCTACTGTCGGGTCAACACTAGCCCAAGCTAGCCATTTGTTTTCGCATAGAAAACATCTCACAAATCACGGGGAAAGCCTATTATAATATCATTATTTCTCTCAAAAGAATTATGATTAATTTGTCTTTCGTCCCCAGACATCCTCACTAAAATTGTAAGCTAACGAGAGAATATCTCATTTGTTTATACACTGCACATCACGGCCCACTGCTGTGTTGCAGATGCAAATCTGCCAGAACTATGGTAATTACCATAGGAAATCCTGATAAGCTCAACATCAAAACAGGCTTATATTAACAGGTGGCTAAACATGAATTACGATTCATGTTTAACTTGAACAGAGTTCTCCGGAGCTGCTGGTGTGAGAAAAACATGAGGGATTTGTGTGCTAACTTTTGTGGCTTATTTTCAGGAACAAGACCCAAGAAACTCTGATAAAACAACCAAACCCGAGGAAGTGATGCTCCAAATCAAAGAGCAAAAATGCGAAAAACTGATAAAAGCTACAGCAATCGCGACTTGACAGACCCCTGTGTCGGGACGTGAAGAGAAGCAAGACAGAAAGATCCAGATCCTACAGCAATCGCGACGCGACGGATGCATAGGTCGCGACGCGAAGAACCAAACGCGACAATACCAACTTTTTGATCGCGAGACTACCAACACAACGCACTAGCCAGACCAGTGGCCGACCAAACGCAGCACTCGACGCACCCTCGCGACGCGACGGACACCCTGGTCGCGACGCGATCGCTGTGTTCAGCAAGTATAAATAGAAGCCTTCTATGCACGGTTTTAGACACCCATTCACCAACCCTTGGACACCAATTTACTCCAACACTCTCAATCAGTTGTAATATTTCGAAATATCTCTTAGTTAGTTGTTTAGAACCAATAGATTCTCCATTTCGGTGGTAATTCTAGTAGTAATTCAAGATAATCCAAAGGGTAAAAGCTCCAAGTTACATGCCGAGGAACACCAAGACCATCGCCACGATCATCACTCGAATGGAAGGCTAATCTTTTCAGATTACTTCCGGTAATGTTATCATACTCTTAGTGTAACATGTTTTTACTTTGATTCCGAACAATTGTTTTACTATTGTAACTTTTAAACTTTCATATCATTGAATGCAAAGTGAATCATTTATGTCTACTTCTACTTGTTATCATATTTTCAAGACATAGTATTATCAACATATTATTCGTGCCCATCTCATCTAAATAAACGAGTTAAGACGGATAATCGGTTAATATACTTTGTGCCCAATTAATATGTTAATAAGTTGTAACGTTACTATCATCTAGATAAAACATAATATTGCCAAACCATTGTTTGTACCTAATCTACTCAATTGTTAGACAAAGACAAATAATTGATTCAACATGTTATGTATTTACTCATGAAATAGTAATTGTTAGTAGACTATAATTATGTCAAAGTAATTATATTGGAATCATTATAGTAAAACATGCGAATCTAATTGTTGATAACTAAACCGGAAGTAACTCTTTCTCTATTCTCAAGTTACAATTTCAATATTTTTACCATCACAGTTAATATTTGCTTTACAACTCGTTAAAATTTAACCACTAAATCCTTGTGGACTCGACCCCGCTTGCCCTATCTACGTAGTAAAAGTGGGTTATAAATTGTTTTTGACGCGTTTGACGATAGCGTTGTCAACAGGCATTTCTTTAAGTTGGATATGTGAAAGGTGGGATGGACATTGCTGAGCTCCTACGGTAAGCGAAGTTTGTAGGCTACTGGGCCGATCCTAGCGAGGATCTCGAAGGGCCCAATGTATCTGGGGTTCAGCTTCCCACGCTTTCCAAAGCGTATCATTCCTTTCCATGGCGAGACTTTTAACAACACTCGGTCACCAACCTGGAATTCCAGAGGCTTGCGTCGTTTATCTACGTAGCTCTTTTGTCGGTCACGAGATGCTTTCAATCGTTCGCGTATCTGAACGATTTTCTCTATTGTCTCTCGTATGATCTCCGGACCGGTGAGGGTGCTGTTAGGTGTTTGGCCTCTGGCTAGTTGAGTATCACCCACTTCAGCCCAGCACAGAGGGGATCTACACTTGCGTCCATATAGAGCTTCAAATGGAGCAACTTTGATGCTAGTGTGATAGCTGTTGTTGTATGAGAACTCAATGAGCGGTAAGTGGGTGTCCCACGCCTTACCGAAGTCTATCACACAGGCTCTCAACATATCTTCTAGTGTTTGGATGGTTCTTTCACTTTGGCCATCCGTCTGCGGATGGTAAGCTGTGCTCATGTCAAGCCTGGTTCCCATAGCCTTTTGTAATGATTGCCAAAAGTGTGAAGTGAACCGGCTATCTCTATCCGAGATGATTGATCTCGGCACACCGTGCAATTTTACAATTTCTTTGAGGTAGAGCCTCGCTAGCTTATCCATCCTATCAGCCTCCTTGATTGGCAGGAAGTGAGCGGATTTGGTTAACCTATCGACGATTACCCATATAGTATCTAACCCACCAGTTGTCTTTGGTAATTTGGTTATGAAGTCCATTGTTATCCGCTCCCACTTCCACTCGGGTATTGCTGGTTGTATTAGCAAACCCGAGGGCTTTTGTTATTCTACTTTAACCTTGGCACAAGTCAGGCACTTGCCCACGTAAGTAGCAATTTCTGCCTTCATGTTTGGCCACCAGTACAGTTTCTTGAGGTCCAGGTACATTTTGTCGGACCCAGGATGAACGAAGTATCTAGTCTTGTGAGCTCCATTCATGATAATGTCTCTGAATCCGCCGAATCTCGGTGTCCAAATTCGGTTCATGAGGTAACGAGCTCCGTCATCCTTAACTTCAAGGTTTTTATCCATCCGTCGCAAGGCTTCATTTGCGACATTTTCAGGTTTTAAGGCTTCTAGTTGCGCCTCTTTGATCTGAGTGGACAAATGGGAATGGATCGTTATTGTTAATGACTTCACTCGGCGGCCCGAGTACTCTTTTCGACTGAGGGCATCAGCTACCACGTTGGCCTTCCCTGGGTGATAAATAATTTCACATTCATAGTCACTTAGTAGCTCTACCTATCGTCGTTGTCTCATATTGAGATCTTTTTGGTTGAGGATATGCTGGAGACTCTTATGGTCGGTATATACCGTACACTCTGTGTCGTACAGGTAGTGTCTCCAGATTTTCAATGCGAACACTACTGCTCCCAACTCGAGGTCATGTGTAGTGTAGTTGACCTCGTGAGTTTTAAGTTGTCTTGAAGCGTAAGCAATGACTTTTCCTCTCTGCATGAGTACACAGCCTAGACCCTGGTTCGATGCATCGCAATAGACTACAAAGTCTTCTGTTCCTTCTGGAAGGGACAGAATAGGAGCGCTGCACAAAGCTTTCTTTAAGGTCTGGAAGGCGGCGTCTTGTTTATCTCCCCACTTGAATGTTACACCCTTCTGTGTCAGGGCAGTAAGTGGCTTCGCAATTTTGGAGAAATTCTGTATGAATCTTCGGTAATAGCCAGCAAGGCCTAAAAACTGACGGATTTCTATCGGAGTTCTTGGTGCTTTCCAGCTTTCGATGGCTTTGATTTTGGAGGGATCCACATGTATCCCTTCTTTGCTGACTACGTGGCCTAGAAAGTCTACTTTTCGAAGCCAAAATTCGCATTTCGAAAATTTCGCATACAGCTTCTCTGCTCTTAATGTCTCCAAAACTTGTCGTAAGTGTTGGCTATGTTCCTGTTTACTTCGTGAATAGATAAGTATGTCGTCGATGAACACTATCACGAATTTGTCTAGGTAAGGTCGGCATACACGGTTCAACAGATCCGTGAACACTGCGGGTGCATTGGTCAATCCGAAGGGCATCACAACGAATTCATAATGGCCATAGCGAGTTCTGAATGCCGTTTTAGGAACATCTTCCTCTTGAACCTTGAGTTGGTGATATCCCGACCTCAGATCGATTTTTGAGAAATAACCTGCTCCTTGGAGTTGATCGAACAGGTCGTCAATTCGGGGTAGCGGGTATCGGTTCTTGATGGTGAGCTTGTTCAACTCTCGATAGTCAATGCACATACGGAATGATCCATCCTTCTTCTTCACGAATAAGACCGGCGCTCCCCAAGGTGAGAAGCTCGGCCTGATGAACCCTTTGCTTAGAAGTTCGTTTAGTTGGCTGGATAATTCTTGCATTTCTGCCAGGGCTAACCGGTAAGGTGCTTTTGCTACCGGGGTGGCTCCTGGAATCAAATCGATTCTGAACTCGACTTGTCGTGCGGGTGGTACTCCTGGAAGGTCTTCTGGAAACACATCGGAAAAGTCGCAGACTTCGGGGATTTCTTTGATGTTCTTTACTTCTTTCTTTTAGTCAACAACGTGGGCTAGGAAGGCATGGTATCTTTTCTGTAGGTATTTTCGGGCTTTGATGCAAGACACGATTCGGAGGCTGGTACTGGGTTTATCACCGTAGACAACAAAGGTCTTGTCATCCGGCAGGTGAAGTCGGATTCCTCGTTTGTAACACATGATGTCGGCATGATGGGGAATTAGCCAATCCATACCAACAATCACGTCAAAACTTCCTATTTTAACAGGCATTAAGTCGATTTGAAAGGAGTGATCGTCCAGAGTAAGTGTACAGCCTATGTATATGTCGTTTGTGCTTTCTGTTTTGCCATTTGCCATTTCTACTGTAAATGTTTCATTGAGTGGTTGTGGTTTTTGTTTTAATAAATATTTAAACTCGTGGCTTACGAAACTCCTCTCCGCACCGCTATCGAATAGTACACAAGCATATGAATTATTGACGAGGAACGTACCGGTAACCACGGTAGGATCCTCCACCGCTTCCGCGCGTCCCATGGCTAGGACTCTTCCATTTCTTCCCACGTTCTTTGTCTTTGGGCAATCACGCTTAAAATGTCCCGTCTCACCGCAACCATAACAAGCTTGACTCACCCCAGCATTAGAGGCTTTGGGTGGTTTGTAGAACTGGTGCTCTACAGAAACAAGCGGTATGACCCTTCTTGTTACAGTTCAAGCAGTGCATTTCTCTACAGGCTCCAGTATGGTGGAAATTACACTTGTTGCACTTGGGTAGTTTCCCATTATATTGCTGGGTTGCTGTTGGGGTAGTCGGGACAGTGGCTGCATGGACTGCCACAATTTGTTGTCTCTTGGCATTTTCTTGGTTAGGCTGATTCCTCCCCCTGTTCCAGGGTTTTCTTTTGTGGTCCCTCTCTCTTGGTTGATCAGTTTTAGCGGTCATGGTGCCTTAGCGAACTCCATGGTCGACTAATCGTTGAGCCAGTCGTTTTGCTCTGTCGAAAGTGGCGGGGCTTGCCGCTTCAACATTCCCTTGAATTAGAGGAGATAGCCCCCAGATGTAACGCTCCACTTTCACAGACTCCGGTGTGACCATAGTAGGGCAGAGGGTTGCCAAATCGTTGAATCTGTTCGTATAGGCGGTCAGATATGAACCTTTCATGGTCAGGTTCCACAGCTCTTGTTCTAGCTTTTGGATCTCCCCCCTGGGACAGTACTCTTTCGTCAGCATGGTCTTCAGTTCTTCCCAACTCATCGAGTTGGCCACGGGAAGTGTCAGAGCCTTAACGTGGCCCTTCCACCAGGACATGGCCGTCTCGGCAAAGGTACAAGCGGCGTATTTGACTTTAAATTCCTCGGGACAGGCGGAGATATCAAAGATTGATTCTGTTTTCTCAATCCAACTCGTGAGAGCAAGGACACCACCGGTACCGTAGAAAGTTACTGGTTTGGAGTTCGCGAAGTCCTTGTAAGAGCATACTCGCGATTGATTTGTTGTTTCTCCATTTGTGGAGTCGTTGGTACCATTTCCGCTTCCGTTTCCATTCGTCCTATTAGAGTTTATTTGAGCCACAGCAGCTGCTACCGCAGCGGTAACAGCAGCCTGAAAAGTGGCTGAGTCCATCATGAGCGGCTCGGGAGTTGCGATCGGTGCGCGCCTCGCGTTTCTTCGTCGGGGTGGCATATTTCTGCCACAAGGATTTAAGATTTGACGTTGGTTAGTTCTTGGTAAGGGTTGTCAAAGTACGGCGTTTCTATTATACGTTTATGTCGACTATGTAGTGATAGGGGTATAATAGGTGCATAAAGAGTCTAGATGTATGGTTCTATAGTATCACAAAATACTCGTATAGTATTTTTGTTTTATGTTTTGTGCTAGTGTTATTCTTTGTACATGGCTCTTGGCAAGTCTTTGGAAGTTGTTATAAGTAAGGTCATTTCTAAGGGGTATGAGATTTATGTAAGAGGAAAATTTTGAGTGTACGACTTCGTAGTATTCATAAAATACTCCTGTAGTATTTTAACTCTATGTTTAGTTATATAGCGTCATAAAATACTCCTATAGTATTTTATATCTTATGTTTAGTTCTTTTGGTTACTGGTAAGTGTTCAGACTTGTTGTTCACCACGATTATTCCTAAGTATACGTTAATCATATCTTGGATCAATACAGTTGATCAGGCTCTATTCATCCAAGATATCATCACCAAAACACTTTAGGCCTATCCGTAGCGTTCAACTCATCATACCACTTTTGTATGTTTTCGTTATGATATCGTTCTAGTATGTATGTATGTACTTATACTTTTATAAAAGTTATCGTTGTAATTTTAAAAGTATACTTGTACGAAAATGTCTTTGAGAGATTTAGTCCCATTGTATTTATAGTTGTATATCTTTAAATGGATTGATATACTTAGTTCACTATAAACAATGCTCTGATACCAATCTGTCACACCCTCAAACCGTATTGGCGGAATAGTTTAAGGGTGGATGACTTCATGAACAATATCATAACAAGTTGAATTATAGTGAAATCCAAGCAAACAACCATCATAAATAATTGTAAAGGTTACATAGTTCAATGTATCATGTTTCGATTACAATTACAAATGATGACAAAATATGCAAAATGACGTCGTGACGTCCCTTCAACCAAGCTTGTGGTTTACCTTTTTAGTTTCCTGAGAATACAAGTAGTTGAAAAAGTGTCAACAATTAAGTTGGTGAGTTCATAAGATTTTTGTATAAGAAATGTCCTTTGTTTGTAAACGATAGTGTTGAAAACCAAGAAAATCCAATATTTTCTTATAAAAATGTCCAAGTCTTTAAATCCCAAAGACTAAAATGTAGTATGTAAACTGTAGTGTACTTTCGTTGAAATGTGTGTTTTCACGTAAAAAATTTATGAAAATATTAAATTGATTATTTTCCCATGTGAGATACCATATAACCATACTGTGACTAGTTGGCCTGCTGCGACGTTCTTCAGGCGTCGGAATGTTAGACATTTGGACACCTCAGACCTGCCGGTCAAGCTGTAGCTAGCAGCTCAGGTGCGGGGTTGTCAAGCCCCGTATAGATGTATACTCAAATATCGCGCTCTCTTACGGAGACTCTGGTTATATAAATTCAGGACTTATAGTAGGTACTTATAAAAGTACTTTGAAAATTCATCTCACAAAAATGTATGTATTCCAATCAACTTGTTTACGTACGTTTTGTATATAAAAACTCTTGAAATCGTCCCTTATCATTTTTCTCATGATAATATAGTATAGTTTAATAATTATATAATTTTATATAATTATTTTTGTCATGTTCAAATGTCATAATAACCTTTTGTTCATAAACTATTCCAATAATAGTCTATTTTTAGTAATTGCGTCGTAATAACCTTATTTTTACGAACGATAGCGAAATAACTTGTTCAAAGATTATAAATATCATCTTTTGAGATATTTCTCACAAAAATAGTGTAATATCTTGATTATAACCATTTTTGCTAGAAAATAGTGCCTTTGTTTATAAAAACGTAGTTTTTACTAGTTTTCGTTTTTATAACGTTTTTATCCAAGATCTAGTGTTTTTGTACACTTTATTTGTAGTTTTGTAATCTTTACACATCTTAACATGTCAAAATGTTCATAAAACATAGATCTATTCATATTTCATGCCAAATTCAACTTATAACATTTTTGTCCAAGATCTAACATTTTACACATTTTATATATAGTTTAGTAACTTTTATACAAACATATTGTGTATCATTATGAACATCTTACAAAGATCTATCCATATTTCATGTCAAAGGTATTTTTACTCAAATACTAACTTTATGAACTTGTGTAAAACATCATATATAGCATTTAAACATATATAACTTGAATAAAACAACATTTATAGTAAAGGAACTTGTATTCTCCCCCAAAAAGGTTTGAAAAGATGAAAATGAGGGGTATGAACTCACCTTGAGTGTGGATCTTAAGATTTCTTGGAAGAAGGTTGAAGATTTTGGTTCTAAGACCCGGAGGACCCTTGGACAAAGCTATTATCCAATGGATTTTCGTGAGTATGTGTGTGTACAAGAGTAAATGGAAGTATTTAGAGCTTAAATCACTAGATGATTATAACTTACCAAGAGAACTTGAAAGATCTTTGAAGATGATGAAGATTTGAGCTCAAAGACCCTTGGACAAATCTAATATCCAATGGATTTTTATGGATGTTAGTGTGTGTAAAAGGTGTAAAACTTCTGTTATGTTGTTTAGAATCAAGAGATGAGTGAAGATTACCTCTTGAACTTGTGAAATGGACTTGGAATTGAAGTTTGAAGATGAAGATGGTAATGGTGATGGTGTGGCCGAGAGCAAGAGAAGGAGAGGAGAAAAGAGAGTGGTGAAGGAGAGAAATGAGCTAGTTTAATGAAATGTAACTAGTTAAGTTCCTTTGAAGATCCAAACTTGATTTTTCCATATTATAAAATTCATAGCCCTTTTAAGAGCCTAGATCATGAATAGTAAGTTGAGATATGGTGTGATGGGTTGGGTGGCTTGGGGGCTGCCGATGGGGGTAGGGGGGGTGAGGTGGTGTGGTTTTTATAAAATAGCAACATACTTTATAAACATAAGTGATTTTTATAAAATAGTAAGTCGTTTTAGTGAAATTTTGTGCGTTTTTGACGAAACGAAGTTCTAAATAATTATTTTGTATAAAAACATTGCCAAACATTTATTTTGATTGAATTATAACTCGTTGGGTGCCGGAATACGCGTTTAAGCGCAGTATTCTTCCGTTTTCGCGATTTTCGGCATTTTACCGGAAATTGCATTTAGCTTTGAAATTAAATACTAGATATTATTATGTTACTTATCATATGAATTTTTATTTCATATTTGATGTTTAAGGCACCTCATTTTGTATTTTGAGTCCAAACCCTGTGTACATTTACCCGTACACAGCGGTTTAATCGTTATAACTTTCACATATGAACTCCGTTTTCGACGTTCTATATATCCACAGTTTCGTATTTACGAGTAGATCATTTTATGAACATTATTATTCTAAAAATAATAATTGTACGATTATCGAATTTTTACGCTACAGTAGTCTGCTGTCCGTATTTTCGATTTTTAACTGATAATTGTTTTGATTTCGCATACGTAATACTATAATATTAATAATTCATCGCAAAAGTTATGGAAAATAACTTTTCAACATATAAATTACGTACGCTTCGTTTGACTACAGTTGACTTTTGTTGACCAAAATTTACAATTGTCACAAACTTCAATCAACACACGCCATCCATTAAATTCTCATTGGTTAATGTTCCTGCTTCCCCCGACTCCAATTCCACCCAAAACACCTAAGGCAAACCAAAACCTAGCTCCTAACCCTTCATCCAACACACGACGCTTAACGAGCAATCCCAAATGATTCTCAGCTAATACGAACCCTTTTCCTTAATCCTCATGCTTGTCTGAGACATACTTATGCCACTCTTGCCCTTTAACATCGAGCTGACTACTATTACATTCGAAATTTGCAAGGACCCACACACATTGCCACATGAAAACTTCACCGTCCTTCTCGAATCTGTCTCTGACCATCCCACATGTTCCAGGCGCCTACCGCCTGAAAATCCTACAGAGCCCCATGGTCGTCTCGTCCGACATGCACCTCCTCAGCTGAGCCATGTAAATGTGTTGACCTGATTGAGTTGTCTACACCGCTCCAACAGTAGGCCTCCTTGCCCACACACACGATATTTATAATAATACAATCTAACAGGGACCCGGCCTACTCAATTCCTAAATCGAACAACCCATCCTTATGGCACCAACTCCAGTTAGCAACCCTCATACAATCCTTTAACACATGATCACCACAATGGGTCTCTTACGCCAGCCCGCCTTATGGTGTTCGGTTCAGTCCAACCCAACCGGGTTTCAGCAAACCCCAACTCAGTCAGTCCCGAGCACAATCTAGCCCTATCGAGTCTCAGACACCGTCCACCCGGAGTAGGTTTCATGCACGATCAAACCCCAAGGGTCTTAGGCACCGCTTACCTAATCGAGCTTCTTGCCTGACAATCATAAAACAACCATACAATCTAACGATCAACCCCAAGGTCACAAGTGCCCTTCCATAATTGATTTCGTGTCTTTTATACCTTCGACTAAACTCTTTGATTGCCCCCAAGAAAAAAACGAAATCCCAGTTACCCTCGGATGTGAACTTTGACAGCGTACCACTACCCCATCAGTCAACATGTCAACTCCCATGCCGGTCGTAATTTCCAATCACGAAAATGCTACTCCCTTTGTCTGATGTCTGAATTAGACAAACCCAGCATCCGCACGCATAATCCTTGCTATCCTAAAGGGACATCCCCGCATATCACCAACTCGTTGACGCATTTGGTCTTGTTGTTCCCTTAAGTAGGAAATGTTAAGACAAAGTGCCTTGAAGCGGTTTTAAAAATCGAGCGAAAATGCTTGGTACGCATGTGTTGTAGGTTGAGGTTCGAGCTCCTACTCTTCTTCAACACCATCATCCTCCAAATCCTTAAGTAAGGGGGTGGGATCCAATTTTCTAGTTAAATTAGGTTGAATGCCCCATGTCTTTGTTTGCTGAAAACATTCCAATATTGTCACCCCAAGCTTAAAACCTTAACAATGGTGCAAAAAGTTGACGACTAGAACAAAATTCTCAAATGCGAAAAGCTTTTTGGTTAGATGACAGAATCTAATGGCTGAGAATATACCCGGTGTTGACTTGTGAAAATTCAACACCTTTGTTTTCAAATTTCTCCCATTCTTTTTTTTTTCAGAAAATATGAAGAATATATGGTTGTTGACGGCAACTCGCGTTGGTCCGACTATTGGATGTGGTGGTCCGGCTGTTGGAAGGGTGGTGGAAATTTTTGGTGGTTCCAAGTTCTTGATTTTGAACGTTGAAGAGGATGAATATATGTTGCTGATATTTTGGTACTTGTGATTGTTATGATTTACTAATATTTTGGTACTTGTTTCGATTGATATGCAGATTTGCTTACACATCGTCAATTATCTAGATCTTTCTTTCCCTCTCTCGATCGGAAAATATGTGCTTCTATTTTCATTTTTTAGTAAAACAACATTTTTGGTCTTGGTGATTTACTGATATTTTGTACCAGTTTCGGTTGATATGCAATTTTTTCTTTCCCGTTTCTAATGTCATTTCACATATACTTAATGGTTCAATATTAACGGTGTTAATCAAAATAATCAACCATGCAACAAAATGAATAACGAGAATGTAACAACCAGATTTTTACATTAGACATGAATACGAATTCGAATTTCGATTTCGTACCAATTTCGTTTCATGTCAGTATTTTTTTTAGTCATTCCTAGTTTATAGTAAGAACTAGATTCCACTCTTCATTTTTTTATGTAAATTACCAAATTGACATCATAAACCCATTAGGGTGAACGGAGTCGTGCTTGGTTTCGATAGTGGAGGTGGTCGATTTTTGCGGTCCCTCAATTCCACTGGGTGAGGCTTCGGACATATGAGGTTTGAACAGGCCACGGGCTGCACCATCCCACACCCTACTAGTTGTTACAATGGCTATATTTTTAAAAAAATAATAATTATATTTTGTCTTACCACTATTAATATAACCATCTACCATTTCAAAAACCACATCAACCTTCTACACTCTATCTAATCTATTCAAACTCTCTCCAATTTCATATGGATTCAGAATGATGGGAAAGATGGTTTCATTGTGTTGTCGGTTAGGAAATATAGAAGTGAGAATAGAGAGAAATGTTGATGTCTCACATATGTGGCAAGTAGGTTGGGACGGTTCCCTCCACCCTTAAAACACAAACCATTCTTCCTTCACCATATTTATTCCAATTTTTTTCAATAGATTTAAAGACCGAACTAAAAATAACAAATGATTCTTATTGGACTAAATTCCATTTCCCACCATTTCCCACCATACCAAGTTCTAATCTCACTCCCTCCCTTTCCCCATAAGGAGTGTTAGGTTTCAATCAGAGGATGGCCACTGGCCACCTCTCTATCCCCGTAGGTGATTGACCCGGACCACCCTGCTGTCAGGTGTGCGTGGGCCCCGAGGTTGCTTCATCAGTGTCATCCAAAGGATGGGTCGGGTGGGGTCCTCGGTTATCAAAAAAAAAAAAAAAAACGTGACAAATTCCGGTTCTTCCATAATCCAATTTCATTGACAGATTACATTTTGTTAAGAAACGTTTCGTGAACCAAATACCCCGTATTTCATTGATTTTCATTACATGTTCTTTTTTCTTTCCATCATGCAATGGACTAAAACATTAAAATATACCCATTTTGATCTATGTAAAATCTTTAGTGACACCAAAAATCTCAAAAATTTACTTTCATTATAATCTTATTTGGACATTTATGAGCTTTTATCATGTTTAATACTAGAGACATTGTCAAACAAAATCACTAGTATCACACAGAAAAATCACCATGAAATAGAGAAAATAGGCATGCCTAACAGTTTGTGCTTCCACCGCCAGTTGCCCAGACATGCTTCTACAGCCTCTCCACCTTTGCTTTATCAACTTTGGAGGCATCTAACGTGTCTTCATCATCACTAACTCCTTCCACATTTTATTATTTTCTTGTGGTTTTTTTAACTGCTAATTCTTCAAGTATATCTTTTGAGCTTCATCACGACCTTCATATCTTTTAGTGACATGAGCACACCATTGCTCAAAAAAATCTTGCTTTTATATTTTATGTACTAGTTATAAAAGTATAAACATTAGGGGTGAGTGTTGTACGGTTTGATGCGGTTTTAGGTTAAAACCGCACCAAAAACCGCATATATCGGTTTTTTAATTATTAAAACCGCACATTCGGTTTTTGTATTTGGTGCAGTTTTTGGTTTTAAGTGCGGTTTTGTTTTTATATGGTTCGGTTCGGTTTATAAACCACAATAGCTACGGTGCGATTTTTACATTCGGATGGTTTTAAAACCGCAAAACTGATAGATTAAAATCATATTTTTTGGTCCAATATCAAATCGAATACAAATGTAAAACGACTTTATGACGTGTTAGTTATTAAAGTGCTAAAAAAAAAGATTAAAACTATGGCTAAAACATATTTAAGAAGTCCTAAAATAATATTTACGTTGTGAAAATACATATTTTAAGTCTTAAAACTAAATGTTTGTTTATGTTAAGGACTAGTAGAAACATTTTGTTTATATGATCCATTTTATTTAGTTTAGGAAGTCCTTCATTGGGTCGTCATGGTGGACCTTCTTCATTCGGTACGCCTCCATATCTTCTGCTGTCACCTGAAACCCAAAAACAAAAAACATGAAATACAAATCCAGTTTCGAATGTGGGACCCGACCCGTTTGGGTACAAAAATATTGCAGAAAAGAAAATATGGATATAAAGTTTTACAGACCTCTTCGTTCCACTTGACATTGTATTTTCGCTTTCTTTCGTCTTTTTCTTCTTTCCGCCTCTTGTCCTCCTACATACATGAGTAACAAATGAGTCTTGCATTTCAAGTTCATAACTAAATTATCAATTTTTTTAGATGCAAGAAATAACAACATACTTTCATTGTTTTGTGTAATATAGCATCTTACTTTCTTTTCTTACAATTACAGCATTGTGATTTGGAAAATCGAACCTAATTATAACAATGTCAAATACAACGCATCTCCAATGGTAACTTTTTTAAAAGCTTTTTACCATTGGAGGTAAGGTTTTTTGACCTTTTAACATTTTTATTGGTTTGTACATAATAATTTATTTTACACCCTAATTATATTTAACGTACTAATTTTTTTTTATTACAAAATCTATTTGATTAAAAAGCAAGATTTCATAGAAACCACTTCAGTTTGGTTTTTTTTTTATGGTTTAACCACTGGAAATTTGTTTTTATTTTTCAAAAAACCATTTGTCAAGTTTTTTTTGGTAATGAGTTGCAAAAACTTGGAAGAAAACGTTTTTGGTCAAAGTTGTTTTGTTTAGAAAAAAAAAATCCAAGTTTTAATGGTTAAATCATAAACCGTAATTCTTCCGGTGGTTAAACCGAAAAAAACTCAAACAGTAACGGTTTTTATAGAATCCAAAGTTTTATGTAGTGGTTCTTTCGAAAAATAAAACAAAATCTCGGTGGCTAATCCAGAAAAAAATTCTTTGGGTGGTTTCTATAGAATTTGCCCTTGATTAAATTTAGCAAAATAGATTTGAACTAGTATTTGGACTGTCCGCGCGATGCTGCGGAAGCCCGGTATATTGAAAAACGCAGCTCGATAAAAAAACAAATTATATAAGGGACGAAAAATGTAACTTTAAAATATAATAAGGGACCGGAATCGTAACTTACGAAATACCAATAATATAACTTTATAATAAATAGGGATGAAAACAATTAATTCAAAATTAGTTGAGGGGAAAAAACGTAAATATAAAAGTTTGCTAAAAGAAGAATTAAAAATTGCTATTTACAAATAGAAGTTTATTTGGATTTGTATCAAATGTATTAGCAATTATACTATAATCTGAATTTAGTAATTATGTTTCTGGAAATAGCAAACCAATTGAACAGTAAAAAGCCCTCACATACACGATTTGCAAATTAATATATATATATATATATATATATATATATATATATATATATATATATAATATTTTAAAAACTCATCTCATAAAAAAGTAATTGTCAAATTATACAAATACCAAATTTAAAATACATTACCGCATCTTTTTATTTATTTATTTAATAAAATATTACTAATGTTAGTTTTCAAAAAACTGAAAAATCCTGCGAGGGTAGTTTATATAACATACAAGAAAAATAAAGATAAATTAGTTAATTTCTAAAAATTGTAGTGGGTTTATTACAATAAGAAAAAAATTTAGTGGAAATCTGGTGTGGCAAAAGCAAAAAGCTTTTGAGAAAAAACTGAAAGTAGGTTGCTATTTCTTGCCTATTAATAAAAAAAAAAGTTTACCTTTTTAAGGGCTTCAAGAAGCTTCCCTTGGTCCAAAACTAAATCATGTGGGATGTCAGTTCCCCAAGTGGCAAGGTTCTTGTCCTCAGTTGAAGGGGCAATCACTTCTGTTGACACGAAAAACATATATTTATTACTCTACAGGGGCATTTACGTCTTTTTGCATAACGGTAAAGAAAAGAATGGGAAACCTTGAGTGGCTTCTTTACGCGCGATGTTAGCTTTCATGAGATCCGATGCAGCTACAGCAGCTTGAATTCCAGCAGCACCCGTACAGTAACTGTTCCTAACAAACTGTTTACAGCATTTATATCCCCATTGATGCTCTTTCCACCATGAACCCCAAACACACGTGTGGTTATTTATGTAAACATCTTCTTCGTATTTGCTCTTAGGAACCGCCATTTCCTAAAAATATATATAAAATTAAAAAAATACATAAATAAAAACTACTTAAACATAAAAGGGTTAATTACGGAAAAAGCACTATATTTTGCCAAAAGTTCGGTTTAACCACCAATTTTTGGTAAAAAGTTTCATTGAAGCCATTATTACCGGTTCTTCCGGTCATAATGATTTGGCTAAAAATTGGTGGTTTATTAGTACAAATGAAAATTTGATGGTTTAAGCAGAAAGAGTAATGAAATATAGTGTTTTTCTGTAATTATATAAATTAATGTGTAAACATTATCTAGGTCTAATTACGAAAAAAGCACTATATTTTGCAAACAAATTCGGTTTAACCACCAATTTTTAAGATTCGGAAAAACCACCATATTTGGTAAAAAGTTTCAATGAAGCCACTGTTACCGGCTTCTTCAGGTCATAGTGGTCTAGTTGAAATTTTTTCCAAAAATTAGTGGTTTTATTAAAACAAATGAAAATTTGATGGTTAAACCAGAAAATGTACAAAAATACAGTGCTTTTTTCGTAATTTGCCGAATATAAAATAACATAATTTGAAGAAAAATGTATGTTATAAAAAATACCTGGCCTTTGATGATTCTGCCAGCACGATCATACTCGACTTCTCTTTCACTTTGGCCCAATAAAAGCTCTCTTGGAAGCGCCATGTCAGCAGCTGCATTCCCGTATTTCTCAACAATTGTTTCCTTCACTTGGGATTTTAGTTTTTCTTTATTAACTTTATAATTTTTGTACAATAATTCGGCTTGTGAAGGAGCAGCTTGCATATGGACATCATTGCCCTTTTCAAATGCCTCCCATGCGTGTATATTCAGTTGCTTGAACTCCAATGCTTGACCACTTACTCTATTTTGGTTATCTCCCTGTAATTAATTAAACATTAAAAACATATGATATTTGAAAAAATTAAAATAATAATAATGTTATACTCACAGCATAGAATTTCTCATTTGGATCCATATCTGGAAGTGGGTCCTCACGCATTGACCGAGTTTTTGGATCATAATGAGCCGAGTTGACATCAAGATTAAGAAGGTATTTTGCAGTATCTTCTCTAATACGCAGATTCCTGTACACACAACAAAATTTATTAGTTACTTTTTTAATACAAAAATAGAATAAAGTGTCGTTATGTTACGAAAGAAATATATATTTTTTAGTTACTTGACAAAAATGATATTGTAATATAATTAGAATGATAAGCATTTTCATATAGATTTTGTCATTATTTATGTAATGTTAAAAAAAATTGATTTTGACTTCTCTTTTTTTCACACCATCTTGTGATGGGATGAAAAATTGCAATCCCATTTTTTCTTTATGTATTCCTTTAACAACACAAGAAAAGATTAAAATTTTCAAGATTCTTTAACAACGTACAAAAGATATATTTTTATCATGATCTTGTTCGGATTTTAATACTAGAGACATCGAAAAAACCAATAAAAACACAAAAAAAAAATATACAAAAATGGACATACCTAACGGTTCCTGTGGACCCACCGCCAGTTGTCCGGACACGTTTTTCCACCTTAGCAAAATCCATCTGTTTACTTTCATCAACTTTTGCTTCATCAATTTTCAAAGCATCTTCATCATCACTTTCTTCCACATTTTGACTACTATTTTTTTCCTCTAATTTTTTAAGTTGTTCATCTTTCAAGAATTTCTTTCTTGCTTCATCACGCGCTTCATATCTTTCAATCACATGAGCATACGATGCTGCATCATACCCATTCCACCTGTCTCTTTTCCCATCATAATCAAGTTCAAAAGTTTCTATCTTTTCATCAGGTGCTATATTTTTACTTGTCCATTTTGCCCCTAGCTTCCTTGGCCTCTCCATGCATGTCTTGGTTGTATGTGTCATTGCACCACAGCTGAAAAGAATCAACAAATTTACAAGAATTTACCAAAATTCTGGTTTTTACGAATTTTTTTGAAAGTATGAGTGGTTTTTTTAGAACAAAAAAAATATAGTGCTTAAACCGAATTTTGGCCAAACTATAGTGGTTTTTATGTTATTAGCCCTAATAATAATAATAACTTTTGCTTACTTTTCGCATGCACCCTTTCTGTATTTGTCAGCTTGGTATATTTTTGCACCTCTGTCATACCATGACTTTGTGTAATTGGGATCTGACTTCCATTTCCTTTGATGTTTTAAACTCTATAAACACGAAAAATATGGTTTTGGTTATAATTATATACATGATTAATGAGAATGCAAGACAATAAAAATAATAGAAAAGGGTATACCGGTCTTTCTGCATTGAGATACCAAGGGGCAGATGACATATACTGAGGAATATGTGGATTGATTTCTTTTCCATCTTCATCAACTTCTGCAGGTGCAAGTCCAGCTTTACGGGCTTCTTCCAATTCCATCTGTTTTCTGTGATCTTCCCTGGATTTGAATGCCACTGCGATAAAATGAAGAAACCGCATTTCAATTCTTCATTCTTGGTTTGCAAACTACTAGTTTCTCTTCTTTGAATTGTGTGATTGTGTTCTTCTTTACTTGATTTTGTTAATTTTTTAAACGGCGCTGTGTTTATGTCTAAAATAAAATTATCTTCTGTATTTTTATCATTTGAAAAACGAGGAGTACTGTTGAAAGATATGAGACAGCAACAAAGTTTATTCAACTATAAGAAGGGCCCTTTTAATCTTTTGGCTCAAATGTGTTAAGAAAACTGCTCGGCTATTCTTCAAATGCATATACCATAAAAGAAACATATAAAGAAAATAAATCAATTTCTACAAAGGGAGCAGAAAATCCGCACCTGATGCCGTCGCCATGTTGAATTTGTTGCGGAACAAAACCCTAGAGATTGGAAGTTGATTCCAGAGAGGATGAGTCTATACAGGTATACGGGTGGTGTTCCTGTTGGCCGGGTTCCAAAACACACCGATCGTGGTGTCAGGGGGTTGGAACTTCCAAAATCGAGTGTCGATACTCAAGAGGCTTTGTCTTTCACTCCTTTCGGACTTCAGTTCGCGTCTTGGCGATTTCCAGAAAGGCAGAAACGAGACTCGTCTCTCGAATCTTGATACCAGGCTTTGGCGATTTCTTTACGGGAGAGAAGAAACGAGATGATACTCTACGAAAAGCTGAAAATCCCCAAATAAAACATGTGGGTCGGTTTATCCATTTGGGTCGGTTCTGTTTAAGTCGGTCGTATATTATGTATAAATCTAACCGAACCAAAAATTTTGGTTTTTCAAAAATACAAACTCAAAACCATTGGTTTCCTTTTTTGGTTCGGTTTTATGGTTCAGTTTTTCGGTTTCTCTCACCCGTGTAAAGAAGTGTGGGAAATAATTGTGGTTGGGACCTGTATGTTTTTTAAATTAAGTATATGATTTTTTCATCTATAAATAATAATATAAAGACTAAATTACAGTTTTGGTTCTTGTGGTTTACACGATTTTACAGTTTTAGTCTAAGTTTAAAATTTTCATGAAATCGGTCCTAGTGGTTGGCATTTTATTGCAATATTGGTCATTCTTGTGGTTATCGTCAAATTTATTCTGTTAAGTGGATGTAAAATATCCAAAATACCGTTAAGGACCAAAACTGTACTTTACTAAAGATATAAATAAAATCATCCCCCCTCTCTCTCTCTCTCTCTCTTTTCCAGCAACACACACTCATCACCAAGCACCTATTCCTTCATTCTTTCACGCTTTTCAGCAGCTAATGGCTCTAAAGGATGATACCTCTTTTAGCTTGGTAACTTGAAGGATCCAACTCCAAGATTTTCTTTATATCTGTAAAACAAACATACATGATTAATTAAGCTTGTTTATAATATATATAACTGTATCCCCGTACTTCCCTTGATGCATCATCATTGTTGACATTGATTATGTCATGAATGCTTGATCGCCTCCTTTCTCTATTCATTGAATCAAACGAATGAAATACTTCTGTACATGGCTTAAAAATTTTGAAGAACTTACACACCTCTATTCAATCGTCTCCCTTGCTTGCATCAGAATCAGGGTTTTGCATCCAATAAGTTAAGCCTACGGACTGTTGATCAGCAACAGACACAGTTTTACAACCCTTCAGAACCATTGAAACTTCATGCTCATACTTCTCATTGCAAAGGTCACAACCACTTACAGATTGATCTGTGTTTCACGATGAATTTTCCAACTCTGTTGGTACAATAAAGAAGCTCCCAAATCGCACAAATGATCCCATCAAGCTGTAATTATCATGAGCATCATATTATTAGATGATGAACAATGATAGTCAAAACTTACTACAATACTTGGACTAAAAGGCCAAATGCGTATTTGTCATATGTAAGACCCTATTCCCGAATTGGTCAAGTCTGGTGTTAAAGGAGTTAAGTTTTAAGAAAAAGTGGGAAGAGACAGTTAGCGACGCTATGTAGGGAGCATAGCGATGCTAACTGCCTTGTTAGCAGTGCTATCATGAGGTATTAGCGATGTTATGCTTGGTCTGGTGTTGGGTTTGCATGATCTCCGGTTAGCAACGCTAACTGCTCTGTTTGAGCCAAAACCCTAGATTTTTTAGTTATGGTCCATATATAAAGGTATTAAACCCTAGGGCAGCCGACATAGACATCCATATTGATATACAAAAAATGATTTTTTTCTCAAATTTTCAGCTAGTTGAGATTCACATGTGAAAATAGTTATGAATCTGAACTATGTGTTTTTTTATTATTGACATTTACAATACCATATGATATTGATATTTGAATTTGAATAATTTTTTGTGTGAATCTATTCACTTGTGAATCATAGTAAAATCATTATAAATGATTGAAATTTGAAGTAACAAAAAAGTTGTAAGTAAATTACTGAGATCCATATTTTTGGAGTAAATTCACAATATCATATGATATTGACCTTTGAATCTGAATAAATGTTTGTGTGAATGTGAGTAGAATTCACTTGTGAATCATTGTCTAATCATTATAAATGATTAAAATGTTGACGTAATAAAAAATTTATAAGTAAATTATTCAGATCCATAATTTGAAGTAAATTCACAATACCATATGATATTGACATATGAATCTGAGTAAATTTTCATGCGAATGTGAGTAAGTTCACTTGTGAATAAGAATAAACTCATTGTAAATGGCTAAAATATTGATATAATAAAAATTCAAAATAAATTTCTCAAATTATATTTCTAAGTAAATTCTCAATACTATATGATATTAACATGTAAATATGAATAAATTTTTCGTGTCAATGTGAATAAATTAATTTGTGAATCATATTATATTCTTTATAAATTGTTAAAATATTTAAATAATTTTTTTGAAGTCTATAACTTATATTCATGCTTTTCAGTTTAGATTCACATTGTGAATATAGACGAACTATATTCATAAAAAAGTTTATTTTTTATATATCGATATGGATGTCTATTTGTAGAGGACAAACAAATTATAAATTTTTGTATATTCATTTTTTTTTTTTGAAAAATGATAATGTCGAAAATTTTAAAAAAACAAAGCGAGTTTTTTGTTATAATCCTTAACACGCGCGTCAAAGTAACAAGTTTACAACCTATTTTTCAGTCGTTGATGATTTTGATTCCAACGGTCGACATTAATCCTTTGGTACCAATTAATAAAATTAGTCCCTCATTCAGTGACGGAACCTTTAAGAGGACAGGGGAGCCCATGGCTGCCTAAGTTATTAGCCTTATATCTAATATGTGTTTACACAATACATGGTTTTGGGTTTGTGCGGCAAAATGGAAACGGCGGTGACAAAAGTTAAAAGGGATGAGAGACGATAAATAATGATTATAAAATATTTCAATGTCTTCTTAATCCAAAAATAAATCCATTGAAAATCGGCGATATAAATCAAAAAATCAAATCCTAACATATTGCAATCATTATTAGGCTCTATCATAACGTTGACAATTTTAGATTTAAATATCTAAAAGAAAATACAGAAAATCCTAATCCTAATCGAAACTTACCAAGCTTTCATAACCCATGAAGAGTTGAGACTATAAATTTTAAAATGTCAAAAACTTAGAACCCTAACCCCCTTAGAAGTGATGCCGACCGATACGAAAACTGTCGCTCTTTGTCACCTTAGAAGTTAAGCCGACCACTATGGAACGACGTCTCCAAGTTTGCATCTCGAGCTCTTCTTAGTTTACCATTTATTACAGCTCACAACCTCAGTCCTCACTATCTCTCGCATTTGCTCTCTTCCTCATCCTCTCTTGCCTTTGCTCTCTAATAGTTTAATTGACCATATTATTCTTTTTTTATTGTAATAATGAGTAAAGGATAGTTGAACGTTATCAATATATTGGCTGAGTGATAAAATAGATATGATAACTCTCTCTCTCTCTCTCTATATATATATATATATATATATATATATATATATATATATATATATATATATATATATATATATATATATAGGGATGAGATCAACATAGAACCAAAATTAGGCATAGAACCATAGAACCATCTTCTTGACTGTTAGATCAAATTAGGATGATAAGAGTATGATGGTTAAATTACACTTATATGTTCATTGATGAACATATACGTATGTTCATTGATGAACATTGTCTTCAAAATCCTAGAATTTGTTCAGAAATGAACATTCATAACATTGATGAAAATATATGAATATACAAACATGTTCAGAAATGAACATTTATACATGGATGAACATTCATACAAAAACTCAAATGTTCATAACTGAACATGGACGAACATTGATACAAAAACTAAAAACTTGATCACTTTTAAACATATGTTTATCGATGAACATATGTTCATTGATGAATATGTATACTAAAAACAAGAAATTATTCATGTTCATAACCGAACATGTATACAAAAACTGAAAAATTAGTCTCGTTCTCTCTTATGTTGCAATCAAAACAGATTACCACCATCATCATCGTTCTCCTTTCTGCTCCAATCACATGACTTCTTCCTCCTCTCTTCTGTTGCAATCGAACACCATCATCATCATCGTTCTCTTTATAGTTGCAATCGCATGAACATATGTTACTGTGATCGATTGCTTGAACACATGTTTATTCATGAATGAACATATATCTCATCACAAGCCGGTCTATAGTTAGCATACACTGAAAACGGATGTACCAACTCCAAATCAATATTATATTAACATAAAATTCAAACAAAATTCCACAATTAACTTGAAGAACATAGAAGCATCTTTATACATTTATATAAAAACCAAAATGTTCATAAGTGAACATAGAAGAATATTAATACAAAACCTAAGAATATTACCCATACACAATGACTTCATGAATTAATCAAGATATGCAGTCACATACACATTATAGGCATTGTTGCTTGTGTTCTATGAATATCTCATTTAGACATTTATACGAACACATTATAGGCATATCTCAAAATGGTTAAATCAATACACATGAAACTAAAATCAGAACCACATTTGAATATGTACACTTGCTTCAATCATACAATAGATAAAATCACAATTGTAATCACAAAACATGAAAATAGATGGAAATTAAAATCAAAGCAATCGATTGAACGGATTGAACTTGAACGAACCTGTAAACGGATTGAACTTGAACGAACCTGCAAACGGATTAAACTCGAACGATATCAGAAACCCATGCTCTTGTTTGCGATGTCTTTGAACACAAAATCAGAAACAATTGAATGTGTTTGCGAAATCAGAAACAATTGAATGTGTAAACCGACAAGGAATCTGAAACGATGCCCGACTGAATTAACATAACATCGATTTGTAATCACGAACGGAGAAATCAATTTGTAATCACGAACCTGAAATTGACAACCGAAGAAATCAATTTGTAATCACGAACCTGTACTTTCTGTGCAGTTATGCTCGATCGAAGAGGGAATTGATTGAATGAAATCGGATTCCTATCGAGGAGGGAATCACGTTATGGAAACGAACAGATCTGGAAGCCATTGATCATTTAATCCTTATTGTAAAATTACGAAATGCCCCCTCCGTGTTCAGATTTGGGTCATTTTTAATTATTATTTTTTTAATAATCATATTTAATCACAACCATTGATCATTTAATCTAATGGCTTAAAGAGTGGTTCTATAGTTCTATGTGTAATTAGGGGTTCTATGTTGATCCTCCTATATATATATATATATATATATATATATATATATATATATATATATATATATATATATATATATATATATATATATATATATATATATATATATATATATATATATATATATATAGAATAAGGATCGGGTAAGGACTCTTCTTAAAGTGAGGACTTGCGATGACACCTTAAAAAAATTGAAAAAAAATATAAAAAATATAAATAATAAAATGGATCATAGTACTATATCGGAGAAAAAAAACATTCAAAAAAAAAAGTTTTCGATCATTATTTTTTTTATAATGAAATAATGATCCAAAATAAAAACAGAAAAATTGCATCATTACGTTTTGCAATGATGCAAATTTTTTTTTTCAATTTTTTTTATAATAATATAGTACTATTCTCGATTTTATGATTTGTATTTTTTTTATATTTTTTTTCAATTTTTTTAAGGTGTCATCGCGAGTCCTCACCGAAAAAAGAGTACTCACCGGAACCGGACCATATATATATATATATATATATATATATATATATATATATTGATTGATTGATGAGATTACGCTTAAATTCTTAAAAGGTCTTGGTCTAATGCTAAAGACTATAAGCATATTTTTATTTATATTTTAAACAAATTTATACAAAGTTTATTATAGTTTAACATAAACGTTGAAAAAGAATTATATATTTTGAAATTTGATCTCAAGATGATCATGGCTACTCTAAATTAGAGTATTACACTCTCTTAGAGTATTCACAATAGGAGCTTTTTGGAATGTTTTTTCAAAAGTTTTTTTAATCCAAAAAGCTCATGAAAATCCAAAAAGCTATTAACTGAGCTTTTTCCAATAGCTTTTCCCAATAGCTTGTTAATTAACAAGCTCTTACCAAGAGCTTTTTCATAAATTTGGTGGGTCACATTGCTTTTCAACCAATTATACTTATACAACTTATATAAATGTTTATAAAAAGCAACTTGAAAAATCTCTTCCTATTGTAGAGATAAAATAAAGCTTTTTCATTTTAAGCTTTTTAATGAAAAAGCTCCGTAAAAAAGCTCTCATATTGGAGATGCTCTTAGAGCATTTACAATAGGAAGCTTTTTCATCAAAAAAGTTCTTCAAATTTGAAAAAGCTATTGGGAGGGTTTTTTAAAACATAAGTTTTTTCACAAAGCTTGTTAAGTAGAAAGCTCTTGAAGATGAACTTTTCCAATGTTTGGTAAGTCTCATAGGTTATTAACCAATAATAAATAAACAACTAATAGGATAAATTATAAAAAAACTAATTGAAAAAGTTTTCCTATAGCATATATTATATAAAGTTTTTTCAATTAAGTTTTTTCATGAAAAAACTTTAACTAAAAAGCTCTCTATTGAAGATGCTCTTAGGTCATCCTCAATAGGAATTCGACGTGAGTTCAATGAGAATAAAGTTGAATATAAAATAGAAAAGAGATGATGACATGGATGGTAGAGTTCAATCTCAATTAAACTCTACAAAAAGAGTTCAATGGATTGACAGTGTGCCATTTCATTATTATTAAATTAAAAATTCATTCAATTTGTGTCTATTTTATTTGACATCTCATCAAACCATCGAAAAATTCAATATATTGTAGATGGCCTTATACAAACGTTTTTGTGACCGCAAGAAGACGGACTTGTGGGTCTATCACTTGGATGCTCTCTTACAACTGACACGTATTGGTGACTGCAATGCAAATATATGATTACAAGGTCAACACGAAAAGTATTTTTTAAGGATATTATCGGACAACAGAAAAAGAAAATGAAACTATGTGGTTACACAATGTGACAAGTCAAAAGGTACAACCGGCAGGATTAAAAGAACTCTGAAAATATTGCGCATTGTATTATTTCTTTATTCGGATGAATTATTATTTTTTCTCAAGAAATTTTATTTTATTATCCGGTTTCTTCACAGCAACAAAAAGGAAATATGGGAAAGTTCCACATGTCAGACTTTAACTCTCTTTGATGATGGAAAACACGTTTCGGATTAAATGCAATTGGGCCAAAACCTTTTGAATGTGGGCTGAATTAATAATTCAATGTTCGAATCTATTTCAAGTTAATTCGGATTGTATACAACTATACATTAAACGCATTGAGCTTTTTCATATTTTGGGCCTGAATATTCCGAATTGGGGTTGTTGGGTTGATGTTTTATGATCTGAATCACTGATTTTGGGCCACATGAAAAATAGAATATAGCCACCATCATTTGGGTTTAGTAATTACCGAAGTTACTATGGATATGGCAAAGATGGTCAATTATTGCTAACGAGGGTCCTTAGGCTGCACGGAGTGGCAAGTTTTTTGCCGGAGGCATCCGGCGTGGCAAGGGTTTGCCGGCGGCAACACCGCCCCCTGAGTGTGGCATGGACGAGCGGCATCTTCTCAGCGGCATATCCTTGCCGTCTTCTCTCTCTTCTCTTTCTCTCTTATCCCTGTCTTTCTCTCTTCTCCCTGTTTTTCACCGGCGGCAACCCACCCCCTTTCTTCTTTCCCTTTCTTCTTTCCGTTTCTTCTCTCCCAAGCTTCTCCAGGTTTTGCTGATTTGGAGTGGTTGCCGGCGGCACCACTCCTTTCAGCCTTATTCCGAAGTGACCTTACTCCTGATTTAGTTGCCGAAGATAGTGAAATTTTGTGCAGACCTCGATACTGATGATTCTTAGAGTTTAGGGGAGAAATGTCTTGGTGGAAAACACGTTCAATTATCAGTTCCGCAATTTAGGGGACATTGTTGGGTTTAAACTTTAAAATACCGAAACTGATGATGCGACATTTATTATTTCGACTAGTGACAGATATTAAAAAGTGTGGATTCTGAAGTGGTCAAATATGTTAGAGCCCACGAGCCGTTCAGCAAGTTATGTCATTGTAGGCTAGGGTTTTAAGTCCATGTATTTGATGTTTGTTTAGTATATATATGACGTTTTTAATAGCATTATTTAGAGAGAGACGGAAAATATAGATTAGGGTTTGGTGTAGATCTTACGTTTATTCAGATGCTCATTACACACAATAACTAGGACATCTATCTTGTACCTAAAACTCGTTTAATCAAAGCATTCAACACCGTTTCAATTCATACTTTCTATCCTATTATGTTTGATTTATCACATTTATTGTTCAGTTCATCGAATCGTATCTTAACAACCATAATCATCGTATTTAGGCATTTGGTTGAACACTTGACGTTAAAAATATAAGACTCATAGATAATCGATAACAATTAGTGTTCAACCGGATATTTAAGAGAGGATCATTTATTCCATACTAACAACAATTTACAATGTAAATGCTTATATTATTAGAACTATAAATTCAATAAATCATTACTAGCAGAGGACAAAATGACTTGTAAAGAGAGAAAGAGATTAATATATTATGAGGATAATATATTAATTAGAAATAAGAATATTTGATTTATTAATATATTATGAGAATAATATATTCATTAGAAATCATAATATTTAATTAATGATTAATTAAGAAATTAATTTGAAATTAATTTTGGGATTAATTGTATTAATTAAAGGTGCAGGGGTTGAATTATATTTGTTCAATAGTTGAGCAATAGATAAATATATTATATATTATATATATATATATATATATATATATATATATATATATATATATATATATATATACACACACACACACACACACACACACACACACACATATACATACATACATATATGAGAGTTTTGCTTATTTATGGTAATGATAAGTGTATTGACTTGTATTATAAAAGAGTTATCATATCAAGGGTTCAATTATGGCAGTTATATGTCATATGACTTATCAATTTGAGACTATAATTAGAGGCTTCCCCCCACCCTCATATTCATGCCATTTAGAGGAGTTTCTCCTCTCTCTCTCTCTCTCTCTCTCTCTCTCTCTCTCTCTCTAGTCTTTCTTGCTTTCTAAGTTTTGGGTGTGAGCCATTAGAGGCATTACACTTATGGTGCTTGCTTCTAAAAGATCAAGAGATCAAAAGGTATGTTTTCTTTATGAATTTTTGAATATACCTTTAGTGTTCTTGATATGTTCTTAGTTATAGATTCAATAGAGAAAACATAGATCCTATTAGGGTGCATGTGAACTTAAGAGATTTAAGTTTATCGTTTGCTTAAAATCCATCATATATAATTCGAGCATTATTGGAAAAGTTCGAGCATTCTTGAAGAATGGAAGCATTATTGAAAAATTCGAGCATTCTTGAAGAATTCGAGCATGTGTTATTCTACAATCGATTACAAGTCAGGTCACTCCTCATTTCTGGATCATCTTTGCAACTGGATAATTCTTGAAGAATGGAAGCATTCTTGAAGAATTCGAGCATGTCTCCTTCCAAAATCGATTACAAGTTTATTCCCCTCCTTTCTGTATCATCTTTAGAACTAAAGAATTCTTGAAGAATGTAAGTATTCTTCGATAATTCGAGAATTATTGAAGAATGTAACTTCTCTTAAAATGTATTCCGGTAGCAAAAGCAGCATAACTAGGTCCTAACTAGGTCCTGGTAGCAATAGCGATGAAATGTAGGCAAACATTTCTTTGATTTTCTTTTCACAAGACGAAGAAAATCATTCTATTTGGAGGTTGTAATTGAGGATTTTAAATCATTTTGATGATCTTCACTTCCTGATATGCTTTCTTTTGAAGAAATTGATTCAGATTGCAAACTTCTTAAATAATCCTCAAAAACACATGTGGGTGAATAGTTGTATACATTCGGCTTCTGCATAGCTACAATTCTAGAACATTATACATGTTGGTTAATCTTTTTGCATGCGAAAAGATGTAAGAACACAAAAAATCCATATAAAAACATAGGATAAAAAGACCATTTTTAGGTTCATTCTTTATACATTAAATGACCATGGAAGAACTGATGGTTTGCTGGATCAAGACATGGAAGACAACCCATTAACCTTAAATGTAACTTTAAGTCATAGTATTTTGCAAAAACTTATTATGTTATCGGATTATTTCAGATTAAAATAATCGAATGTGCCGGTCGTCATAACTACATGGTGTATCAAGAAAATACTTTACAATCCAAAATAATATTAGCTCAAAGAGCATACTTTAGCAACAATAACTTGTCTTTTAGCACATCGAATCTAATTTCTTGCAAATTTTTAATTCTAATTCTAAAAAAAATTCCCAATTGTATGTTAAAATCTATATAGTAAAAAACGAACATTAAAGAGATCGATAAAGCAATTATCATCCATGGCAAAGATTAATGAAGCTTTGCATCACGATTAACAATCTAAACAAGAGATATAAATTCATATATGTAAGCCTAAAAGTTATTATATGAGAACAAATAATCAATTGTAGCTTGCGAGTTGCGATAATGTCAATAGGTGATCAAACGTTCAACAAGCCATAGATAGTAACATTAAATTGAACATACTTAGGCCCTGTTTGTTTACCACTTAATTGGGTTTTTAAGAGACAGGCTCTTAATCTGATTGATTCACATCCTTTGGTTACTTCTTAATTTTTACCACTTAATTTAAAAAATA